>VZTA01008787.1:0-80000 GCA_013398855.1 Mohoua ochrocephala | reverse complement strand
TTTTATTGTTACAACATTCTACTTTTTGGCATATTTTTAATCTCAGCTGTTTATGAGTGTTTTCCAGGCCAAATGAAATTTTAAAATGAGCATTGAAATTTTAAAGAATACCATTTCTCAGAATGCTGTTTTGCAGGAAATTGTGGAATGAAAAGTTTGCAATTACTGATTTTTCTGTGGAATTGCAATGCAATTCCAAGTTTGGACAAGCATACCTGCTTCATCTGGGAAGGAGAGACTGATGCTATCAGGGATCCCTGGTAAACTGAGTTGGCTTTGAACTGATGACATAGTAATGAAGGTTTTAAATTCCTAAGCCATCCAACTGTCTATTAACAGCTCTTTAAACTTACTGCATACACACTGATACCGATCTGCTTATTACTGCAGAAATTCTAAACATAAACATTATTATGAAATCTCATTTTAGCCACCAAGAACAGAGAGAGAATGAAACACTAGACAGCTTTTCTTTGTCTTTTATTCCACGTGTGAGATTGCAGTTAGACATAACAGCCCTGTAACCTGCTCTGGGAGAAAAATAAGCCCTTATAGGACAAAATGATCAGCATTGTTCAAACAATTTGGCCTGAAAGGGCTTAGGAGAAGGTAGATGCAACAGAGGGAGGGAGAGATATCGCAGCTGAGGAATATAAAGTACAGAAAAGTGTGGCAAGGACACAGATGTGTGCTTTTGTCAAGAAATGGTTTCTTTTTTAGAAGGTTAATAATGGGATAATGCTTTTATAATGCATGTTGGCTCCATCGGCCAGAAAAGGGTTGCCCAAATGGACAACTCCTTCATACTGTGGGAAAGAAGGCAAACCCCTCCGACTATAAGCAATTTTGCATCATTAGATGTTCCTTTCGGGCTCTTCTTCCTACTTTGTCTGAAGCAAAGGACAATTACACCGTCTGTGTGGAACACATGCCCACTTCCCCTGATTCGTTCAGACCCCTAAATGTGGCTGCCTTCCCTCTTTCAGGTTTTGTCTCTGGACTGATTGTGCTCTGCAGCCTGATTTCCACTTGAATCCACTCAGGACGAGGATGCTGAAACGTGATTGTTTCCACTCTTGGAGGCTGCTGGGTTTAGTGCCACACACTGCCTTAATGAGCTTCACCCCGAGCACGCGACCCAGCTGGCAGTGAAAAACAGGAAGCATTTTGGCACACATTTTCCCTTTGTGGGGTGAGAGAGGAAGCAGACGTGAGCCCTGGCTAACAGGGACACAATTAAGATGGAAACAGAGAGCTGCCTTGCCCTCGGTGCAGCACGAGATGAACCCTGGGTCACCCCTTCGGGCTGCGTCCCTGGCAAGACCCCTGGGTTGGACTGGAGACGTGCAAGGAACATTCGCATTAAAACTCGCGTGCAAGTGGTCTCCAGGGGCCTGAGCCAGCAAAGTCAAGGGGAAGTCTGTCTCCCCATTCCCACAAAATCTGGATCGAGCTCTATCTCATCCCTTCTACTGAGCAAGGAACCTTTCAATTAATTGGTTAGAAAAGTTTGTTAGGTGAAGATCGCTGCCATATTTGGGGCACCAAGAGTCTTCTAACACTTAGAGCATTAAAGAAATAGTGGCATCTCAGTATTTACACTGAGGCACCTGTACTGTGTAATTTGCAAGTGCAGATATTCTGGACTTGACAAAACAAGGTGTCTTTTGGTGGTAACTTCCCTGAGTGGTCCCATTTCAGCTGTTGATAAACATGGGATTTCATTCTCGTTGACAAACACGGGATTTCATTCTCCCAGCTGTCTTGGTACTTCCCAAGTCCTTCTCACAGTTGTGTCCAAGAGCCCTTATTGTTAATTCGTCTTCATCCTTACTTCATTTCTTCATTTGGGTATTTTGTAATAGCAGCAAGCATAGAGGAGGGGGTGAAGGGGTGGGGAAAACACTCACCTTCTTTTCATTCATTGGTAAATAGCATTCAAAGCAACTTGGAAGCTATGTAGTCGTAAGGAAAAAATATGATCCCATTCCACACCTTGGGACGTTTTTTCTTAGCGTAAACTTAGCAAAGGTGCATGAGAGAACATTTTAGCATGAAAGCATTAATCCGTGTTTCATTATGTTTGTCAGAACAGGATTCATGAGGATAAAATCTGTGCTGAGCAGGAGCATTTTCCTGTAACTCAAGTATGACATTTCTGAAAGATGGCAAGGCGAAATTTGTATCATCTTCATTAAAAGCCAAATTCTACAGTCCTTGCCAGTGGCCAAACAAAATTTCTGAGCAAGTGCTGCAGGGACCCTTAGAAAAGACAGCGAAATGTGAACTGATATTGGTGTTCAGCACAGCGGGGATGTCATCTCTTTCTTTTTCAAAAGGGATACACTTTTTGTCACCACGTCATGGACAGTGCCTACCTAAAGTGGTGTCATTCCTGTAGCCAATTATTCCCACTTAGTGAGCAGAATCTGCCTAATGAGATGTGATGGCTTTTCCTGAGATGCAGAGGAAGAAGTAATTAAAAAAATCCCACTGGGTAATGCTCATCAGCTTCTACACATTTTTCGGATGAGCTGCTAAATTTTGTGGAAAATGTCACCCCCCTCATCCCAGTGGTCAGCCTTCATCTGCTCTACATGCAAGGGCTGAATACTCATCAAGAACTGTTTCGTGCTTTCTCAGTGTAAATAAAAGAAAAAAGCATTTTTTACAGTAAAGGCCTTTGTCATCTGTAGAACTCCAAGTAATTTACGAAGAAGTCAGGATCTCCATCTTGCAGATGGGAAAGTAAAAGATCAAGGATGAGCTGGTCAACCCCTGGTCATGCAGAAACAAAGCCTGGAGAGCCCTAAAATCTTGGCCCTGAAAATAGGGACTGCATTCACAAACCCAGATGCAGAAGGGACATCTTAGGGAATAAAATCCAGCTGTGCTTTCAATAGTGTAGCAACAATCTCCTTAAAAAGAAAATTACTGATTGGTACAAAATCAGGCTGCTGGATGAATGGTGGGAAGATGCCATTTGATCACCTTAAATGGAAAACACAAGCAATGTAGACAGTCTGCTCATAAGTCATTCACAGGTATGAGTCTATACAAGCCAGTTTTGCAAGAGTTTGTAGATCTTTTTTATGATTGTGTTTCAGCTTCAAATCTTATTGGCATCTACCCACAAACTTGTCATCTCTGGAAACCCCAGCTTATGCTAAGTGTAGGCCCTTTGAGGGCTCTGGAAACATGTGGAATACAAAAAAAGGGCAGACAAGAACTGGGAACGGAGAGGAAGCAGAAGGAAAAGCAGAAAGAGTAAAGAAGAATAAATTTGAGAGGAAGGAAGCAGGAGAATGAAGAAGATTGGGAAAAGGGAAGAGTCACGAGAAGAAATATAGGAGGAGAGATAGGGAAATTTGGTTTTAATTATGTTTATTGTAGTTCTTCATGCACAAAATTGCAAAGTGAAAACAACATAAACAGCTCTGCTGCAGGCATGCTAGGAAACAATCCATAAAGCAAGGAAACGTTACACAGGAGCTTGGAGTGACTTACTGCATTATTCACTACGTAGTAATTGCCCAAAAGAAATTAATGAGACTTTTTTCAATTAGTTTGGTGGATAGCTGGAAAGACTTGTAGGATTCTTTGCTGTAGATTCTTCACCTAAATAACAGACAAAAGATAACCAAGTCCTTTAGGAGCTGGCTGTAAAATAAAAAGTTAGATATGCTTTGTGCAGGAGAGGCACCCCTGCCCCAGAGCAGGACCCTCATACCAGATGGAGGATATGTTAATATACCATGAGACAATCCCTGCTCGGAGGACTCGAAGGAAACATTGGAATGAAGAGACAAGCTGTGCTGAAACACGTGAGAATAAAAGATTTTACAGGTCCAAAGCCTGAACCCCAACAAATTCCCAAATCCACCTCTAAAGCTGGCCCAGCTTTCAGCTACTCAAATAGTTCAAGAGAGAAGCTTAACAGGAACAATCGAGCAATTTAGGTGTGACAAGTTTTGGCAGGGTAAAGTCATTCTCCCCAAAGAACTGCATTCTCCTCCACACTGATTAAGGTCAACAGGGACCCAAATACCACAGCATTTCCAACTCTTCCCATTTGTAGTCCATATTTAGGGCTTTTCCCCTTATTCCTAAACCCATGCTCATTTTGCTTTCTCTCTTCAAAGAAAGAAACTTCAGAAAACCCTTTGACCTGAAGGGCTGAATGGAGAGTACCTCCTATCCATAGCAGATTTCTTTATTTCCCCCTAGAGTTTGGATGATGATCACAAAGATTTTTCTTTTCATTTCCTTATTACCCATTTCTACCTTTGAACTTTTCTAATTTAGAAATCCATGATTTTTCATCTTCTCCACCTCAGATCTCTGGCTGCTGGATCTTCCCTGAAAGCAGCTAACAAGGCTGGGATCATTAACCAAACAATCAAGGAGAAAATCTAGATACATGTTAATAGGAGGATATTCTTTCTCGTTATAGCACTGACAATGTATCTTAAAGTTTCCTGTCAAAATGTCCTTGAAATCTGCTGAGTGTTATCCTTGCCAAACACATTGTCACAAGAATTCTGCCTGTTTCTAACATAAGCCTCTGAGCTGGTTGGTACCATTTCTGGCTAAAAAAAGTCAAAATCGGGAAACTATGTCCCCAAAAACAATGCAATATTATAACAAAGTGTCAACACTCCCAAAGGGTTCATGTGGACAGGTCTATTTGTGTGTGACCGTGTCCTGCACGGCGTGACTTGGCATCTGAGCTCTGAGCATCTTGCACAGCTGCGGTGCCAGGAGTGCAGCCCGTTGTCACACCAGCAGTGGTTAACTGGCACAGCACCCTGGCAAAACTCAGAGCAGCCCCGGACTGCAGGGATGGGCACATTGCACAGCCTTTATCCTGCCTCCAGCGCTCATCACACACTCCTGCCCCGCTGGCCAGGCAAACACGACTGGTGCTGCTCTCTGGAACAGTCCATCTTCTCTCATGTCCTTAACCTGCTCCACTCGTGCTGCGTTTCTCTCTTAAAGCCTCCTAACAGAGCAGAAGTGTGTCCATGGAAACCTTCCTCGCTTTGCACTAGCTATGCAGTCTGTTGCTACACTTTTGCATCGAATTTGTTACTGCTGCTTATTCACTTGGACTGAAACAGTAAACTTGTCTGGAGATGTCCTGAATTATTCATAGGCAGCACGTACAAAGATAAGTCAGGGCATGAGATGCACCCCGGTGCTGAAGTCAACGTGGCGTGTGTGAGAGAACGATGCCTGTGCGGCTTTGTGGGGAGCCGCTCTCGGCCACCGGGAATGGCGAGGGAGTGGGTGATGGCCATTAAGACCTGAAAGCCAATTTGCCTTTGACAGTGGAAGTCGGGGGAAGGTTTTTGACACAGCAGCTGTCTTTGCCTCACTTCGGTTGTGAACGCAACGATAAGGCATGGAGTCACTCCCGGGTTTGCGTTTCGGCTTTCACAGGAGCAGTTTTGTGGGCACATTGGGGCAAGTATATCTGATAGAGCTTAGGCAGCTAATTATTTCACTATGCCTCTCCAGGAAGTAGTTAGATGGCTACATATTGACTGTGGCTCTGGAGCTGCAGCTGGAAAACTATCCATGGAGGTTGGATAAATCGGCCGATTTCAAATCTGTCATCCACCATCAGCTTTGAGCTCATTTTTCACACAGCGAAGGTGTATTCACTATAAAGTGTTTGTGCTTTACTAACAATTTCTACCTTCCTCTAAAGTCTGGTACTGAAAAAGCCAGAAGCCAGTGTTTGTGAGCTGTGAGTGGGCCCTGGTTTGAAAATGCTGCATCCAGTTCTGATTGCACACCACTCCAGAATGCTTCGTGTGACTTCCACCTCTAGTCTGAGTCTCCAGGACCAGAAACAGGCCTGTCTACAAAATTATCACCTAATCAGGTAGATATGCTTTTCTAAAAAGAAGGTGTACATCTCTTAGTCTGAGAAGATGGGAGACAAAGTTATTCCATACTGAAAACACTTCTGTAAGCCCTGGATTAAATACTCGCTTAAGCACTCGTGTTCATCCTTGTCCAAAATGGGAAATTTTTTTCGAAAACACAAAATCTTCGAGAGAAGAGAAACTTGGTTCTGACCCAGCTACAGCCATTAGCAGACTTGGGAAGTGTCCTAATTTGAAGATGTAAGTCACAAAAGCAAGGTGCCACATGCCACAGCACAAGCTAATGGATTTAAAAAGAAGAAAGCTATCTTCCTAAACCTGACTGGTTTGACCACGGGAAGAGACTTCTGTTTGTAAATGGCATGTTCCTATTTAAATTAACTCAAACTTCTCTTTCTGCTATCTTTATTTTAAAATCAGATTTATACCAGTTAGTAATTTTTCCCTAAAGCACTTTACAGATCTATGCCATCACAGTTGGTGTCTGACTTTCAGCTGTCAGTAATGCAGTACTGCAAGATGTTTTTAACTTAAATTATATATATATATATATCTTATATTTAAATTACTTCAGAATTGTGTACAGAGCCTTGTTTTTAAACACTTGTTCTCTTTCTGGAGATCGTGTACACGTGCAGAGTTTGTTAGGAATCCAAGAATTTTCTGATTCTGATACTCCTACAGAACATGACTAAATATTCAGCAATGCTTCAAATTAAGTTAATGCCCCACCCGAGCAGATCAGCTCTTCAAACAGCCTACATTCCTTCATCTGGGAGTGGAAGGAAATCATGAAAAAGAAGTAAATAAAGGAGTGAGATGGAAAGCATTTTTGCTGTGCAATTATCCTGATTTTCAACTTGCACTCCCTGAGAAAAAAGAGGGAAGGGCAACCCTTGAAATGTCCCTTGGTCATGGCAGGGAAAAATTGCTTGTGGGTCAGTACTACCATCCATACTCATCTTGACCGGTACCTTACTCTGACGGGCCACTGAATTTAGAGAGAGAGCTCAATGCCTTATGTTTTAAAAGCTTAGCAGATATGAGTGAGATGCCCCTCAGAGCAGGACTTGTGCCCAGCTCTCGCAGTGGGCTGGAGCAGAGAGGAGGAAGAGTGTTCAGGACACCTTCCCTCCCGTTTTGCAGTATAACATTCTTCTTACTCAGCCAGTTTTCCCCCACTCTACTCCATAAGGCAGCACTAAGCTTGAGTTCCTGGCTCATGATGTGATTTTCACACATAACCAACCTGTCTGGGTGGAAGGGCTGGGGAGGAGCATATTTCCACACATATACTTGTTTGAGAGTACACTCATCCACCTCAACTGATCATGTCAGAGCTATTAGGCAAATATCACGATGACACCAGACCTTCCTTCCAAGCCATCTGGAGGGCATAACTCAGAAATGTAGCAAGACTTTTCCTTTCTTCCCACTGCCATGATTCCATTACCATAAACCAGCCTGCTAGAAGACAAATCAGGGAATTATGCACCCTGCTGAGCAAAGCCTTGGTGCAGGGTCCGTGTTTTGCCATTTAGCTCACGACAAAACTCACATGTTAATCAGTCATACTTGGGAGCATTGCTGCTCTTCAGCAGAGATTTTTGCCTTCTGAGGAGGTGGTTTGTGTTCCATGCACCCTCTGAATCACATTCTGCCTTTTAGATTTTAGTACGCAACGATGACACAGCAAATTACACCCTTGTAATAGGAAAACATAATATTTTTCTAGCAAAAGTTCATAATGCTGCGACCAGCTGGTCCAAAATGGTTAGCAATGACACATCCTCAAATTCTCAAAGGCGTGCTGGTAATGCAGACCCTCAGAGTCTCTAATGTCTTGGTTTTAGGATGAAATGAATGGAGCATCTTACATGAAGGCATTCCACTCTGGATCATACGGCAGTGGGAGTATCAGAAGTGTTGAAGCCTCGTTGAATTTAAGCAGCTCACCTTATTTCTGGCGTCCCGTTCTCATGATGAGACAACATCTTCGATCGCATCTCTGTAGGTATGCTGATGATATGGGGAGATAGGGTCACCCCTAAACTCTCTGTATCCCCAAAAATGAGAGAAATGTGAGCAAAGGGAAGTCCATTGCACAGCATGTGCTGCTAGTTACTTACTTTGACTTGACATTGATGGATGCATTCAAGTATTTACAAGCTGCCTGATGAGATGACTCAGAGAAAGTTTGAAAGAAACAGCACGGCTGACACCCCTGCTTGAAGGGGGAGGAAGTGGGAGGGAAAGATTGCCTTGAGATCAGAGTTTGTGGTTTTTTAAAATGCTGCTGCTTCACAAGCCCACTCTTTGTGCTGGAGTAATTATGTGGGTGTACTAGGAAAAAAAAGCTAAGCAGCTTGAGAAAGGTCTGGCTGTGGGGAAACCCAAATTTAAAAATCTTGAAGAAGCAGAGCTGCTCAGTAGTCCTGGAGGAGGACATGCAAGCCACCTTTGCAAGAGCCTGGAGCAGTTACTGGGCCAGTCCTGGGAAGTTTGGGGTGCAGATCAGCCATCCTTGGGCAACAAGCCCACCTTTCCATCACCCTGTAAAACTCCTCCCTGCTGGGGGTGTCCCCAGTCTGTGGCATTGCACGAGGCATAGATCAGCACATTTCTCTCAGAACCTGAAGACTGCTTTAGTCGAAGGTTTCTCTGACCACGTGAGGATGTAAACAGGAGTAGGGAGTGGAAGGTCAAAAAGCCATTCAGAGCTCTTCCTTCTGCCCCTGCAATGTGTGCCTGGGCCCTGGAGATGTGTCCTGGTACTCACCAGCACCAAGCCTTCTCGCTTGGGGTAAGGCCAGAGCCATGGCAAGGCACAGCACAGCCACTTTGGAGATCATGTCTGTCATCGCTGATTTTTTAATGAGCAGAGAGCAGAAAGAAATGTGCATCCTGTTCTATGAATTACCATTTTTGAGCTGTTGGGCAGGAAATACCTGCAGCAAGCTGGGAAGGCACTCCCAAAAGCCATCACATTTAACTCTTTCCATGTTTCTAACAGCCTGTGCAGGTCACAGATCAACAGTGTACAAAAAACACCACAGAATCTGGCTTTCTCCATGACTCCATATGCGAGTGATGCACCTCCACCTGTCCCCATGACCCTGGGAGGGGAAGTGCCCTTGTGAAGCCAGTGGTGCAAGGGAAAAGTGTGGTTAAACTTGGACTTCGTGCCCATCCTCAAGACAGTCTTCATGAAGAAATCCTCATCCTGTAACCAGCATGGTAAGAAGGACAAATTCCCTGAGCAACCAGTTGGCACAGTTCCCCAGCATGAAGGAAGAAGAGGAAAAACACCATTTCACCTGCAGAGTCCTAACAGGGATTTTGTAACTCACCTTTGCATAAAGAAACCAAGGATGTCAAGGATGTGAGCTATTTCTTGCATGCATTGCTGCTTTAGCTCATCAGATAAACTCCTTTCAGAGTCCATTTCAGGCAGCTCTAAAAACAATACGGGGATGTCATCTCAAAGGATTGAGCATCCTTTGTCTGCAGCTCACACCCAGGTGAGCTCCACGCCAGCTGTGGGAGCCTGGGTAGAGGTGCTGCTCTGGAAGGGGGAGTTTGGTGTGGATCAGCCACCTCAGGACCCACCCCGGTGCTGTAGCAGAGGCATACCCTAACTTGCAAAAGGAATGTGATGTACGAGAATTATTCTCCACCCAAGGAAATACCACATGCTACTGTTTTATTCTTTTATATCCTCTAGGGGCTTGGATAATTCTGGATGCTCCCTGTTCCTTAAAATAAAATTTTTTAAAAAATTTGAAAAGGGGGGAAGAGATTAAGAAACTAATGGAAAATCCTAAAATGGCTGTCTTGTTCTGAAGAAATAGGAGTATTTCCCTCAAAAGTTTTTTTTGCAAAAATCTCTAATTACATTACAAGATATTCTATTTCCTTGGAATTTTGTTTTTTCTGTCAGACTTTGCTGAAAGGGATATTTTTCTTGTCAAATCTTGTATAATTACAAAAGTAAAGGCAAATTTTCCACTATGGTGGTGAAATTTCATTTGGAATGAAAGACATTAAAGAAATGTAGGTGTATTAATGTTGTTGAAAATAGCATTATGTAACAGATGTTTGATGGACTTGCGGGTCTTTATTGGAGGTCAGATGCAGTTCTTACTCATTCCCCAGTGCTCACAGAACTTGATGCCCCTTCGAACACCGATGAAAAGACTCTGGTGGACTGGAAAGGGAACTGTTTTGGGACACTGGTACATCAACTTAATTCCTCTTTTCTTTTGGGGGCATAAAGGAGCAACATTCTGACTGGCAGAGTGCAGTGAGGAAATTTGCTTAATTGCTAAAGCAATAATGCTTAATACAAATCATGACACACGAATAAAAGAACAGGAGAAAGGAGCCTCTAGCTGCACAAGAAAAAAGCTCTATGAGATTTTAAAATGTTCCCTTGCATGCATATATGCAGTGTTTTGTACAGTAACCATAAAAATGACATGTTTTATACCTTTCAAGCACAAGCAACCTGTTTTGACTTTGTAGCACTTGGTGAGTCATTAGAGAAACTGATCTTACTAAAAGCTTTGCTATTTCTCTTGTTCTAACTGAGATCCCTAAAAATAAAGGCTTGGGTAAGATACATGCTGCAAAAACAAAATAATGTGCACGTTCATTGTCTCCCCATCTTTGCCATGTGCAGGCTTGGGCATCCAGCTTGCCCTTTCTTTGCCATCCAGGACAAGTCCTGGCTCCAGAGCTGCTCATCTCAGGTGGAGCCCCACTGGACACAGAGCAGGCTTCCTCCTTTCCCGCAAGTGCATGTGGAGGGGAAATGAGGGTATCTTTTTGCTCATGGACTCAGACCCTGGGTGATCTGGCATAGCTGGTGTCTGTGATGACACCTGGCTGAGCTCACTCCACCTGCTCATCCACCATGTCTCAGCCATGGCGTTCCTGGGAGCACTAAGCCTTTGGAGCTGGAGCTACAGATCCAGGCACTGTGCCTGTCACGGGTCTCTTGGCTCATCCCCTGCCTGGAACCTGCCTGCTGAGCCCTTGTGCCCTGCAGAGCCCCTGGTTTGTGCCATCCTGAGCCCTGGACACCACCCCAGCTGATGCAGAGCTTCCCTTTGCAGCCGAGCTCTGCATGGGAAACAGCACAAATTAGAGCAAGAAGGCAGTGACACCAAAAAGCCTTTGCCTGTGATCACACCATTGCTCTCCTTCACAATCAACCACCAGAAGTGAAAGCACTTTGCAGGAGGAAAAGCAACAACTAACCTATAAATAAAGCATTGCACTCCTTCTCAATGTATTTTTCTCCTGAGCAATCAATTAATGTTTCTGCAACACAGAGATTATCAGCTCCTGCGAGTGGGAAAGGAGGGGTCCGATGTGGGTGTGAGGGGGCTCTGCTGCAGAGGACACTGCAGAAAGAAGCACCTCTCCTGCAAGAAGCAGCACATTGCACCCAAAAAATGGGAGACGTCCCTGCACCGAGGAATCATCTTATCTCTGAATCCCAACATCTGTGAATTTTATTTACTTATTTTTAAAAGCTGAACAGGCAGCTATGTGTGCAGAGAGGCAGCAGGGTATTAATTTTCTTCATTGTTCATGCCTTCAATCTTCCTCTGGCTGGTTGTGAACAGGATTTTGCTGCTGAGTACCAGTGGACGCTTTCATGGTGTCTGAAAGCTTGTCAATAAAAATAACTGCAACGAGAAAAGAACAGCTTTCCTGTCGTGCAGCACTTTCAAGTTATCTCTTGATAGCAAGCGGTCAGATGTCACCACTATAAAACCACAGTTTTCTGGGATAATGTATAACCCGAACAATAAATCCAGTATTGTATTCCTAGTCTTTCACATCAGATATGCAGGGCCCAGTGCCACTGCTTTTCCCTTCAGTTTAACCAGGGTTGGTCTGTCTGCTTAAGCTGAATGTTCTTCTGACTCCTACTCCTTTCTAAAACTAACCCACTTCATCTGCTGCCTGAATAAAAAGCTTCGCGTTAGTCACGACATCTTCCTGCACTGTTTTATTCACAAAGTTTGACAGAAAAATACATGTTATGAAACCAACTTTTAATGCTTGATGGAAATAGGTCCGAACCTGCCTGGGCAGCTGTCCTGTGAAAACTGAAGGCAGCATTAAGAGCTCCAGTCCATTTTCACCCTGCTTGATGTGTTGCCAGGCTTGGGTCACCCACTGATCAGACTGAAGACCATCACGCTGGGTGGACCAAAGGCCCATCAAAACCAATACTTGACCTCTGACAGTGGTCAACAGCAGGTGTGACAGGGCAGAGGACGACAAATAAATTGTGGTGGGAATCACGTTCCCATCTTGCCTCAGCCTGCTGCCTCAAGCCAGATGTTGTACTCACAGTTTTAGTACCTCAGGAAGTGTTTTTCTTTTTGCGTTCTGGTCATCTTATGAAGCAATTCAGACTTTCCACTCCATAGCATCCTCTGAGTAAAACACATCCAATGATCATGCAATGCATAAATCACTTCCTTAATTTGCTTCAGATCTTCAGTCTGGTAACACGAGAAGAGGTTGCCCAAAAAGGATGTAGGATCCACATCCTACATTCAAAACCAAGGAAGACAAATCCTGAGCTAAGCTGGCCCTGCTTAGAGAGAGGTTTGCACCAGGTTATGTCCAGGGATTCCTTTCAACCTAAATCATCATGTCTTTATAACTTGTCAGGGTGTTCACCCCCCCTTTTAACAAGTAATAGTGAAATATTTCTTTCTTTTCACTTTCTTCTTACCCATCAACCACGTCATTCACGATCCCACGAAGGACCACAAGCCCCTCTCTGCCCTTGCTGGGCCTCTTTTCCAGACTCCAGGGTGATTATTCTGTTTTGCCTCTCCCCTTAGAAAAGGGTGAGGTGCTCTGTGTCTTCACTCATCCTTGTTACCCTTCTCTCAACCTTTATTCATTCTGTTTCATCCCTTCTTAGAGAGAGAGGAAGGACCAGAATTCCCTGCAGAGTTTAAGAGGTGAGCAAATCAGGCACTTCCTACTATGGGAAAGCGGCATATCCAGACTATTGGATAAACTTCTCCTTGTAACCCCAGTCTGGTCAACTTTGCGGAGCCACGAAACAGCATTTTCCCCATGGTACTCCCAGACTCCTACTTCTCTCTCTTAAAATAATCCTTGATTGTAGTCTCATTTTACAGCATCTTCATTCCTCTTCTTTCTCCTCTTCATTCTCGCACTTCCCCAGCAATTAGGGCAACACTGGTGTTTGTGGAGCTCTATGGAAGTCAGGCAGTCTCAGCAGCAGCTTCCATCACAGCAGGAAGCTCTGGCTTGAAGGGAAAGGCTGTGACTCCTTGGCAGCCTCAGTCAGTGTGCGTTCTGGCACCACTTCTGCTGTCCTGCCCCACAGCCCTGCCCTTCTTCTGCCGGACCTCTGGGCACCTTGGGTGTCCTGCCACTCTTCAGAGCCCTCCTCATCCATACACACAAAAGGTCACGGGTAGATTTCTTCCACATTAGCACCTCAAAATGGCTCTACAAAGCAGCAGAGAACATCCAGGCCAGTGCAGGGGATGGAGTGGGGCTGTGGGAGAGGGGCAGATGATGGCACTGCACTGCAGAAGCAGCTGTTCCATCAGCTGAGGCTGCCGTGGGACTGCAGCTGTGCTCACACTTCCCAGAGAGGAGCCCCTGGAAGCTCAGAGCCTGAGGAAGGAAGTGGCTAATGAGCATCTTTCCTTCTTCCCTTTCTCACATGCAAAAGTACAATTCTTTTAATGGCAAAAGATAATAACTGTAATATGTTATGATTACACCACACTTCTTTTTTTTTTCCCAGCAAATCTTTGCTGGTTTTACGTAAAGTCTGTCCTCACAAGGTATCTAATATCGAAAGCAGAAGGCTGTCTTACAGAGATATAAGGGGAAGCTCAGGGATGTGAAACTATGTGATTGAGTTCAGGCAATCTATTAGGAGCAGTCAAGAAACAGGACTTAAAGGTCTGTCTCAGACTTCATAAATGTCTTTAACCACTAGAAAAAGGCTTGTACAGAAGGAAGAATTTCTCCATGTAATACTAATGGGGAAGAGATTGGGGAAAAGCCTGATGCATGTCTGAGGGAGACATCTAATTTCTTTTCATGCTTTTCAGGTACCTTATCAATAGCCTGTCTTTTAGTATCCAGAGCTTTACTTCAAGTTTCTCATCCCTAAGTAGGATGACTAAGATTAGATGCCCTCACATAGACTGGAAATACAATTTTCTCTCTGGGTCAGACTATTCCTCTTTTACACATTTCTCTTCTGAAATCCCTCCAGACTTCTCTTCAGATTTCTCTTCAGAAATCTGAAAAAGTCCTGCTCTTCTAATAGTGATGGGACATCCTCCTCCCAGCCAAGGGCCTCTGCTCTCCAGCTATGGCACCTGCTAGCAATCTTCATGGGCTTGAGCGAGGAAACCCTTTCAAAATTTTAATACATCTAACCCTGTTCAGGAAAGCACTGCAATCAGGATCTCACCCCCTGTACTGTCAATGAACTCTTGTAGAAAATGAGGGTCATACCCACAAGGGCAACAAAGAAGAGTAAGTGTAACATAAATGGTGGGACTTTCATGTTTGTCTAAGGTTTTAAATAGTCCATATTTTTATATCATATGACTTCGAAAATGATATTTGTTCATGTAATTAGAGGCTGTGTTGTCCCAAAGCAGCCAAATTGAGACTCTGTGTGCAACGTGAACGTTGTCGTTTCCTGGTATCTGCTTAAAATATATTCCTAATGCATTCTTTTATAGGTTATTTCCCCCCTCTTATTCACTATTCCAACATATTTTAAAAGTAAAAAAAAAAAAAAAAAGATGAAGAGAGAAAAAGATAAAGTTAAATTTCTAACAAATATGGCAATGACAATGACAATCCTACATATCTCTAAGGAGATGTTTTTTTCTGCGTACTCTGGGAGTTAAAACCACACCAAGACAACATCAGCAACGACCATTTCTAGCTTTGCAGAACCTGATCACAGTCTGAACTGCCATCAGGAACTTGGACTGTTCCACCAAATGCTTTCCACCAGTAGATATCCAAGTGAATTAAGAAGAAAGGAGAGTATTACTGTCCCCATTTCACACTCACACAAAGGTACTGGCTCCCAAAGAACTGAAGGGAGATACCTTGAGGAGAAAGGTCAGGAGCAGTAAAGTCATGGAACAGAACAAGGCTCACTTAAATCCCAAACCAGATGTTGATGGCTCCCATTACTCCTCCAAAATGACCAGACAAAGACAAATCAGATTTCAGTTTCATTTTTATTTCAGGCTGCCCTCATGTGACTGCATATTGCACCTCCTGTAAGAAAAAGCAAGAGCTTCCCTCAGGCTGTCCCAGGAAGGCCTTGTCCTGAAGCTGTTGCAGGGAAGACAGCTGTAGAAATAGTTTTTCTATGCCAAAAACACGATGTGCAGAGCAGCATGCTTGGCTCCAGAAGCCGGTGACAAGGCAGGATACGGGAATTGCCTCCCACTCTGGCCATGAACCAGAACCACATCCTCTCTCTCGGGAACGACCCACTGTTTTTTCCTCTGCTGCCTACTACAGACCATGAGGGTGGTGGACATCCCACTCGAGCCTGAAGGGGATTGTTTACCCTGCCATGAATACCATGCCTCAGCAAAGTGGAACTTTATAGCAGCCCACAAGCAGTCAAATCCCAGACTCTGCAACCCGAGTGCAGAGATGCACTCCTGCTCTTCCCATCCTGCTGCAGGGTTCTGCTTCTGATAGCTCAGCCATGTGCTCTCCAAAACAAAGAAATACTACTGCAACCCCTTCCCTGACACTCTTGTTTTTAACTAGACAATAGTCTTTTCATATCCCCCATATTAAATCTGATGAGATGGCTTTGCTTAAACCTGTACGCTCATATACATATTTTCATGCTGAGACAATGTTTAATAAGCTCAGTCCTGCCTAGCTGAACAATTTCTATCCAGCAGGCATTGCTCAGGTAGGTTCAGAAACCTTGAAAGGAGTTACCTGGATACCCTTCATTATTATGGCAGCATCCCTAGTAAATAGGGAATCACAGCTGGAGTTCTAACAGCACTATGATCATTCTCATCGTCCCATCCCAGCAATTCCACTAGAACCCAGGACAAATCTGCCCCAAGGTGAGGAACTGGTGAGAATTCAATCCCACCAGCATTCAGTGAGCAGCTTGTGGAAGCTCTGGGGGAGGGGGGTCAATTTCTACAGTGAGCACTGTTCCCCCTAAAACAGAACAAAACCCCATGAAGAACAAGCCTTTTTACAGCTGCGATGGAGTCACGGTCTCATCTATTCCAGCAGAAGGATGAAGCCCGGAACAGTCAGAGCTGACAATATAAATTAATCCCTCATAATATTTGCCTTGCAGTTTAATCTCAAATGATACTAACCTACGTTTGTTTGAAAACAATCAACTGGTCTCTGTTTCAATAAGGGTTGTGTATGCTCTAGAATCAATTTTCCCTATTTGTACTCTCTCCCATGCCTTCATGAGTTTAATCACCTTATTTAAAAATGTGCAAGAACTATAAATATGAGAAAAAGCAAACCTTTCAGCCATGAGGCTGAGTGGAGACATGTATATCAGTGAACACATTTCCTGAGTAATAGCACACTACACACTTTGTAAAATGCAATTATGCTGCAGCATAACCCTTATCAGGAAACATATTTACACTGATTTCTTGTAGCGATAGATCAAAGAACTTATTTTACTGACCTATATCTGTATTTAATTGTACAGCAGTTTCTTACATAAATAAGCAAATTGTCTTCCTTTTTCTGAATAATTTCCTACTAATGGACAGCAGTTTTCCTGACACAGATGCTTTGCAAAGATTAATTTTTGAAGCCTAAACCGGTGTCTGAATTTAATATAACTCATGGTTGGAAAATTGCAGATGTGTGAAACACTGGCTGTCTGTAGAGGAAAAGAGAAGCAGTACACACAATGAGGCCACCACCTTGAGAAGACACAAGCAGGTGGCCTTGTCACAGAAATAGATTTTTTTTTTCTCCTGCCTATTTTCTCCTTTGTCTCTACCCACCCACAAAACTGTCTAGAAAAGTATAACTAATACTCATCCAGAAAAGGAGGACCAAGGAGCATGCAAGGCTCACAAATCCTGGCTCCTGTTCCTTTAGTAACCAGAGCTGTGCAGAATTTACTTCCCAACCATCCAACCAGACTTCCATTGAGACAGGGCCTCCAGTACAGCTGAGCAGCTGATGGTGACTCCTTTGTGGAGGATTTTAAATATTTTGTTTCCATTCTGCTCTAAAAATCATTACTAGCTGTGTAAGGGCTCCACACAGGGGACATATCACCTCTGGGCTGCTGCCCTCCATGCAGCCCTGCTCAATTAAGCGCCCTGATTTGTTTGGATACTTCAGCATAGACAGGAGTACCTGTGAGGGCATTTGCAGTCATTAGCAGCATGTTCCAGACAGCATCAGCTGTGGCTTTCCATGATTAGTTGTGCCAAGAGCAGCTGGGATGAGAAGGGGAGCCACGGGGTTGAAGTTTTATTGAGGACTGAGTGAGAGGGTCCACAGAGCAGCCTGAGGAACCAGTCCTTTGACCTCCTATTCCTTAGAGCTGCTATGAAATTTCTATAAAATATCCTCTTTTTTTTACAAAATGATGACTTGTTAAAAAACCAGTGATTCTTATGGAAATAGAGATGTTAAATGAAACTTTTGGTACAAATAACAGCTTGTGTCGCTCTAGGAGCCAATATGTGTCAAGGCTACTGGAGCTGATGCAGGGATTTCAATTTCAGGATTAGGTGTTCTCCTCACCAGTGTCGTTTGATAGAAAGGAAAAGGCATCTCCTCCAAGACCACCCACCAGTGAAGTTTCCACTTTTTATAAAAAGAAAATACTCAGGAGCACGCGTCTGAGTCTCCCTCATCCTAGAGCAGGGCTCAAACCCACACAGACAACATCTCTCGGAGGAGCACAAGCAACTTATATGGCCAGAGACATTTAAGGAGACCCATCACAGAGCAGCTGATGGAGTGGTGTCCGGGGAATCCCTCCTGGCATGAGAAACCCAGACCAAGCCAATGAAGGGTTTAAATCTGTTTCTCCAATAACCCCCAAGTGAAAAGCAAGCACCAAGCTACCACCTAGTCCAGAATAAACGTGCTCTTTTCCCTATTTGGAGAATACTTTTAGAGATCTGCTTCATCCCAGAGCAGCATGGAAACATTTCCCAGCCAACTCTGCTGCCTAAATTTGTGCTTGAAAATGGCAACTAGTTACACTTAAGTTTCCTTAGACAAATTTGAAAGCAGGTTGGCAAAGTGATAAATCTTGCATTATCTTGCAAAATTTACAGCTAATTCATTAAAGCTAACCCGAGAACGCAGGTCATTCATTCATGCTAACTCATCTTTCAGGCAAGGAGTTTTCTACATCTGGCACAGTTTTCATTAAGGTGGAAAAATAAGTCACCTAACTTGTTTAAATTAATATCATGGAGGAATAAAGTAATCCATGCAAGTCTACATTGAGAAGGAGTTTTATGGATTTGAAAGACTCCTGCATGCCAGCAAAACCGAAAGATCACCTGCAAGCTTCACAAACCCCTAAACTCAACTAGTGTGTGGTTATTACGGGGAAAGACATGATACATTTCTTATTGAATTGCGTGTGGAGGCTGATCTGTGTCAGCAGACACTGCCATATGTGGCTGGCTGCCCTGTCATTTCCTACAGAGATGCTCACAAGTCTCTGAATGACACTTAGGGAACTGTGCAGGAGAGCGTCACACATGTCCCATTAATTCCAAAAGGAGACGTGTCACTGCACTGCACCTCTTTAGAAATTTTCCATCATTACTTACATTGTCTAAGCATTTTGCGTTTTCAATGAGCGATGACACAGAAGTAGAATAAAAACTGATTATGGTTAATATCCGAGCTTGCAGAATGTTTGAAGAAGTAATTTTTACTTGAAAGAAGGAAGGAAGCTGCCAAAGGCAGCCATGGTTTGGATGAAGAGTAGGTTATATCTGTACCTACCTACAGCAAGTCAAGTTCCCTCCTCGCATTGCTCTGGCAGGAAGGTTGGTTCAAGGGGTTGATTTATTGACTGATTGTTTTCCCTAGCCCAGGATATTTCAATATTGCATGATGGACCCAGAAACATGTACCTTAGAGGGACAGGAGTAATTTCCTAGTTCAGGGGTTCTGCAGCCACAGAGAAGCACTGAAGAACAGTTGACAGGGAAATCAAATCATTGGAGTCAGTTTTCCTGAGAATAAGGAAAGGCACATATGCTGGAAAATATGGGCCAGTGGATTTAAGTAAGTGGAAAACTATGAAAATATTTTAGACTTGGTTTAAAAACACTTGCCAAGTTGTTTTGGTTTAAAAACAGAAAGCAGCCACTTTAGCTCGTTATCGTGTACAAGCCAGGCTGTCTGGCCATGCTCCCTTCATGCAACACCTCACTCTAGTCTTTACTATTGTTATTATTAACTTGAGTAAAGATATTTTTCGGGGAAAAAAATCCCAACTACCAGAACATTAAAAAAAGCATTAGTTACTGCTTTTGACCAAAAAAACGTGATGTTTAAAATGATCTGTTAATCCATATGTGCTTTGAAAGGTGTGAATGTGAGTTAACCGGTGCATTTTGAAAGCACCACCATTTATTTTCTTGGTCCACATATGTCCTGTGGGAATAAATGAAAAAGAAAGGTAGAATCCCAAGGTATTGAAATATAATCCAATGGATGCTGATGGATCTAGTGGTCCCTGAGAGGCCACTGTTGACCACACTGGCTGTGTATGGCTCAAGCTTCCTTTAACATTGAGATTGTGGGGAAATACAGGGTCTGTGATGTGGGGTGAGCTAGATAACGTCAGGGAAACTGGAGACCAGCACCCAGCATTTGTAGTAACCAGGTTGTTCATTTAACATGGCTTACTAAGTAAAGTAAATTAAAGGCTGAGGTGGCAACAACGATAAGCAGCAAATTTGTTTGTTCAGTAGGGAGCTGAAACGTGTCGGCTCATGCTTTGATCAGGTCAAATTGAGAGGTTTCAAAGTACACACAGGAAATGCTCCAACAGATTAACTTTGTCCCAGGAGGTTTGTCCCAGTCACTTTTCAGCCTTCTGCACTCTGTTATCTGTTTCGGCAATTCTGTAACTTTAACCTCGGAGAATCCACAGAGAAAAGTGACAGTGTTAAAGGTCAAGGGTTGACTTCTAGGGTGATGGGCATAAAGTCTTCGTCTTAAGAGACAGGCTATTGGGCAGTTTTTGGTTCTTTACAAAAAGAAAAAAAAAAAAGGAGAGGAAATGGAAAATTAAGTGGTTTTTAAAATCATTAGCTTTAAATGCAGTTAAGGTGGTAAATCATTACTACAAATCAGTATCCCCACATGCTGTGAAGATCAGTACATTGAAGTCTGGCTGCTGAAAGACCAGAGCCTCAAACTCAATCGACTTCAGTTCAAAGTAGGAACAAGCCCTCCCTGAAATGCTCCCCATGGACAGGTGTTTATAAATAAACACTTTTCCTACAAGTGGGTTTTCCTCTGTCTGAAATAGTTCCTCTTCGCACTGCAGCCAACCTCTCTGGGAGCAGGTGACTTTCACAAAGCTTGTAGGAACTTGGTTTTCTTTGAGAGATCAATGGGTTGAAATTTGTCAATAGGTTCAAAAGATTTCGGGGGTGTGGAAGTGACGAAGATACAAGCGCACGCAGCAGGATTGCATAAGCCTCATTTCTGCAGGAATCAGGAAAAAAAGTTGCAGCAATATAAAAATAAATAACTGAGCAGGCATAATTCCTAAAAAAATGCCGGTAGCTAGCCAAGACTTCATTTCTGCTGAGGGCAGAAGGAAAGGGGAGATCTATCATTTTCCTCAGTGTTTGAGTATTTTAGCCTGTGACATCTGCTTTTTGAGAAGTGAGGACATTTCACAGATAAAAAACACTTCCCTCTGAAATAAGGAACGCAGAATCTTCTTATCCTATCAGGGGACAATAAAATCTCCTGAAACTTGTGGATGAGACAGCATTTTTTCTGTTGCTAATAATGCTGTTCAGCAACACAGATCTGTTCGTGGAACTCAGTGCTGCTCCTGCTGACTCTCATCCATCGTATGCAGCGTTTAAAGCTGGCAAGTCATGTCACTGATTATCAGTGCAAACACAACTATACAGACCAGAGAGGTACCTACATCTGCATGGTGAAATAATCTCCATGACCATAACACTTCTGAGTGTCCAAGCCTGACCCTAAAGGGACCTAACTGGCAGAATCCCACTTTAGTTGCTAAATCTGAGTTAACTACCAGCACAGTTAGTACACAGCATCTCGAGTGGAATTCAGAAGATAATGTCTGTAAAATCCCTTGTGTGATTGCAAATCCCTTTGTCCTTGCAAAAATAATTGGCTGAGATGGGTTTTTAATATATTCAAAAAATATCTAGTATATTTGAAAAATAATATAATATTCTAAGAATATTAAAGGCAGAGATTTTGCCATATTGAAGAACATAATCATTTCTTATTTTATCGATGGCCTATGGCACCATAGAATCCGAGAGTTATTTTCTCATCAATACAGGACCAGCTTGAAAATCCTGCTGTTTGGCAGAGCACAACCCCTAACCCAGGGAAGTGACCTCTTGGCTGAAAAACAACAGCAAATCTAAGTGGTCTGCTAGCCCAGTTAATTTGTTCTGTTATGCTTCCCTGTTGTAGGAGTTACATGTTAGAAACTTCAAGCATAATCCCAGAATCCCAAAAATACCTCCTTCTCTCGGTTTTCAGTTCAGCTTTGTGTTTAAACAGCATCGTCTTCCTGTGTATCTTCTAGATTTAAATCCTGTCACTTGTAAGGTGTTTCCCTTTAAAGGAGAACACGTGAACAAACAGGAAATTTTCCTTCTCTGTGACAACTCGGGACACTGACCATGGGTGCTGCTGATTGCTGTGCCCAGGGTGATGTGCTGTGGCATGAAGAGCTTGGTTAAAATTCAAAAAGGGTCGCTGCACATTTCCCCTCCTATTTAGTATCTTTATTTGCACTCCTCTCTGCACAGCCTTCTGGACAATCCCTTCGTGCTTACGGTTTTCCTGACCCCTTCATTATCCTACATTAACTTCTTGTTAAAGACTTTCCTGCTGGGAAACCTAGAAACTTTCTTCCTTCCCCCAGTGAGATCTTAACTTAGAAAGAACAGTTATAGCAATAATTCAATTTAGGAAAGAAAAAAATAAGACAGCTGCTCACCCATGCTATTCAGCACTGATTTTTTTTTTTTCTTTTCAATCTTCTAAAGTTTTTCACATTTTTTTAGGAATGGAATCTGTGTGGAGCAGAAATTTTGTTCTCATTTTTGTTGAAAACACATAATACTAGTTATTCATGCAAAAGCAGTTCTAAATTTAAACAAAAAGTAAACCATAACCTGAAATCCTTTTTCTTTTTTTTTTTAGAGCTAGCAATCACTCCAGACAATTCAGCGCAATTTTGACTGTAAGTGCACGAGCTTAGCTTTTTGCTTGAGATAGATCAAAAATACTCCCAAAATAAACTTTCCTACAGTATTTCCAGCGCAGCCTTAAAAAGAGCCAGAGACAAAAAAAATCTTCGAAGTCTGCTGCACTGAGGCAGGAGGTCAAAGTGCTCGCACAAATTGGTAAAGAAGTCATGTTTTATCAGTGACACTGCAATTACGGACGTTTGATGTCTGTTTGTAGGACAAGGTCCTCTCATTGATGGAGAACCCACCGGGCACGGAAAGAAAGGGATCTTTGTGTGAGGAGCAGCAGCACATGACAGGCATCCTTGTGACCAGCCGGCTGACGCAGCCCGGGCTGCCCAGGCTTGGGCTCTCCCGGCTCTCGCTGCGTTCCACCCCCATGACTGGAGTCTGCTCAGCTCTCCACAAAAAAACCCCAAAAATAACCAACCAAAAAACCACGCCGAAAAACAAAACCCAAACCAAAAACCAAACCCACAGCCTTTGAAAGAGGTGGCTGTGCTGACGGTCAAAAGAAATTAAGAAAGAACAAGCTACAGTCCCCTGGGCAGTGCTTGGCCTGGCTGTTCCCTGAACTAGCTTGTTTCTAGATTGCAGCAGGTATCTTTCCTAGAGCTGAAGGGCTCTCCAAGGGAGTGATTTCCTTTTTTTTTTTCCCCCCTCAGGCATTTCAATGGGAAAGTTAAAAATAAATGAAACGAATCAATGCCTTTTGGCTGCCGCTGTTTCAGCTGATGCCTCCTCTAGCAAAACACAAGCTTGATATGGTTCCTGAGAGCTCTTCACGAGACAAAATGGGCTTCTCCACACAAGATTTTACAACTGCAGCCTTCCATCCTTATGACTTTGAGTAATGTTTTGCTTCTGAATGTTTATGTTTCCCAGCTATGAGTGAATATATGAAATAGCTTTTCTGTGCAGTGGGAAGCAACCTAACAAGCCTGAGCTACATGAGGGCACTGGAGGAGTTTACAAATGTGTGGAGAGCATGTGATGAGCAACCCAGGGGATGGTACCATTCAAGGGAGTCCTCTGAAGGAGCTGGGGACAGCACTGTGCCTGGAGAGGAGCAGACAACCAACCCGAGTCAAAAAAGGGGCATCTTAACCTCCAGCTGAATGTAAGTATTCAAATCTCTGGTCTTGGCTGTGGTCTTGTTAGGTTTGAGGGAAAATCTATAGGCAGAAGAAGGCAAGCTTGGCTGATCTGGGTTTTACAGGGCCAGTCTTAGCTTAATTAGGCACCACAGAAAGTGGATGAGTGAAGGAATAAATACCATGTTGAACCAATACAAAGCTGGGGAAGAAAAAAATCTCCTTAGGGTTAGAATTTTGTGAAATTCTTGTTTTTGTCTGGGAGAGAGGCACTTATTGGTTGGGGACAAAACAACATTGGTGGAAAGTGAAGGGGCTGAAGATGACTTTCTGGGAACGGGGTCCAACCCCAACAGTCTCCCCAAAAAAATTCAATTCAGCTCTTGCAGGGAGTGAAAGTTTAGCTCTACCTCCAAGGCAGAAGCTAAAAGAGGGGCTGGAGAGGTGAATTGCTCCGTTAGGTACAGAGACTGAAGGAAAAGCTGCCATGTACACAAACTTAACAGCTACTACAGAATGTCAGGGTGAATGCCACATTTAACAGTGATCCTAAAAAAAGCAAATAATTATGTGAAGAAAGCAAATGGCAGCATAATGTTTTGAAAGTCCTGTCATGCTAAATATTTTCCTGCGGTTTTGCAAGAATGGAGTGGCACGAGTACCATTAATAAAAAGCCCCCTACCATCAGAGATCACATAAGGGTGAATTCGATACTGTCCTTAGGCATCTCACAGGAAGCCAGAATATGTTTTTGATGGTAAAATGGGGTAAGAGGATTTACATACTGGACATTTTAATAAAAAGAGAATCAGAAGAGGAGTACAGCCACAGTCTGCTGCTCCACTGGTCAAGGTAAGGGTATGAAGTTCAGCATTCCACAAAATCTATCTCACTGGCCGAAATCTAGTCCGAAAGCACTCAAGAGCAGTCTGTGCATAGACTGTGCAGGGATAGCACTCCACAAAGGATGCAGCCCTTAACAGCCTGCCTGTAAAACAGAAGCAGATGACGAGAGCAGGGCAGGGAACAGAGCTCAGCAGGCAAGAGATCAAGCACGTGGTAGCACAGTACAGGGACTGGATAGGTAACACCTCTGCCCCTCCAAGCCTAGGGCACCAGTGACACGGTGATGCAGTGCCAGCACAGCACGTCTACACACGGACACCAAAGCAGCCTGGCCTTCCTAGCATGAGGGGATCACAGAATTGACTCAGAAGAGGGGCCACTTGGCTACTGCTCTGTCCAGGAAGACCAGGACCAGAGGGGTCCATTGGAGGAGGCACTTGAGCCTGGCAAGGGGAGGCACCAGGACTAACACCAAAGGGGCTGTAGTCACCATGAGCACCCTCCAGACTGGATGTCCCTCAAATGGCTTTAACTTCCCTTTGAGTTTGTGCCTGTTGGCCAGAGGGGAAAGGAAGTTGTGCCCAGTGGTATCCCGGCCACGCTGGTCAGACACGGGTGCTGGGCTGGGCTTCTCTTCCCACAGTGCTCAAACCTGCCAGGCACAGGGGGACTGACACCCATCTCCTCACCAGGACACCCTGCTTGACCATCCTCAGGTGGCCACTGTCTCCTTCTGCTTCACCACTGCCTGCCCAGCTTCCCAATCCCTGGGCTCGGCCAGGCAGTGCCCAGGGCATGGGGCCAGCCTGTCTTCTCTGATCAATACCCAGCTGGGGGATGTTCCCCCACCTCCCTCTAAAACCCCACAGTGGTCTAGCAGACAGGGAAAGCAGCATGTGGCTGCCTAGCCCCAGGCTCCCTGGCCCTTCAAGAGGAAGGCGGCAGGCTCTCTTACACCATCCTTCAATAATTTACTAGACAGGCACTAACAGCTTCCCCCTCTGTTGCAACAAGCAAGTCAGAAACAGTAGAGCAGAAGCATCCATCTCTGACATTCCTGCAGGTTTTCTGTAATGGATCACTTTTGATTAATTAGTGAAACAAGTTTGAAACAGCCTGCAGGATACTTGGTGTGTGCTTGTGTCTCAAACTGGAACAGGAAACCGAATCTCTCTCTATAAAACATGAACATAAAAACTCTGCCCTTATTGTTTCCACTTTCACAGGGGTCCTCCTTTCTCTGCTATCCATGTAGAAAAGAAAAAGAGAAAAATCTAAACCATCTTTGCTACCGTACTAGAACTAAAAATGAAAAAATATTTGTTTTGCTCACCTTTCCCTCTCTGACCTGTGAACACAGAGCCATTGCTCGACAAAATGCAGCACAAACACACAGCATGGCATTTCTCCTGCAGGTTTGCTGTCTAGAGTTTCCTCAGTTAAAAACTGAGCCAGGGACTGGCTTCCTACAGCTGGTTACCAGTTCGACACTTGAAGCACTGCTCATCTTTGACAAAGTCCCACGATGCTGACTGTGGTACCAATCTCAGCCTGCATGGGCAACAGCAGCTCTGGAGTCTCTTGAACGGCAGCACACACTGTCAAGACAATGTCTTAAGATGCTCACTCAGAGAATTTTTGTTAATTTTGTTATATGTTGCCCAAACCACCAAGGGAAAAAAAAAAAAGGTTGAAGACAGTAACTTTCTCCTTTTTTTCCCCTGAGGAATTAGTCTGAGGCCTTGCACGCTTTCCCACGCTCGCAGATTGCGGGTTATAAATGCGTGGGAGTAATGCAGTTTCGATCAGTCAGGTAGGCTGGGTTTCTGTTAGCTGGCTGCATACCTTTGAGCCCTATCAGCACACAGTGATCAGTGGAATTCCTGGCATTTTTGTCATAGCATCAGAGGCAGTACTTTACAGAGTAAATACCAATGACCTGCTGTTCTGTCAGGGCTCTGTACTTACCTTTTATTTTCAAGTCAAAGGTTAGGCCTATTTATGTAAATCCTCAGCCATGGGCCAAGTAATCTGACCTCCTGGTTTTCATTCTCCTAATTGTTTCAGGTATTTTTCTTGAAAAGTTTGGTCAGTTAAAGCTTGGGATCTTTTTTTAAGGCGCCTTTGAAGGGCTCTAGGGGCTTTCATAGCCCACCCAGTTTGCAAAGTGGAAACATCAGTGACCTGATGCCCTGGGCACTTATTTAAAATTCATTACCAGGAAATAAGGTTTTGATATATAGCCCCTCTATGCTGAAGAATATCTTAGGGAACATATGCATGCCATTTTTTACTTTGGATTATGTGATCTCTGAAGCCACATAGAGAGGCAATAATAAATTATACTCCTGTTTGCCCTTCATTTCTAATAAGAACGTTATTCAGCTGTAGATAGTTTTGACTTCCCACATGCTGGCCACTGCTTACAATTCCTTTGTTACTTCATGCTTGGCCGTGCCATTTTATTCATAAAAGGGTGTCTAAAGCTCTATAACAAGAAAAAGAAATTTACTGGTTTTTTTCAAGCCTTTTCTCTGAGATTCAGCCCCGCTCATATTCTAAGATTAAAAAGCAAGATGAATATCTTCTGAATAAGAGAGAAATACAGCCAGTTTACTCATACATAAAGGAGTACAGCTACTCTAGATTTTGTCCCATCGCCCCTGGGCATAGAAACTACATACTTCCATATGACCAAAACCAGCCATAGATAGCTCCACAGTGGGAATAATTCTCTCCCCTCTTCAGGTACATTAAAGCTAAAAACACTTACCAGATCACTGCTTTCACTTCTGACCATGGATAAACCATAAAAAATGCATGCTATCACATTTCAGTATTTATTTCTGCCCTAGTCTTCCTCCTGTTAAGCGTCACTTTGAGGTGTGCACTGGAAAAGGATAATTAATATAAGAATAATATGTTCTTTAACTGGTGCTGATACCAGAGCTCATGCAACCGTCTGAAAGCAGCAGCTCTAAACTGGAATTTGGCTTCTGCAATTTAGGTCTGTGGGGACCAAAAGCACAATCAGAGAGCTGAAGTTTCAACTTCTGGGGCACTCATTATGCAGCTAATTCTCCAGGTGTATTCCTTTTAATTATTGGAATAGTCACTTGTCTGCTCCTGGTGAAAAAAGGGATTGTGAGAAACCAGGCTAAGTGAAAAGCACCGTTTACATTCTTCACTGCTATGTGCTACTGCCTTGAATCACAATGTTCATTTTTTCAACCCTCAGGTAGCTACAGCCTCATTCTTGGGGGGAAAAATGCCTGAATCCCATACCCAGCAACAGAAGAACACTGAGGAAACATTGAGGAAGGAAGGTCAAGTCCCTCCACCCGAAGCCATTAGTAGCTGAAACACATAAGCTGGGACAGAGTTAACAGAAATTGCTGCAGCAAACAGACGAGCGACGGAGGCATAAAATAATGACAACGGCTGGCAAACGGAAATAGAAGTCAAACTGTCAGAAAAGGTGAAATTACAGTCAGGCTCTCAGGCCTTCACAAAATGTGGAACCCATACTTAGGGCAGAAATTGTACATTGGGACTTTTCCCCACCGCTCCTGATTTCACAGGCCACTTCCCACGCTCAGCCACGATTGCTCAATAGCTCTGCAGCGACTGCAACTGCTTCTTACATGCCAGATTTTGAAAATACTCTGACTTTCTTTGAACTGAAGGAGATGTCGTTGTCTGGTAAGGCAAGTTCCCAGGGGACACTGTTTGAGACAATGCTCTGAAGCCCTGTTTTCTACCAGTAATACCAAAATGCACATTTCTGTTGATACTTCTGGGCCCCTTAAAGAAGAAGATGGGACCAAGTCGTTACCATCCCGAGGTCTATTTTTTTTCATACATAGATATCTTCCTAACATTAAATGGATGTGACTGCAGAGCCTGCCTATGCCCAGAGGATGAGTGATGATAAGATTCACCAGCATTGGATGAGGCCAAGACACTGACACCAACCCATTTGCCTTCCCAAGATGTGACCAAAATAAGTCAACATCACCTCAGTTACACGGCAGGGAGTCTTTGTTCCTCTCTATGTGCCCCTGCTGCCTTGGCCTGAGAGGAGTCATCAGGGTGATGGGATACAAGCCTTCCAAGCTGGGAACCCACAGCATTTCATAGACCCAAATGGACACATGCTGACGAGTCCAGAAGTCCAGCTAAAGAGTCCACAGTCAGGTAAACGTGGATATAAAATATCCAAGAGGACTGAAGGTCTGTATGTGGATGCAGTGGAGCAGGAGGAAGGGTAAATTGCTGTAAGTTGAGGTTCAAGAGCTCGACTAATCCAAGTCCTGCCGTTTCCTTCTCACCCCAGCCACAAATTCCAGCAAGATGTTGTGTGCCAGTACCAGGCCTCGCTATGACCCTGCTATGAGGCGGTTCAGGGAGTCAAGTCAGGTAAAAAGTAACTCTGCAGGAAAAAGCTGAGGCCTTTAAGAAGTTTCGTTCCCTGGACTGGCTCATGCCATGACCATGCAAATATCAGTGCTGGCAAGAAGAGAGGGAGCAAGGTGCAGGACCAAAGCTCTGACTTGGACCTGAATCAATTTGGACATGAGCCCTTAAACAAAGAGCTAAACTAGTCTACGTAACGTCACCAGCATTAAAGAATTCCCCAAACTACTGCTCACATTCCTATTTACACAGCGATCCCCTGCTTCAGAAGAGTGCACGAGGACACATCTTTCTGAGGCAACAAACATTTTTCTTCCACGCAGAGTAAACCCATTCCACACACCGCTCAAGTGCAACCTGCTTGACTCTTAATTTTTCTACTGGGCCCCTAACCAGATATAAAAACTGAACTCTGAGGGCTGTTCAGCAGGGCTTGAACAGCTGACCAGATCTCTGCCAGCCTTTACAAAGGCTGTTGAAAGACAAAAAGAGCATTCCAGTTCAGCTCAGTTGGGCTTGCTAAACCACAGCATTCCCAACCAAGTCCAGCAGGTTTTGACTCAGCGCTATTGTTCTTAGGCACATGGTAGGCACAACTTACTTGCTTCCCATTTTCTTGTTTTGTTTTGTTCTAAAGCATTGCCTCTCATTCCTCTCTAATTCCTGGCAGTGTTTCATGGGATTTTGTGCTTTAAACACACAGCTCTCAGAACCAACAATTCTTCTACAGATATTTTCCCTCTGTAGTCGTCCCTTTTCTCTTTAGAGACAGCATGATCCTATATCACTTTTGACTAAAAGATATATGATCCCTGACAGCATCTTGGCCTTACTCCATAAAAACACACTGTTTTATTTACTGTCCATGTAAGCCTGCCTGGGAGTTATAGAGAGAGATATAAGGCATTTTCTATTGATATTACATTTAGCATTAAAAATTTTTGATGTACTTCCATCAAATGTCCACCTTCATTCTACAAGTTAACTGACGCTTTCCTACTTACTCTTTCCAAAGGCTTCTGATTTTGTGGTTTGCAAAGCCAGCTGTGCACATGGTGCATGCACCGCCCACCTCTCCACTGACTGGGTTATCCTATTTAAAACACCATTGTGATCCTTGGGGCTTTACACGGTGTTGTGGCAGCAGCAGTTTTGTCTTCTTGGTCAAACACACGGAAAGACGTACCCCACGTCCTGCAGCGGCCATTTTGCATGCTTCCCAAACAACATTTTCCCAAGCAACGTTTTGTGTGCTCCCCAAACACGGAGCAGATCCCACAGTTACAGAATCTAGCCTTGGGATCCTCACTGCTGCAACCAAAAGGGCGCTGCCTCAGATCCCAGCAGGGCACAGACGAGAGGCAGGCCCGGTCCCCAGCATGGCCTCTGGCTGGGCACTTGGGGGCCTGCTCCCAGAGCCATCCCAACCCGTGTTTGCTGCTCCACAGCTCCTTCCCTGTCCACTCCCTTCTCCAGGCAGGCAGGGTACACCCTGGCATGGTGCAAACTGGCGTGTCCACACAAGCAGACGTGGCCAGAGGCTGTGTCTGTGGGGTGCGTGGCAGTGCATCCTGCAAGGCACAAACAGCCCTTGTGTCCGGCACCAAAATCTCCCCTCAGAGAAAGTGTGAGGACAGCACACGTGGAAATACCTGTGCAAGCTTGCAAGGCTGCCTTAGTCCTGTGACACAGCCCCTCTCAGTCCTTGGTTTAAACACCCTCCGTACATCCACATGCCTTTCCTCTCTTTCACTCTCTGCCAGTGGCCTCGACAGCCAGTCTGGGCTCTAACCAGAAGTTCACACACAGGAGGACTGGAATGGTTTCCAGCCCTGTCTTCACACTGCTTGGCTGGGGTGTGAAATGAGGCTTCATTCTCCGGGGAGATATTTGGGTCACAGTCAGGGATGGAGTGACCTACTTCAGTATCCTTGGGAATTGCTTTTACTCTCCATTTCTGACTCAAGAGCCATGCCCAGGCAGATGTATTACAGCAATATTGCAACTGTCCCAGTAAAACTTGCCAGCCGTGACTGATTTTGGCATGCCTCCTAATACCCCTGGAAACATTCACCCCTCCTGCCTGGTCTGCTGGCATGGGAATAGACAGAGCGCCTCGGCAAACCTCACCGGGCCATCCTTGCCCTTTGGTAAATGCGCAGGATCAGCCCATGACAGAGGGATGTTTCAGCATATGCAATGCAATTATGTCACTATCAAGACACAGCGGATTTCTCCCCAACACAATTTCATCAAGTCAAGAAAAATGTCCTAATTCCTACAGCAGTAAGTTGTCTCCCTTCCCCCTCAGATACAGCATTAACCTCCTCTACTCAGCAGCCCACTCACAGGATTGCTGATAGCTACTAATTAAAAAGGTTTTCAACTGACTGCAAAACTGGACTGGGTGAAATGATGAGTATCACTGCTATAGATATGAATTTTAATTTGGGTTTCTGAAATAGGCAATTACAGTTTTTATATATATATATACATACATACATATATACACAGACATCCTTACTTATATGTTTTTGCATATTACACGGAGCATGGCCCTCCTGTGGGTGGGTATGAAGGAAAAGACAACGCTTGTGAATTGAAATTTCAGATGCCAAGTGGAAGATGAAGAAATTTTTCATCCCTTAGAAATGCTCTTTCCACAAACTAGGAAGAAGTCCATTTTCCAGGATTTGCCCAAGTCTGCCAAAGGGCAATTTCTTCCATCCTGTCCTCTACTGACAAGATCACAGCTCTGGACCCTGTCAGCTGAGACATCATGGTTGAAAGTAGTTGTAGTTTTGAAGCTCAGAGCCAGAGGTAATAAGTCTCTGAAAAGAGGAGCTAGTGTTAACTCTCATTGAATGACTCAGGACATCTCAGCTTTCTCCTGAAGAGCTTTGGATTTAATCTGTTCATGTTTTCACACCCAGAAATGAAGCAGATTCAGCAGCTGAAGTCTGATCTGGATGGCTGCAAAAAATGATTGAAATGCAACTTGAGTGAACCCTAGAGGCTCATTATACGGAAGGTACCCTCTTCAGCAGCAACTGGAAGTATCACGCTTCTGTTACAAAAAATACACAGTCCTTCTTCTTTGAAGCCAATTTCCAAAACAATTTTTCACATAAGAAAGGAGAAATTTTGTGAAAATAAAAGAAACTGCAATTCACTGGGGCCTGGCAGAACTGACTGCAGCATTGCACAGACATAATCTGTCCTGTTTATAAAGGGACAAAATGTCTCTCCAAAAAGCCTTCCTCCAGTCATTTCTACACAAGCATGGTTTACACCCCCACTCCAAGGACTGACCTTCATTTTCACAAGATGTTTTTCTGCCTCCTCACAATTGAAGTCCTTCCCCATTTACTTCCCCCTTAAACAAACAAACATATCAAAGAGGAATATTTTTTTTTACATTTGTTTTCTATCTGGCTATGAATTAATTGATTTAAACTGATAGGCCAGAGGCAGATTTTTGGAGTTCTAAAATCTTATCGCTCAAATCTTAGTTTATGCAAAATGAGCAAGAGAAGTCAACTGTGCCTCAGTCATCAGGGTTTTCAGGGAGGAGGGAGAAATGGAGATTATTTTCTAAAATCTGGTTTTGATTTGTCTCAGAGGCAAATTAGCTTTCCTTCCTTCCAGCAAAGCAAGGTGTAGAACCATTCCATCACTGGTCTGTTTTTAAAAGGATTTCAGCAAGAGATATGAACTGCGCCTTCATTTTCAATCTACAGAAGAGTTGCGGAAGTGTTTCTTTAAAGGAAAGAGGCGTTAAGAAATGTTATTGAAATGTGGGAAAATAAATAACTTTTATCCCTCGTGATCAATATCAGTAAAGGTGAGGAGACTGCCAGAGGCCTAAATCTGAGGCAGAGCTGAAACTCCCCCTGTTGGCACCTGGCGGGCCATGCCTGAAAACCATCTTTCCTCTCTGTCTTCACAAACCCTTGGGGATTTATTTCAAATGAACAGGTACAAATCCTCAGTTATTTGCTCCTTAATGCCAGCCAGGAGAGAAATTAGCCAGATCCTCTGAAATCTGTGCCACTGCTCCTCCCTGCGCCTCCCGCTTGGCGAGCTGTGAGATCTGAAAGCGGAATAAACCCACGTAGCGGTGCAGGCTGGTGAGGAGAAGCTGCAAAGTAAGAAGGAAAATTAACCACAGGGTGCAGCTCAGTGAAAAGTAAAACATTAAAGGAAAAGGAGCCTCCAGCCATCCTGAGAGTTTGGGGAGGAGGGAGCAGTGCCTGCTCGGTGGGGATGACAGGTATCAGGCAGTGCTTTTGCTAACAGCCTGTGAATTTATCCTTGGGTTCACAAGGTGGTGATGGCACTATCAGTTGGTACATCCATCATCAGAAAAAAAACCCCTACCACAAATAAACAAATTGATCTATGGAGCTGGCCCCTATCCAATGGTAGGAAAAAAAAAAATTAGAAAGAGGAAGAATTACACGTGTTATTCTGGCCACGGGTAGCAAATGATACAAGTCACCGAATCCAGCTAATAAGCCCACTCACTTTGTGTCAGGGAAGCTACATATCCTGGAGGGATTCTTCAGGGACTGAGTTTCAGTCATCCTGCCAACTGCATTTGCTGTCATTTGGAGCAAATTCCTACAGCCCTTTCTCTTTTTTTTTGCCTGTCATAATTAACTTCCCAGACCATCTTTATGCACAAGGATCGGGGTTAGCACAGGCAGTACTGTTCGCCTGCAGACTGAACATATGTTGTGGGTCTTCTTGTTCCCTCCTTGTACCTAATGGTTCTTTTAACTCTCAAAATTCAGAGTAATGAATCTGACAATGCCAAGGACAAGAACTAACAAGACTTTTAGCACTGCAGAGCCAATACCGCTGTGAGGAAACAAATCAGCACCTATTCTTCTGTGTGGACCACAGCCACCTATATCTGCTAACCTGCTGAGTGTAGAAACATTACTTTTGACATTGATGTCAAAACCATACAGATACTGACACCGTTTGATGGTTGAGTGTTTCTAGCATTGTTTGCCACAAATATTTGCTGTTCCAAATATGTTACGGAAATTACTGCATAGAAGTTCTCTTTATATAAAATAATATCCCCTATGACACGGCTGAGGGAAGAATTTATGTGGAAAGGACTGGACAGCACAGACTTATGACATGTGAGATCTGTAAGGAGACATTTCTCCCTTTCATGAAAGGCAGCAGATACTGAGGATTGCCTTAAACCATGCCCAGTTTATTCTTTCCAAGGCAGGGAGCATTTTGCAGTTAGGGTCAAACTCTGTTCCTCAATAAACACTGAGTGTGTCCTTTCCTCTACAGAGTCCTACTGACCCAAGTGCAGACCCTCAAGGAGTGGAGTGCTGCCCACAATGACTACAGATGGCAGGATCTCATTCTGCTATGTTGACCCTGCAATTCTGCAGTTCCTGCTGTATCTCTGCTGCACTGGCAGGAGGTCTGCTCTGATCTTTCTCTTCTTGTGAAATCATTATCCCAAGAAAAGCTAGCTAGTCATTAAATATTAAATGAAATTAAACTCATACATGCAGTTTTTCTGACAATTCATTTTACTGACAGCAGAATTTTGTTCCTGCTTTTCAGATAAAAATGTGAAGAGACGACGAGAGTGTTTTAGCACTGCACAAAAAAGCAAATATCATTTCTGTCTGTTCACCCATGACAGGAAGAGTTAACCACAGCCACGCTGCTCCACAATGTACCACATCATGAGCAGGAAGCCAAGTTCAAGCACCCTTTACATCATCACTGAACTCACCAGGACAGAGTTTCTCACCTCTAGGCAATGGCCCTGTGGCCTCCCCTCTCCACGATTCATGTTTGTGACTCAAGTGGAGCACACACACGCTACGGGCACCTGTCAGAGCTGCAGGGAGCTCACTCATCACTCCCCTGCTATGGCATTTCTGAACTGGGCAAAACCCCATATGGACCCTGCCCATAATGGAAATCATATTTAAACCAGTCTTTTAATGGTAAGTCATTCATGGGGGTGCTTGGAGGTCTTCCCAAGCTGTCAGCAAGCACAGGGGTGACAAAGGCACGGGGAAAGAGCAACGGATGTCAGCAGGGAATCAGTGTGGGACTGGTGGGTGCCTGGGAGAGGCAGAGCAGCCTCTGGCAGCTGGATGTCCTGAGTGTCCTACTGGAGGCCACCCTGCAGAGATGCACTCTTCAACATCTGTTCAAGCCACCCAGTTTCAGCTCGGAGGCATCAGCAGCGGTTGTCTCGAGATGCTGAGTTGCCGAAGGACACCATCCTCAGCCCCGTACATCCCCAGTGCCACACAGAAAAAGACACGCGGGGTCCATCAAGGAGAGCAAGGCTGTGGACAGCACTTACAGCAGGCCCTGAGGAGGCCACTGGTCAGGAGTTTCCTTCTTGGGCATCAGCTGCAGCTCAGCACGTTGCCCCAGAACTCGCTCAGACGTGAGGTGCTCACGCAGCCCCGTGACGCTGCTGCCCTGAGAGCAGCGGCTCCAGCAGTTTGTTTTGCTGTGATGGTGAAGCTCTGCTCTGAGCACAAGCACTTCATCCCAGGGGGGGAACAGCCACAAACAGTTTGAACGTGGTTTCACACCCTTTCATGAGCTGCACGCAGCGACAAAGCTCCTTTGAGCATCCCTTGCATCCCTACCAGGCTACCACTGGTCTGGCCTTTAGACCACCTGAGCATCCACTCCCTTTTCTCAAATGTGTTTTCAACGAACTGCTTACTTTTGCTTTAGGATTGCTTTGAATGCTAATGTGCTCATCTTTATTTCCTCAGAACGAACTGTTTGCAATTTCACAGGTTTTGTTCTTTTCTGAACGTGCTATCTGCAAATGGATTAGCTTTACTTTCAGCCTCAAGTGCTTCTGTGCAGGCATTTCAAAGTGAAAGAACTTTGGAAAAACAATTTTCTGGAGTGCTTCAAGAAAACAAAAAATCACATGAAGTGACTTTGAATTACTGCACTGTATTAAATGACTTAAATGCTTAAAGCTGGAATTTTCTAAGGTTCTTCTGACTGTTCAGAGAGAGAAATATATAAAATAATACTCCTTAATGCTTTCACTTGTTCTTTAGTCTCAAATCAAGTTCTCTAAATGCTTACAATGTTATGCTTTATTCATAAAAGGTGAAATTCATTCATTCTGCATAAATCCTTACTCATCAATCAAGGCAACAAGTAGGAAATGGAGGGAAGATAAACTGCACCGTTCAAAATAAGCAGACTAGCAGAGTGATTCAGAGCACTTAAAACTAGGCTCCTGTTCTGAATCATCCTCTAGAGAAGTCTCTCCTTCTCCAATAAGTACACGGGGAGTTTAGGAGGCAAGTCTCCTTTGGCTGAAATAAGCCACTGTGGATTAGCCCCTTCACTCAGACCATCAGTTCTCTTCACAGATCCACAATGTTCTGCTTCTGGATCCTCTCTGTGGGGTTAAGTCATCCCCATTTAGAGGGAATTCTCATTTTCCTGAATGTTGCAATCATCCTTGAAAGATGTAAAACACAATCAGCAGGGGAAAAAAAAATTGCAAACAAAAGAAAAAGTGAGAAGAGTTGAATAAACAATAAAAATGTCAGTGCCAAAGGACATTGGTCTTTGTTGTCTGGGGCAGCACGACACACGAGGTCTTTCCCTTGTCCCTATTGCAATAAGAAATGAAGAAAACCTGCCTGCAAATATTTATTCATATTTCAAACACATTAGTTTGGTCCTATTTTCAGTCAGTATGTATCCACTTTACTTGGTCGTTCCAGCACCCACATTCCACCGAGCTGTATATTTAACAGTAAAATTCACAATTTGCACTGCTTGGTGTGCTACAGAAGCCATTCAATCAGAGAACAGAAATGATTTGACCGCAAATTTGCAACTGTAAATATTTATATCTAAGCGTTTCTAAATGATGTGCAGTACAAGAATAATTGCCAAATCAATTCAAAAGGCAAAACTGAATAAATTAATGCATCTATGAATTATTCATGAATTTTACCTTCTCATATAGCAAGTTCATTATTTCTCTATGTAACCAGTAAGCAGCTAATATGTCTGAGTGCATTGAAAATATCGATTAGTCTTCTGGATACACTATTCAGCGCTTTTAATCAACAGAAGATTTCAATAAATATTAAACTTTCGTTTAGGGAAAATATGAGAAATCTTGGTTCTAGGGATAATGCATGCTTATTCCAGAGTATAAGGAAAAAGTATTTGCAATTTATCCAAAATATCAAGAGAATTTTCCATAGCTATTTTAGCTCAGATGAGTGTAATAATAAAGTGCTCAAGAATTAATTGGCCAGGAATCTTGCAGATTTGATTGATCTTGGGAAGATCAATCCAAAAGACGGAGCCTGACTGTTCCAAACAGCTACACACTGTGGAGAGAAGCCATAATTTTCTCTAAAAAATAAGAAAGAGATGGAGAAATCTCACTCTTCTCTTGCAAGGAAGAAAAGCCCAAGACGCACCTCTTATACCTTGGCAAGTCTGGGAAACCCCGTGAATAGCTGGGAGGCAGGAAATGCGAGCAGCTCCTGGAGGGTTTGGTGTTGCATTGTGAGATGGGGCTCAAGGACAGATGAGGGATGTTGGCCTCAGCTTGGGTCCCTTGTCCCCAGAACTGGGTGGGGGTTTCACCCCACAGCCCCCCACAGCACAGCCTTGGTGACAGCACAACGTCTCTGCCTGTGGACCCAATACATCTCAAGAGCTGCCACAGCTGCCTCTGACCTTCCTTGGGGACTGTGCATTACATTCTGCTTCTGACTTCAGGCAACAGCTTAGAACAGCAGCGCTGGAGGTCGGTGTAATTTGTGCGCTACTGGTAGGAAAAACAAGAGCAATAGTCTCTCTGGGAGGCATCTTCCTGGTTACTGAGGTACAAGCACCAGGAACAAGATTTAGAGTGATGGGGATTTGTCAGCCAAGTCAAAAGGAAATGCTTTTAAAGCTTTGCAGAGGCTGAGGCTGTTGGACTGGTTTATCCCAATTATTTCCACTTGTTTTCTTTTGTTTAGCTGTGTATGTGTTTGCATGAGAGAGAGAGAAGGGAAAGAAAATGAAAACATTGCCAGGCACATTTGGCTACCACTGCAGAGAAGGTCCAGTCTCTGACCTTATCTTCAGAAGGAGATGACACCCTACGGTTAACCCGTGCAGCAACTTCAAAAATCAGATTGCTGATGACAGATTCTGGTTTATGAGACCAGATAGTCCAACCTCACAGGTTACTCTACAGCATGAGGAGGTGTGTACATCTGCTCTGCTTAGAAGTTTCAAGTACGGCGATAGTTCCAGATAAGACCAACTTATCTCTGCAAGCAAAGCAGTGAGCAGAGGCTGCAGCACGGAGAGTGTCTGCAGACAGACAAGATGTAGTATCTTCTAGATTTCGAGAGCTCCATTCAGCTATCCTACTTCTCCATGCTTTGCTTCATTTTGATGGTGCTCTCAGAGAGGCAAAGGAAACATTTTTCAGAGTGCACTTACCTACAAGCAGTTTGAAGTCATATAGTATTGTGCAAGCAACAGAAATGAAGAAGTTATAGAAATTAAAGGCCATAAGGCCACTTCCAAGCTGTCCTCTAGCCCAGCCCTCCTTTGACGAGTCAGGACTAAATATTAATGGTTTATACGTAAAAGAAGTTTGTGAAATTCTGAAAGGAAGAGGGTAGTGTTGAGAGGGACCCCAGGGTACTCAGTCAAAACTCATTCCACTCTTCCATCATACAGTCTGTTCTGCCTCCACTGAAAACCACCTTAAATTTCCTTTTGCTGTAAAGCTTTAAACCAAGCTCTGAGAAGATAAAATGGATGACTAAACTATTGTCAAATTTGTGCAATACACGACACACAGGTAAGAAGCTTTCTCTGTTTAAGTGTGTATTGGCAACGAGTTATGAACAGATAAGGAAAGCACAGGGAAACTAAGGAAGATATCTGTATTTCTGTATTGCTTGTGCTTTAAGAAAAAAGAAAATCAGAGTCTGTGTGCAAGATCATTTTTAGCTTGGTCAATGCTGTTTTGAATAAAATGCAGAATTCAGATTAATTCAATATAGGAATCATGTGCTCATCATCAATCCATGTCAGTCAAGTCATATGAATAGATGAAGCCATAAAATGTTACCTTAGCCTGGGTGGATTTCCTTAGGCTTTTTCCCTCCAGACAATGGGAGTCCCAGGAAGACTCTCTGGGATGTCCTCTGCAGCACCTTGTCTCTCTCCATGGAAGAATTCGCTCTCACAAAGCAAGTCCGAGGAGAGGAGGCACCCCACGCTGCACGTGGGCTTTGAGAGCTGTTACACTGGGCCTGTATCAATTAATTCAAAACAAATTTGGAGACATCCTTAAGATGACTGCCATAAGCCAACCTTCCCAGCTAAATGCTTCCCTTTACTAAGAGCTAGCTATAAAGAATGAGTTAGCTTTGCAAAAATAAATGGAGCAGCTACACAGAGGATAAACGGCCTTCAGACCCAAACAAGACATTCATCACAGAAGTACTGGTAAAGAACTTTTAAGGCTACTAAACTATTTAAAACTCAGCTTCAGCCTAGGGTGACGTTTCCATTTTTTGCAATCCCATGCTGCTGACTAAAACAGTGTTGTTCCAGTCTCATCTCTAAATCTTCCTCTCACATACTGCTGCTTAGCAGACACTACACACCTGGCATTTGTACTCCCCTTCCTAAATGTCACAGTTGGTACATTGAACATCCTTTTGTTTATTCACCTATTCATCTCTCTGACAAGTTCTCTATTCATCTGTCTGTCTGACCAAGTTCATTTTGAACTCTCATCGTGTCCTCCAGAACATCTTGCAACCCCACCAACTGAAGTGTCAAGTTTTAAAAGCATCTCTTCCATCAGTCAAATCGTTTGTGAAAAAGAGACGTATTTTTGCATCTTATTGTACATCAGAAGCAGCATAAGAGACACTAGAAACCTTCCAGCTTGATAGCACTGACTTTGAGAATAATTTCTAGTCATTTGTGAAACTGGCTGACAGTGATTATCATTTGACATCCCCTTGAGCAAAATAAAAAAACATGGTCATATGGAGTGCAGACCAGTTGTATTTTTCATGGAGTCTGGAGACCATTCAGGGCAGGAATGTGAGGAATCCCCTGACTGAACGTGATTTGTGAATGTGTTTGAGTTTGCAAATCCCCATTTAAAAAATGGACCGCATTCTGTCATCACTGGCTCAGGGAAGAGCTCTCTCATGGCAAGTGTGAGGAATGGCCAGAGCCAAATGTTTTGCACATTCACTTGAGGAGGAAACAGAGAAAACCTTCAGCTGTTTATTTGAAACTTTAAAAGCCCTGCACAGTCACAAAAACAAGACTTCAGGTTACCTGTCAATCACTGGTAATGTATGTTAATAACAAACCAGATATGTGGCATCAGTGCAGACCCTTCACTGCCTTCTTCCAGTCAAGAACATTTTATCCAGGTGACCTTGTCGGGGGGATTAGTCACAGTGCAGGCTTCTCCCTCCTCATCTTCAGTGTATACAGCCAAGTGGGAGGCCAGAACCCCGGAGAAGTATTTGAAAAGCGTGAAGGTTCGTTAAAACTTTTTTAAGCTTCACTTTTGTTCAAGGGCAAATTACAGCGCAGCAAATCTCTGGAGTACTTCCTCATTTTGTTCAGCCCAAGCTTGGCAATGCAAGGTTTCTGGAAACCTGCAGTTCCTGATGAATACCAGGAAGATTTTCAAGTTTCCTATCAGACATGTATTAATTTGATTCACTCTAAGCTTGGGGAAAATCTCTAGACAGAAGAGGAGGAGCTGTAGCAGTCACGCACCGATTTTTGCACTGGCAGTCCCACACCCTGGGCTAACCCAGGTTCTTGCTGGCCCCGTTGGCATAATGCTCCATGTCATCCCTCGTGTGGGGTGGGAAACCAAAGTTTTCCCACTCCACAGCTGTCAAAATTGAGAATATTTCTCACTTGCTTTCCAAGGTATTTCTTCTGCACGCCCTGCTGTACCTCCTGCCTTCCTCGCTCCTTCCCTCTGAAACACGCACATGGGGACACCCCTCCTTTATCATCTCTCTTCTCCTTATAGTCACTTTTTTTTACTTTATGTTTGGGGTTTTCTGACCCAAAAATTTCCAGAAAAGATAGAATGATAGACAAACCCTAAGTATCTTTCCAAGAGCAAATTGCTGTAAGAGAGCTATTTATTGAAGCAAGTGTTCTTCTGATTTATCACCCCACTCCCTCATTCCTACTGCTCACTCCTACTACTGAGGTTGTACGGAGCCAGTAATCCCTACAAAGAAAGAGCTTGACCTTTATATTTCCCAATAAAGGATGTAGAAAGCTTTGGTGCAATTTCATCAGATTTTCTTCAAATAGATTATCCTATCCCTACAGACACAACACAAGAACCCAAACCACAATGAAAGGTTTTGCTGCTGGAGGTAGATTGCTACTTAATAATGGGTGCGTGCACATAAATAACTGAGCCAAAGCTGAGATTGTTTGATTAACCATTAATTTTTAGAGTCGCTGGAAAGCAGTTTCAAAATCACTAAGAATCACAACACTGATCTGAAAAGGAATCAGAACAAAAGTCTTGCTATCACCATGGATACAACAGATGGGGACTCAGTATTTCAGCAAAAAAACCTGGAACTTCATACTTCTACTGTTGGGCAAAGTAGATCACTTAATATTAATGTTTAGAATATGTCCTACTTATAAATAAAATTGTAGTCAACATACAAGGCAAATCTTGATCTGTTTTTTGTTGGAGTACAAGCACTCATCATTAGTTACTTCATTTTTTTGCTTGTGTGCTGCCTGTGACAGCACAACGCAGCACAACAGGGAGGTAAGCTGGTAGTGGTGTTTCAAATGCAAGATAACCACGTGACATTTCAAACATTTTGAGAGTAACTGTAACTTTCCTGTATTCCCATCAAGCCTGAATCAACCGAATCAACACTGATTTAACACAAACGTTATTCATTGACTTCGTTATGACCCAGATTATTAAAATATTCAGAGACTTTACTCACGGAGATTTTGGTGAGCTTTAGGTATTTGATTGCCTTTATTAGTGTGGAGCCCTGACTTTGGTTTACTGTCAGTGATGGATCGAAACCGGTGGAATGCTGATGGATATTTGGTCTTGTTCCAGTCTCAGCACTCCTCACGACTCTATTATCATTCTTCCTTCACTGACACCTCCAGAGCCTTGCGGAAGATCTCAGCTGCGAGAGCCAGTGCAGCTACAGACACACAGTGCTAATTGCAGAGAACAGGCACAGCTGAAGGGGGCAGGAATGATTTTTCCCTGGTGCCTTCATGCTAACTTTCTTTAAAATAGCATAAAATGCCCCGCTGCATCAGGCTGAACTAAATATTCATCCAGCCCAGGGTTCTGTCTGGGACAGTGACCACATACCCAGAGAAAGGTGTAAGGACAAGGTAAAGATGACATGGATTTAATTCAACACGCCCAGTTTCCAGTGATTTCTTAAAACTAGAAGCAGCTTTGGCTGATACTTCTTGACAAGATCTTCTTCTGTGCTCTAAGTGCCTTCTGAGCATTAAATTAACACTGCCCTGTGACAGGGAATGTCACACTTCATCATGACATGGAATTCAAATCCTCATGAAAATATTGGGCTTAAATGATGTTTCTGCTTTCCTCAGGTTGATGGCCCTCTCAACTCCAACATTATTTTTCATAACCAGATGTAATTAGGAACATCAGTAATTACACATCACAAACATATAGACTTCATGGAGTCGCAGGATGATGTGGCTTGGTTGGGTTTTCAAGATCATCCAGTCCAACTCCCTTTCAATCCTCCTTCAAATGCCTTTCAATTTAGACACCTGAAATCAAGGGCTAAGTCCATCTGCCCAGATGTGTTCAGACAATTGCAAGCAATTCTAGCCCAGAAGCCATGGTAGCTACATTTGTTCAGCACAGTATTACAGATAAAAAGTCCTTTTCTGCCTCCTTTTCTCCCCATAAAATTTCACCTGGGACCCAAAAATAACCTTCCGGATAAGAGGAATTGGTACATTGCCACAAAATGTTTCCACTTCAGCAAGCTAGCGTTTCTGGCACAAAACAACCCCAAACCTATTTAGTGAGGAATTTCAAAGAAGCTGTAATGAACTACTTAACTAGACTCCCCAGGCCTTGCTCGTGGTTCAGTATGTGTGCTGATCTCTGCCTGATGGCATTTGGCTTAGTTTTCGTATTCCTGAAAAATAAACAGAAGGTTTGCCAGTGGCTCTGGTGAGAACAGATTGAGGCTATAAAGAAATCAAGACAATTTCCTTCTGGAAACCGGTAGCTTTCTGTTAATAGAGGAATCCAGAGGAAGAGAAAGCAGCATGACCTGTGGAAAGATTTCATTATCTCAAAACATCCAGCCTTTTGAAAAGGAGGACGTGTAATTAAAATGCAGAGATTGAAAAAAAAAAAAATCTCTGAGTATGCACAGTAGCAGCCCTGGAAGCAGCTTCCGAGGGCCAGGAGAGGAAGGCAGGGGAATGGCAACGGGCACTGAGCCACAAAAGTCCTCTCAGAGGTGGAAAGTGAGGGTTGAGCTGTGCACTCTGCCTGGTGTCCAGCAGGATCAGTATCCAGCACCAGCTTGGCTCATGCACATTGGCTGGTGTGCATTTTCTGGGGAGAGTCTGATGAGGATATGAGAAAAGAAGGATATTTTTTTTAAAGTCATCTGCATCCATTTTCAAATGAAAAAAAGGAAGCAAGAAAACCTGCAGCTGCTGAATGTTGGATGTATCAAATCCAGGACTGATGGCAGAGCTTTTTGCAACTCCTTTCTAGCCTCATTTTACACTAAAAATACATCATGCCATTTCCTAAAAGGTTTCACGAATGCTTCTAGTGCACCAGGAAGCGAATAATTCTCTTTATCCTGACCAAAAAAAAGTCTCAGTTCCTCATTAACCTTTTTACAGGATGTGATCTCCTGTAGTTCTGCAGAAGAGATGTTGCCTAGCTGGGGTGTTCTTGTTTCCTGTTATTTCATAGCTCTACGGGGAAATAACTGGTGGTTTCGAAGAAAAAGAAAGGAAGTAAAAATGGCAAGGGAACAACAGAAACATCTCTATTATTTTTCTACACCAGGTTATCTCTAGATTGCTGTGCCATCGCCTCAGGTTTAAAGAAACCCAAGGGGAAATCGAGCAATTCACACACAGTCCAAAATGCTGCCTGAGATTGTATCTGAATCAGATGGTATTTAAAGCCCATTATAGACAGAGTATGAGCACACGTGCACAGGCACCCATGTCATTTTTGCAGCAGCACGAGAGGGACCATAAACGTGCTCAGAGCAGGAGAAGAGCAAGGTGACCTCACTCCAGCATCACAGAGCTCCAGGCAGGCCCAGCCGGCCTCACCACAAGGCAGAGCTGCACAGAGGGAACTCCCCTCTCCTCACAGATCCTTCACCATCTCAACACTTCAGGACCCTCAACACTTCACCACCTACTGAGATGCCCTTAAGCAGCTACAATGGGGTCTCAGCTCACCTTCAGGACCTCTCTTGCCCTCCCAGGGACATTTTACTCTCAGTCTGCCACACCTCTGAGTCCCAGGAGACATAACCATGCCTGGCAGAGGCAACTTTCCCATTCCACTGCCGACCTCATCCTCAGCTATTCACTCACCCCCTGCAGCTCACAGTCACTTGGCTTCCTCCCCCCAGCATCCAAAGCAGTTTCCTAAGCCAGTTTGGGAATTATTTGTGAGAAGAAATCACTCGTGATTGACACACGGTCAGAGGTTGGGCTGTGTGTTGTTTCCCGAGCCAATTGCTGGCTGCAAACAGCTGTATGGAGGGAGGGAGGTGACAGAGGCCAGGCAGCCTGACCCTCATCTGAGCTGCACTACCAGACAATTAGCCAGAGTGTGTCACACATCTCTAATCTGCATACAATGGCATTTCACCTAATAACTTCCTGCGTGAAGCAAATGGACCAAATAATTAAAGCACCATGAGCAATCTTAACCATTAATGCGATTTTTTTCCATGTTTTATTCACACACTCATCAAATATTTGTAAAATGCATTCCAGCAATAAAAAAAACCAACAAACTTCTAAAAAGTAAGTGGACATGCTGTTTCCAAAAAGTGCTTTTCCACCTTCTTGCAGCCTTTAGAGGCCAGCGTGCATGGAGGATGCTCACGGGCACCCAGCACAGCTGCCCCTTGCCCTGTAGCTCCCACCCAGGGCAGGCTGAGGGGACATGCAGCAACCTGAGCAAGGAGCTGGTGAATAAATAACAACAGAATCCAACCCAAGCATTTCAAGATGTATTTTTTATGGCTGCAGCTCATTCTTCCTCTCCAGCTCCACTACTCCGATCTTTTATGGCAGGACTTTGTCTTATATTATAACTACATTTTTACCAATCCCAGTCAAAATAGCAGTGGATAAATGTTTGATTTCCTCTCTAGCCAATGGGCATCTGCTGCCTAGGAAATGATCAATGAAACGATAAAGCTTAATCAGAGTCTTATTGTATATTATGAGAAGAGTCACATATCAAAGCTGGGTTCTGAGGTTTCTAATTTGAGTTATTTACTTGATTGTATATCTTTCTTGATCTTGACAGGACTCTCAAAAAGCCTAAATCTTACCAAGCTGTTCACTTTCTTGACATCCTATGGCATTTACTTCATTTTGCACAAATAAAAGCATAAAACCTTGGTAAAACACCGGAGATGTTGTCCTGTAAAAACACACAGAGCATGTGGAGCCAAATTCCAGAAACGATGACAATATTTTCCAAAATGGAGCTCCTGAGGGTTTTGTTGACTAAATTCACGCATATAAAACTGAATATTTTTTAGTACATTTTGAATACTTAAAATATATTAAAATTTAAAAAAAATAAAAGGACAGAAGCAACAAAACACCTCATCCTTTGCATATACTTTTAATGAAACCAGTATCTCATCCTGCTTGTTTTCTTATGTTGTTTTTGAAAAATGGAAATAATTCCTGCTAACGGGCACAACTGAAAATTAACTGTTCAAGCTCAAATGTTTTCTAACTGTGCCAAGAACAGACCATAAAATGGGGAAAAAAAAGAAAGAGCACTAATTACTTTATTTGTCTCCTAAAACTAAACTAACAAGTAAAAGCCTTTAAAGAACACCGGTCAGAAATACTGATATCAAAGGAAAAGACTGCTGATAATCCTGGATTCTTTTGCAATGATTTATTCCATATTTTATTGCACAATTTATAAAAGAGAATTGCAGCAATCAGAGTCCTTGCATTGCTACAAGAGATTAAAAGATTTTCTTATCAGACAACTCAGAATTGTGATGATTCACACCTTCATTATTTCTTGAAACACTCCGGCTTCCTCCAGAAGGTACAGCAAAGGTTTTGCATGACTACATCCCTTAAACTAAACAGTGCTCGTGTCATTTTCCCACGGTGCTCGGAACAAGCTAGGGGTGAAAGAGTAACCCTTTTAAGCCGGTTAAACAACCGTCATTATTTTAAAATAAATGAAGAGGAGCCGAGTTATTTACGACTCCGTGCTCATGTTTTATGCATGCCTTACCTCGGAGATATTCGATAGCCCCCCACAACACTTTGTTGGCTCTAATCTTCAACAAGTGTTTGCCAAGAAGGTCACATTGGCCTGTTCACGCTGAGAAAGGTGAGATTTGGAGACACGGTAAAGTAACAGGACAAATGGGAAGACACTGGAAAATTATTTTTGCTGCCAGGGTTTCCACACAAGCATAAAACCTGGGCCAGGGAGAGTCCCTTCAGTTAAAAGTGAGTGCCAGGACCTCTCCCTGCCAGGTTAAATCGAGGATACGCCCAGCCTTGCTGTGCAGGGAGGAAAGCCAGAAGGAGAAGGAGCTACTTGCAAGGAATTTCTTGAAATCCGCAAAGAGGAGCCATCACACTCGCAGAGAGTTTTGTGGGATTGCCCAGCCAACCATTAGCACAGATCAGACTGGCCTTCAGGGTCTGCAAAAAAAATGGAAACCCAGACCTACAGAGTAAGCACCTGAAACTGTGAGGGGGTGGTGCAGGGGAGACCTTTCTGGTTTGTAAACACTTTTCTGGAGAGCAAGACCCCTGAACAGCCACCGTTGGGAACCAGCTGTACCCAAAGGTATTGTTCTGCACAACTGCTCCACAGCATCCTCATGTGAAATTATATTTTGGTTCTGTAACAGGTAGATACCTTCTCCAGATATGGCTTTTACCAGGAATATCAGTGCTGCCTTGGTAAAACCAGGGGAGGGCACCCATTCAGCTTGCAGAGGATGAGGAGGGGCTGTGTTACAAGTCCTGACTTGAGGACTGTGTGTTTTAACCCCACACTGCCCACATTATGAACTTCAAATGTGCCCCCAAAGAAGTCAAGGAAGGAGCACCTCTTTCCTTTTGTGATCTGTCCCACTAAGCAATACTGAGAAGAATTTAAGTTGGATAGTGGCAGTCAAACAGGAGATGCCAAGCCTAATGCCCAGACTCAGGGATGACACGCTTTCTTCTGCACATAGTTCTGCAGCAGGAAGGGTGAAAGGTCTCCCTGTGCCCTAGAGCACACACCCATGGTTCATTCAGGGGGTTGCAGCCCTGTTTCGAACACAAAACGTTCCCAACTACACATAAATTGGTGCCCACTGGTATTTCTATTGTAAGGTATTTGATTTGTGTGGCTTGTGGAGGCTTGGAGTGAAGCAAAACAAAACCACACCTCTGTATCCACCTTCAACCTTGAGAACCCCCAAAAAAGGCCCTTCAGTGACTTTCTAAACTCCATTTAAAGTTTCTTTTTAACTGAGAGTTTCATGGGTGAGATATTTAATAGAATGTGACCCCCCCCAGCTCATTTAGCTTTGCAGACAGCGCATTGTGCTTGAGTCTCTCATCCATTCATGCACTTGTATTACCTCATAAAGGTATTTTCTAGAAATAAAACATGAATAGGGAGATATTTTTTTTTTTAACCTTAGCGATTAGCTGGAGATTAGAATTCAATTGAACAGTTTAGTTAAATATGGGTTTGTGTGTGTTGATATGGCTCCCCATTGTCACTGCAGGTATGAGAGGTTTGGCAGTTTCCCAGCTTGGCTCTCCAGTGGGGGTTCGTAGCAATGTAAAAAGCAGTGTCCCACCTTTCAGTAGAATAAAATGAAATACTTCTCAGAAAATGCTTATTGAAATCTTGCCAGTTTTAAGAGAGAGACATTTGCATGAAACTTATTGTTTGTTCCAAANCTTTTTTTTTTTTTTTTTTTTTTTTTTTGGGACAGCAATGTCTGGTTTTAATTGATTTTATATATATGTATACGTCTATATAGAGTTGGGGTTTGTTCCCCCTTCAAGCTAGCTCTGAGGAAACAATATTAGAAGAAGAAATAATTAGGGAAGCCAACAGTCAGCTGCTTTCTCTGAAGAATATTGGGCAGATGACAAACCCACTACAACATTTGGCACACTATTTATGGGCAGGAAATTTTAATAGAGAAATGACACTCTGCAAATCATGCTGAAGTTGTATGAAAGTTTTTTCCTGCTAAAACTGAAGGACCATAATGACAGACAGACAAAAATGAACTTCTGTGCTTTCTCCTTGTCATGATGGTAACTCATCGTTTTCTTAGTGTGAGATATCTCTTTTTCTGAGCAGTGACAACACTTATAAATGGTACTCTAAATGAGACAGATCTTTGAAATAATCTGTTCCAGGTTGGCCTATCATTACCAATAAAATACCTCTGATTTGCACAAAATATGTAATTTGAGAGGGGTTTTTTCCCCTGCTGGTGTAACTCTTTTGCTCTTTTAACTCTCAAAACCACAAAAAATGCTCTCCAAAACATTCCCAGCTGCTCGGGTCATGCTCAGCTGTGCTGATACCAGTTTACAGTGAACACATTTAGCACATTAAGTCTTGATTACATGGCAAAATTGGAGAGTCAAACAAACATCTCCTCATGCATTAGGGAACTGCCGAGCTACAGTAAGTCCTGAGGCATGACAGTGGCAGTGCCACTTGATGAATACACAAAGTGGAGGTAAAAAAACCCCAAAGCCTCTCTCTCTGTCCCCCACGGAGCAACCAGCACACGGTGCAGATGGGCAGCAGGGTGGTGCAGTCACTGCAGCTGAGGGATGGCACCGTGACATTTCTCCCTGCCCTCTGCCACCTCCCTGTGCCACAGCTCTGCTCTGCCCCTGGAAGTCTGACCGTGAGCTCATGAAAGCGGGAGCAAAAAAGACATCTCCATTTCATTAATCCCAGGCCAGACTCTCAAGTGATGAAGGAAATGCAGATGCACCCACAGAGCTCTCCGGTGCAGTGAAGCCACGTTTCCCAAAGGCAGGGATCGCAGCTGGTGTAATGTTACAAACTCTGCACCAAGAGATCCTTCCTGCCAACATCTAAGCGGTGGCAAGGAAGCACAACGATGCAGGTTCAGCTCTGTGTGCTGCCAGAAACCTGACTTCACACTCTTGTCTCCTCTATGACCTGACTAACCTAGCAAGTGACAGCCTTGTTATAAATATCCAAGAATCATGAGGTGGTCACTTTCCCACTGTCACAGCTAATTAACTTCTAGGAACAACTATGGGAACTATTTCATTTCGCCATCCCAAACACGGGCCTGGAGTGAATGTGTGTATCTGACTGAACTGGCTGGGAAAAAACACCCCTCTGTTAAACATCAGGGCAGGTATGAAATACTGTGGGTATGTGCCACGTATTCAAGGCTCTGCAATTTGCTGGAAGCAGCACCAAGATTTACAACACCATTTTCAATCACTTGCACATGGTGGTGCTTGTGGACAGAGGAGATATCACAGAGTTCATCTGGGTAAAACCCTCAAAAAGTGACTGCATACTTAAAAAAACCAAAAATGTATATAAACTGTCATTTCAGTTTAGAAAAATCGAGGCATAACCTCGTAATTAGGAACAGCTAAATTGCCTACTCTTTAGTCAACAGCACAAGGAGAAATTTATTTTGTTTAATAAACTGCTCTTAATGATTACTGTTTGTTTGCTTCCTAAATCTCAGAGTAATCATGTACTGCAAGTGCAAAATGCTGGTAAGGAGGTTTGTCTCCCGAGCTTAAATGACAAAAAAAATCTCTTCAGTTTTCCAGTTTAAGGGAAGCTTTTCTCCATAGCCCCTCATCATTGATCTGTGAGCCTCCTGCCAGCTCCTGGTCAGAAAGAGGGACCTTGACTTGTGGCATGGAGGGCTGCCAAGAACATGAAACCAGCACCTATATCTCGGGGACACCAGAAAGCTGTAAACTGGCTGGATATAGAGCAGCAATTGTTTTATAATAATTGTCCACCATACCTGCATCCTGTTCCTGTTCCAGGCGTTTACAATGGATCAATGTACCCAAAGTGTTTACACTCAGATGAACCTGTGGCAGCACAGTTCAAACGACCTTTCTTTCCCTCGGCTGGAGTGGCCCGAAAAAAAGGAGCCCCATAAGGAATTTGTTCTCCCTTCAAAGAGGGATTACAAACCAAACCAACCATCTCTTTCCCGTTCTGCCCACGTGCTGGAGCACAGAAAGGACAGCACAGGTACGAGTGGCAGGAGGGAGGCCACGCCGCTCATGGTTTCCCTGTTGCAGAAGATTTTGGAGCTGCAGGGTGGCTTTCCAGACAGCTTTCCAGGAACTGCCAGCTGGAATGCCAATGCAGAGAAGCCATGCTTTGCACAGACACATATGTGCTCTCACATACATACACAAAGCCTCTGAACTCACTGCCAGGAAGGTTTTACCCAAACAGCAGGATAAGTAAGGTGCGGAAATTACCTTAATGCAAAATCCTTGTGAAGATCAGCCCCTTCGATTTTACCACGGTAGCAAGGTGATCCCACTCACAGCTGGGACAAATGCTATTGCTTCCACTTCACTATCTGGTGGCAAAAGCTATTTTAAATTCATAGACAGAAAAAAATGACAGAGCTGAGAGGTTGAAGTTAGAGTGAGCCAAGAGTAGGAAGTGCTGCACATTGTATCCTAGAAACAGCTTTCGGTTCCTTGGTCCTTTTCAGTTATTCATTGTAGAAGGGAGGTTGGAAGAAGTGGTGCAGATAAAGTAGATATCAGCTGAATTTTTGCCAAGTGGTCATTAATCCCTAAAATTTCAATCTTATTTTCATTAAAATTTAACAGCAGAGACATGCTCTGGACTACAGAAACACAGCTGAGTTTGAGCTTCAGGAATGTGTTTATATGTACATGGATGGGGAAAAAACAATAGCTGGATGGAACAGCCTGAGAGATTCCCTCACCTACAGTGCAAAAGGATGAAATTGTATCATGTGCTTTTTTATCTTTAGTTTACACCAAAAAACCACATGTGTGAAAGACTGAACACATTATGATCTCAGGAAACATCTCTTTACCCAGATGAAGACAGGGATAGTTTTCTCCAAAGAAAAAAAATGGGTTTTTTCCTCATTATGAAAGAGAATCTCTCATGATTTAATGGTCCTATGAGAAAGGCTGCTTTGCCTTTGAGAGTGAAACAAAGCTGAGTGAGAATCCAGAAGATTTAGAAGTAACCTTGGAATGATATGCAGATGCTGGTTAAGATGTAGGCATGCCTGAAAAAATATCCAGCCCCTCCTTAGAAATCTTCCACCTTCCAAAACATAGATCAAGCTTAAAATGCAGCAAAAGTTCTGCATATCCTTAATGAAATCTAAAGTGACAAGGAATTCACCTGTTTTCTCTCCCTTTTGGAACCAAGTCAAGATTGCTTTGGTGAGAGGACTTAGCGTGTTTTGCAAGTTTATATCATATCCAGTGAGGAGCCAGTGATTAAAAAGGCATCGTTCTTTTGGAGTTCAGCTTCATCCAAGGCTGAACCTTCAAATAGAGATTCCAGTATGTAGGAGGGGAGGAAAATCTAATTGGGGAAAAGGAGAAGAATGTAGCTTGCAAATTCAGAACTATTCCATCAAAGATAACTAGATCATCTTTTTCATAGCAGGAATTAGAAGTGACAGATGGTCTTGCTGCTGAACCAAAGGTGTAGAAGTCCTGAGATTCAATCTGTATTTCTGGCTCTGAAACAGATTTCCTGTGCAAGATAGGGTAAAAAAGCAGCATTTCAGTAATGGCCAGCTTCTGCAGACTTCATCTGAGACAGCTAAACCCTGATTTTCAGAAGAGTGGTCTGCAAGCCCCCCCAGTTTACTTTCAGTGGGAGGGACAATTTAAAGGCACTGTGGAAAAGACAGTTTCTTTCTCACAGATTGGATTTTAAAAAAAGCTGAAAATTTAAAAACGTAAAAGCGGTGCCAAATGTTGAAAACCCTGACCAACAGTGTTTCTGAGTGGTGGGTTTACATCTGTGAAACAGGGCCATTTATCCCCTCTCGAAATTCCTGTGCATCCACAGGAAAGTATGACCTCAGCCAAGAGAAAGAGAGCAGAGGTAACACCAATGACAATACCTACAGGTAAGACACCTTTTACATTTTCAATTACATAAGCCTGCCTTCAATTAAATCTCATCAACTTTGTTCACATGAACTGAAATTGCCTATTATGGTGCTGAATTGCATTAAGCATTGAATTTGAATTTTATTTCTGTATGCAGATATATTTTTAGTTGGCTTATGCATTTCACTCGTTTCTGAAAATGGTAAATTGACTTCACTTTTTCTCTAACATTAAAATAAATACCACCATAAAACTAGAACTCTCCAGCAACTCCGTGCTTTTGACCAGAAATTAAAGTTTAGCAAAAAATGTGGGTGAAAACAGTGCTGATATCTGCAGCCCTTGTGAAAATCTGCTCAGGTTGTGCTGTACAGGATTCAGAGGTCCCAAAATACTCACACACAATCACAGCTGATGGGGCTGAGCAGGACATCCCTGCCCTGACATCTTCCACAAGCTGAAGATGCTGCAGCATGGAGCAGAGGAGGTGAAAGTGATTTCTGATGCACTCTGGTTGCTCCCATTCTGGTGCTTCAGCGAGGGGGAGGAGGAGAACTCCAGCTGACATGGAAAAGGAGCTCGGGAGAGGATTGAGGAAGTGAGGGGCTGAGGGGGAGAAGTTCAAACTGCAGAGCAGAGGAATGGAAACATTCAACGAGGACAAAAGGTCTGCACAGAGAAGGCAGCAACTGGTACAAGAAATGGTGCAAAATGAGTCAGCTGAGGAAAGATGGCACTGGGAAGAAAGTAAAAAACTAAACTGAAACCTGTACCTCTCCATCATCAGCATGAATCACAAAAAACCCCCCATGGGCTTCTCCATCGAGTTCCCAAATAACCTCCTGGCTGATCAGCCTGTTACCCTAATTGGTAAAGATCTCTACTTGGCATCCAAATTCTAAAACTGTTAAGGGAGCACAAAGGCATAAATTTAGCTCCAGATGATGGATTGTGTTTTATCATTTTGCTGCATTTTGAAACTGAGCATTTTTAGGGAAAAGATATGGTTGTGAAATCAAGTTCTGTAAGAATTTAGTCTACGCTAGGATTAAAGGTTCTTGTGCAGATTTAATCTGACATCTCAGATGTGTATTTTGACACTGTCTTCATGCTTTAGGTATCTGAAAGTTACATGATCTCACATTATCATTTATACTGAAAATTTTTTTTCCAAGTTCATATGTTTCTTCTGTATTTTCTCGTGTGAAGACTTTGCACAAATGGCATGTAAAATTCATAAGACATATTTGGTGAAAATGAGCTTCTACTGCTGGACCCCTTCTCTTCCACCTCCAAAAAACTTCCATGCACCTTCATATGTTTGCTGAATTCCAAAGCAAAAATAAAAACCCGGAACAAAATTTCAATTTTTTTATTTTTGCAGCAATAAAAATATATATATATATATGTTTTCTTTCTATCTGTGCAATTATTTGGAAACAATGCTCTTTGTAAGACGAGTCAAAAATTACAAGATAAATGAATGGAAAATAAAAGTACAGTCTCCTGCCGCCTCACGATACTTTGCTATATTGTCAGAGAGAAGCTGAGCATTTGCTGCCCTCAAGTGGTGTCCTATTTTTTTCTTTCTACAGACATTCACAATGATGCTTCATCCTTTTTATAGCTTAAGTTCAGAGCCAGGGTTTTCTTGAAAGAAAATGGAAAGCTTGTAGCAAACAGATTTCAGCTTTGATTCGGAAAACATGGGGTTTAAAATGTATATTCTTTTTTTCTCTTTAAATATTGGAGAGATCTCTGATAAGCCTGATTTTGGATATGCTTCATCTCTGCTCTACTGCATTGTAGAAAAGGATGCTGACATACACAGTCACACAAAGTGTGGACTCCAAAAGACCTAAATACCGTTGATTATTCTTCTGTGGCTTTGAACTTTGGGCTATGCAAAACAAACCGAGAAATACGGTCTGAGAAAAATGTTATTGCTTAAAAAGGCAATTGTAATGGGGAAAAATTGAGTTTGTCATACCTGTATTGAAGATCATGTTGAATTACTGACAATGGGCTAAAAATGAGTCAGGGAAAATGGGATTCATATCACGCTTCAAAAGTGGATTATAACTGACTCAGGAGCTAATTCAGCTGCAGCTCAAAGACAGCTGGGTCAGATTCTAACTCAGCCGAAATGAGCAGTAAGAATTGTGTCTTCACACTGCATTACAAGAGAAAATACACTCTTTCCAAATATACTCCAAACAGAAACCTTCTGTAACAACACACATGCCTTGTTGCAATCTTCACCTACATTTCCCAACCAGCAGCAATTCCTATTGACTGCAGAGCGTTTAAGAGTTCCCCGGGCTGGAGCTCGTTTTATTCACGCTCTGAATCCAGGAGTATCAAGGAAGTGCAGGACCGCCCTATTCATCAGGCTATTAATGTGTGTCATCAGAGCATTCAGGGGCCGTGTGTGCCAGGTCCCATGGTGGCATTTCAGACAGGCACAAAGCAAACAGATGGTGCCTCAAGGATAATACACGCTCTTGGTTACAAGAAAATGTAACAATCAGGCATAATGCAAAACTGGGGAATAGGACCGGGACAAAAGGAGCGAGGAGAGCAAGTTCCACATGGTTCCCCATGTCTTTATGCAATAAAAAACATCTGCATATTGACATGAAATAACAGCTCTGGATGCATTTATGTTTTCCTCCCTCTCCAATTTTGTCCTAATGTCCCCGTCCCTCTGACATATGTTGCAATCCTATTGTGAAACCAGTAATTTTCTGAAATGTCTGAAAAATAGCAGGTGGGCATGACATGAAAAGGCTAAACACATCATTTGGGACTGATTCCAAAGGACATGTATATTGCACATATTCTAAAAAAAAATGGAAAGGAAAGAGAAAAAGGACAGTAAAAAAAGCAGCCTTTTCTATTTACTTCTAAGATCATACATACCCTAAACTAGGAAAGCTGCATCCTCTTGGACTGCCGCCTGGACAAGCCTTGCTCCTGCTCCTCAGTGATGCTGGGAGCCTGGCTAGTGCCAAGGTGATGGCAGGGAGATGTCTCTGCTGTTCTGGGGAGGCAGCAGGAGCGGCAGAGCCTGACACAGGCAGCACAACGCACCGAGCAAAATGGTTCGTTAATGTGCGACTGCCGCTGGTGCTGCAACCTCAGCTGCCCCCTCACCTGACTTACCCCTCAAAGCCCGCATTCAACCCTGGTGTTTGGGCTTGTCTGCTTTTTATAGAGCTGCTTTTCCTTTCAGTCAGTGAAACCACGCCATCTTTTGTACTTATTCCCTAATCCATGCAAGAGCACACGTCCAGTCTCAGAACGCGCTTGTCTTCACAGCTGACAAAGTCAGACGTCGCAGCAATTACACTTTGGGTTTGCTTGGCAATTTTAGCCACTGCTTCTCTTACATGTCTTCAAAGGTGCAGTAATGAAGCCTAGGGTTTGCTTTACGCCAGGAAGAGAAGCTACAGAGACCTCCTACTCCCCTGCATCCTGTCTGGATGCCATTTCCCAAAGACTTCATTTGTCTGGGAGAAAGTGTAGCACAACAGAGCTGCCATAGAAAAGCCCACCATGTCATGTGATGGGAAAACTTTGGGGAATTTCATGAAGCAACCAAGTGGGAAAGCTGAAGGGTTGAACAGAATGCCTATAATTACAGTCATTTTGTGAAAACATCCAAACCTTTATTCTAAATAAAAACAAACACCTAGTCTAGACTTACAAATACTCTGTCTTTAAACTCCAAAACTTTGTGTTCCTATGACAGATTTTAGGATTATGTAACTTGCCAAGTAACATAGTCCTTATCTTCGTCACACCACACCTGGTTTTCTGTACTAGCAGATGTCATACGAATATCAAAACATATGTACCAGGAGAAGAACCTAAAATGCCATCAGTGGAAAGATCGGCACAGTTGAGTCCATGAGCTGGAAACAAGGCAATCTATCTCCAGAGCTGGTTTCTTTGCAAAAAAGCCCTCAGGATTCACAAGGTGTAAGGACAGTGCTCGTGGAGATGTCTGCATGACCCTACTCTATCTGAATGAATAAAAATCTGCATTTAAAGAGAGGAGTAATCACAATGTGGTTTGTTTTGCTTTAGCTACTTGAAAGGTACTTGTAAGTAAAATACAGCATGTCTAATTGCAGAGGAAGGAGAAAACAGGGATTTCCTTCTGGTGTTATCAGTGTTAAGCACAGGACAAGAAACAGAATACACAGGGAAATCTTGATCTTCCACAGAGGAACATTTCTCCTCCTAAATCCTCCAGTTCCTAATTCAGGCACTGTCGATGCTGTTACCCTGACATTCTTCACACTGCATTGCATGGCACTCACTGCTTTGTAGTCCTGCTCCTGTTTTTGCCATCCCCCCCCCCCACCACTAATTCATTTCTGTGCTGTTTCAGCCCTTCTTCTGGAAGAGGGAGGAGGTACAGAAAACAGTAAGGAAGGGCTCCACTCATCAGGACCCGTTAATTTCTCCTGCTGTATTGTCAAACTGCAAGGCCCTAAATGGAAGGGTTTGATGGAAGAGGCCAAGAAACCAGCTTGTGTGCGTGCTTGAACGGAGAGGAGCAGAACCTGCAGCATCTCTGCAAATAATGTCCCTGGCAAGGAGTGAATGTAGTTTCAGAGAGTCTGGCTCTTTTGCTATTCCCTAATAAATGTATGAGAAGCACAGCACCAGTGGTCAGCCAGGCAGAACACACACCAGAAGAGAATTTATGATTAAACAGGCAAACAAAGCAGCATTTAAATTTCTGACTCTACAAATCTGCTCGAGCACTGGAGCAAGAGTAACAACAACGAAGCCCATAAACAAACCTATTCACAGGGAGCAGGACAGAGAAAAGAAAGGTGGAGCTTTCGCTGTCTTGTTGGGAAGAAAGGACGTAAGAAGACACACGCTTTTGCCAGGAGTTAACGCAGAGCCAACCATGAACTGCCGTGACTTCTGTGACAGAATAGAGGCCTTGGACTAGAAGTTAAGCAGCAAAATATGAGCTGCATGCTCATGTTATTGACCCAAGAACTCACACATCAACACATAACTTGGAGTTGTTAGAAGTTCCTTAATTAAAGGCACATTTGTGGCTCACTTACTCCAGCCAACAGGAGAGGTTCTGGTTTGTAAAGCACACAGGCAAGATCCAACCCTGGGAAAGACATACAGACAGCAAGAGGAGATAAACTTGCAGGAAAAATATCGTGCTCTGCACAGACCCTTGCACAGAGCAAGGCACAGAACCAGCAGCTGGCTCAGAGGGGAGGTGTTGCAGAGCAAAGCACCATCCACACAAGGCAATACCAAAAGCAAGGTGAAAAGCACCCTGCCCAGGAGCAGCAGGGGCAAGGAGCCTAAACGACCTCCTCAGGGCAGAAGCAGCAGAGTCAGGCATAAAACAGGCAATCAAAAGTCTCCATGCTGGAAAGGATTGGAAGATTTAAAAGCCCATAACTGGGGGAAAATAAAAGTCCACATTCCTCAAGTCAACACTGTGCTCAAATATTAGGTAAACAGCAGGAAAGAAAAGTCCAGAGCACCACAAAAAGCAGAAAGGTGGTTTAAGGTGTACAGTTCTACTTTATTCCTTGTCTTCTACTAAATATAATATTAAGTCTTACTGTTTAATTATGAAACACAGCAGTGGCTCTGGGTAAGACACTGAATCAGGACTATGGTATAATTTTTTATCTTTTCTATTGTCTTGCAACATGACATTGGCAAATTATTTTCTTCTCTGCACAACTACTTCACCTCCTAAATTTGGCTATTCTTAAATACTTAGATAAGAAATATTTCCTGTTGAGGAAAAACTCCTATGAGTTTTTACAGTGCCTGGTATAATGGGACTTTGACCCTAACTTATACCTCAAGGTGCTACTAAATTTGAAAATAGTCACTTACAAATTTTACAGTGCCTGAATGAATCCACTGCTGCAGATGGAGCCTCATATTAATGTAGAAAAAGTAGGTTATTTTACCAAAGAAAGATTATTTGTAAACCAGGCAGAACCAGTCAGCTGATGTGACAGAACACCCCAATATGGGGACTATCATGACTACACCCTGCAGGACTGGTTTCATGGTGTATGAACACAAATTCAGCCCCGGAATCTGCACTACTGCCTTGAGCTTTGCCAGTGACTGCTCTTGTTTCATGTTGTGGTGGATTCTCATGACTTTCTGCATGAGTGAGACCCCAAAGTGCCTTTTGAAACAGAGACCTAATCACCATAAAGAAAAAAGCTTTTAAAAATCTAAGTTTATTTGTTTAAATCTTGGCCCAAAACTTTATATATACATGTGTGTGTGTGTGTGTGTGTGTGTGTGTGTGTGTCAGCATTCCTGTCAGTACTAATTATTATTTTTTCCACATAATTGTAGGAGATAAGGTGCCAAGTATGAAAGAGAGGGGAAGGCAGCTGGGTTGAAAGCAGAGGGATCTTTGTGTCCCATCAGAAAACAGAGCTGGTGGCACTTCTTCTACAGCTTCACTCAGCTGCCTTGGTAGAGACCTCCTGCATAAAGGAGTCCAGTAGCACTTCAAAATCCCACCATGGGAGACAGGAAGATGGTGAGGAAACAAATGTGCAGAAAAGGTAACTGGAAACCAGATGAAAAAGCAATATAAAAACATGGTATGTCTGTGGTCTGCACTGTTTCTGTTCCTCTGACCGATCTGTGACATGAGGCAAACTGATTTATAGCTCCATTTGTTCATTATTAAAAACAATAGATCATATTCCTGGTCTTCAAAAGAAGCTACCACCTCTATAAATTAGGCTACTGCAAAGTATCTCCCTTTTTCCTCACTTTGGAGTTCATTTGCCTCTGATCAACAGGTATTGATGCAAGATAACAGATGCTCTATTCTTTCACACCTTTCCTAGATCACAGGTAGGTGAAGGAAGAGGGGCAGGTGATAGGGATAAGGGAGTGCAGCGGGTCAGTGAGATCACTTCATATGACAGAAGGGGTATTTCCAGCTGTGGATCAATAACAAGAGATGGAAAGGGGATTTCTGACATTGTGGATACCATTTCAAATCACTGTTGCATTTATTAAAAAAAAAAAAAAAACCAACCAACCACACAAAATTCAAGAGACCTTGAGGTCTGCCAAGGATTTATTCACTGTGTGACTGCAACCAAGTTCATTCCCTTCCAGAAGCTTCTGTTTGCTTTGTCTTACCCATTTCATTTCTTTGGGACAGGGAATATTTCCTTGTCTGTGTTTTCACAGAAATCAGAGCAAGGGCACTCCAGTCTTGAGTGATATCCCTTGCTGATATTTTAATAATGATACCTAAAGAGTCATTTGGAGCAGATGGGCTCAAAGTCTTCCAATAAGCAAGGAAGTTAAATGCTGGTGTTGGTTAAGAGCACTTTGAATAAATGCAGGGCTCTGAACCCACAGACAGCTTGACAGAATCAATTTAACCACTGGTAGCCCCCCAGGTGAGAAATGGAATCTGCTCCCATAAAGCAGTTGCAGCGTTTCCTTCCACACAAAACTCTGCTGCCTACAGCAGTTCCTCACCAGTCTGCACAAAACTCAGCTGACCTACAGATGCTGCTGAGCCTGGGGCCAGGGAGGCAGGAAAATGGTGCTGAAGCAGTTACATGGAAGAAAAGCTACAAGAAAAAAAACAGAAATGAACCGTTCGAGCAAATAATGTAAAAAAAAAATCATGAAAACACAAGTATGCTCAGAAATGCAACACTCAAAGGGACCTCTCAGAAAAGAAGTGGAGCAAGTTCTTTTTGTTTCAATTAAGCAAAAGAATAGCAACTACTTCAAAGGAGATACTTAAACAAATTCAATGCATCCCCCATTTAATTATTTTATGTAGTTGCCAAGTTCACCTATTTTATTACCAATGGAAAAGTGGTGGGATTTTCAACATTTAGTGGTTATGAGTATTACATATTTTACCATTAGCATCCATTCACAGGATTTTCTTACTTGTGCCTCACAACCGATTCTTTAAAGTGTGTAATGTATCCTGATTAAAGATGCTGGGTGACCAATGACCACATATTCAGTAAAGGGGTGGGGGAAATGAAGATTTACAGACCAATTATCTATTTAGAATTAGCTTTCCCAGTCTAAGTTTCTCTCCACATTTTCAACTGATTTCCTTATACAGATCCCACCGGTTGCTCATCCCTAGACCCAAAGCAAATTCTGTACCCATTTCACTTAATTCCTTCCCATGTTTATCTATTTCAACACTGATTTTTTTATCACTTCTGACACTTTGCAAGATGTTTTCATTTTTTCAGGTGATGTGAATTGTGCCATTCATTCTGCTGACCTTTACAAAAGTAAGAGGAACCTTCATTTTTACAAGTCTCCCATTAACATTCAAAATGTCTGTGCCACGTTTCCTCTAGCCAGGTAAATGCTGCTGAGAAGATTAAATGGTCTACTTAATTTGCTGATTCCAGCAGAATCGTTCAGACTCACTTAAGGCACCCACATTTAAACCAAATGATTCATACAGTGACAGTGAAAACCAGAGGAATTCCTAATTATTAGCTAAAGTGTTAGTGGTAATGTAAAAAGATTGTAGATGGTGACAAGGAACTTTAGCTTGTTGGGTCAGCCTTTTTTTTGGTGGGGGGTTAAGGCATCGTAGCCAACCACAGCTAATAACTGTGCTTTATTAGCTGCTTCTGGTTTTTCAGCTGCTGTAGGTTTTAGCTCTCAGCATCCTTCCTTGCCCCACAGATTGAGGCTGACTGGGTTGGATACTCCTGTCAGGAATTTATTTTTGGCTGCAGTTTTGAAATAGCTGCTATATTCCTTCATTTCTGTTTGCTCTATTCTGAAGTCCTTTCCTGGTCCTTGAAATGCCCGGTTTTCTTAAAAGAGGGCACCTGAGTCTCCCTCACATCTAATGGGATGTGAAACCTGGAAAGAGAGAAATTGTTTCTATACATCTTGCAGTACCTCTGAGAATATAAAATACTCTTCAATTTCTATAGCACTTTTTACAGGCATCGCAAAAAAGAGCACACTTTACTGCAATACCAAATAAAATTACTATTAAACAGAGAACCGATTTCACCCTCTCCTGAATTTACAAGGAGTAACTACAGCTAACTGCTCTTTCTTGATGTCACACCAGTCAGCCTCTGGAGGATCAGAAAACCCTTTGGAGAATTATTTCTCTTTCCTGGAACACTTCAAGCAAAGCTTCCGGGAGAAGGAGACAGACCATAGTCTTAGGTGACTTTCAAGTGTCACATCCACATCTCACTCAGACAAACATCTGAGCTGGAAATTTAGCTGAAGTGACTCACAAAAGCCACGTCAGTAATCAAACACAAATCCCTGGGCCGGGGCAAAGGGCCAGCTGGGGCTGTGTTTTGTGCCTTATGCAGAGTCTCAGAGGCTCTGATAGTTCAGATACTCGTGAGGAGACTGTGTTTATGTCCTCGCAGTCTTTTGAAGACACACAACAACTTTCTAGTCCTGGCCTGAGTCAGCTCCCAGGCAGAGGAGCACATTTATAGGCTGGTGTTGTGCTCAAGCAAATAGCGGCAAGTGCAGGGACCCAGCAGCAGCCCCACATCCATGAAATCAAATCTATAGGCAGAATAAATTTCATTAATATGAAATCCTACCAGGAGGATTATGAAGACATCTGCAGTAAGACAGCTGTCACAATATTTACTTTACATGTGACAGAAAAAAAACCCCCAACAAAAACGTTTTAGACACTCTTAAATTGTAACATCTTAATTTAATAATGGCAATTTATATTAAACATGCTGATAGAAGTTTGAGAGCAGAGTAATTTAGAAAGAATCGGGTTGCATCCGACATCACGATTTCAATAGAAATAAAATGTTATTTAACAAATCTAGAATAAATCAAGTCAATTTATCACTGATGCCACATATTGCGAGTTTTCAGCAGAAAAAAAAAAATTCATAACTTCTTGGGGGGAAAAAAGGGATTTTAATAGATGCCTAATGAGAACTCTCACTTCTCCAGCACAGCCAGTTCTAGTTTAGTTTGTGCTCAACACATGCATATATTTGCAAAATAACACCAATGTCAAATACAGATACATTGAAGAGAAGGTTGGGGTGTTATTAAAACTGGAAATAAAGTGCTCTAATTGAAATTGCTTTTGGCAGGAGATAGACAGGAAGCTTAATAGCACAGTATATACCACACAAGTCACATTTAATAAATTCCCCAAGTCTGGTAGGCAGGTCTCAGTCAGTTCAACTCATCAGCTGAGACAGACTCAGTTTGCTTCCTCCCACTTAGCCTTGATGCAAAAACATCAAGACAAATCATTTCCTTGCAGGAAAATTATCATTTTGGTGTATCTATCCAAAGACCGATTACTCTCTGCTGGAAGAGAGCGTTACCACAGAATCAGCCTCTTCTCTTTGGACTCACCAGAAAACCAGGCAGAAATCATAATAAGCACGAGCCAAATAAGCCATGTAAAATTACAGTTGCAGAGGAGTTTATCATATATAGCTCCACTTTGCCTGAGGCTCAGGAAGTTTCAGGTTTTCTGCTCTGAAGTCACTTCTCAGCCAGGAAATCTGAGGGTCTATAAAAAATAGCACTTTTGAATACATATCTGTTACACGCATTTTGAAAACCGTGACAGAGGAACAAAGACAAAAAGAAGTGTCAGTTCCAAGTCAGCAGCAAGTATCTACCATTGGCTCATGATTTTTAACTCGTGTTTGGGGAAATGTCCTTCTGAGACAAACCAGCCCTTCCATCCGCCCCCTGCTTTTCTACTTTCCAGAAGAAACTTCCACTGTCTTTTGCCATTACCAGTGTTATTTCCAGGTATCTGAAAGTTCAAATGGTCTCATGCCATGAGAGGTATTTTCTTCTTTCATCCCATCCTGAATAAGCATATCCTCTGTCTGGTCTATAATGTTCATTTTGGCTGAAGTTCTTCCTTCCTATCTCCCCTTTAAGCACAGACACACTTTTTCGATGTTTCAGGTCTTAAAATCTGTCACTTAACAAAGGGCTGAGAGCAGGAGAAAGGAAAGAATAAAAGCTGGTTTGTTCCATTGTGGAAATCCTTCATATTCTGTTCTAAGAGGGTCTCCTACCTCAGATATTTACCAATTCCAGATGTTTCCGTGAGAGGATTGATCCTGCCCCCCCACCCCCAATGAACTTAATTGTTCTATAGCATCCTGCAGGATATGGAGAGGGGAAAAAGAGGGTATTTTCTTCTTGACCCGGAGCTGCAAAACAATTTGTACCCTGAATTTGGGAACAGACAGTTTCTCCAATGCTCCCACAGTGTAAACATGAGCTATTCTCTGCCTTCAGACTGTCTCATTTCATTAAAGACATCAAACTGGTATTATTCAATGATATAACAGGAGTGAACTCCTAAACTGCCTGCTCATGTTGGTTTCTATCCTTAATTTTCTCAACAGGCATTTGGGAGGTTTTTGATTTTCAGACATCTGCAATTTACTCTGTAAAGCGATAAAGTCACAAGAAAGGCAAACAAAGCAGGGTATGAACAGCTCAAACCTGGCTGGTGGAGCTAGCTGGCAATGCATAACGAATTTTTTTCAGCAGGTAGACTCCAGAAATCTTGCCTCATTTAACTTCAAGAATGCACTGTGAACTTATTGAACGTAGCACATCTCTGGAGCCTGAATACACTTCAGGTACAGCTCAATCACCCGCGCTGCTCACAGGCACAGCTCAGTTCAGCAGAACCTCGTGAAAAAACCCGGTGGTGAAATTTAAAACTCTACAGGAAGGTGGAGTGTTACTTTGGTGATGGTATTTTCTCTTGTGACACCCAAAGGGCATCATGTGCTGTGATGCTGTAGCACTGCTCAGCACCGGGTTTTAACCGAGGTACTTGGGATGCACTCGGTGTTTGTAAAAACTTAACATTACTCCTCTACCTACAATCTACACAAATTCTTAGCTACATTATCTACTTTCCTGTGCTTCTTTAGCACACAGCTACCCTGTATCCCCTCATCAGGAATCACAGAACCTGTGGGGATCACCTGGACTCCACAGGAATCCCCCTGCCACCACCAGTTCAAGCTACCCATTTGCAAAACACCTCGAAAGAGCAGCCAAACTTTGGAGACTAAAAGGTGAGGCTGTCACACACAACAGGGATGTAAGATCAGGCTTTAACCTCTTCAGTACAGACTTCTCCTTCCAAAATTTTCTGCTTCCTAAATAAATAACCTGTTAGAAGCATATATGGGGTTATAGAACATGGCTTCTGGGAAAGCAGCTGCCCCACCAGCCCACTTTTCAGAGTTTCAATCTCCCACTCTCTCTCTCTCTCTCTCATCTGGCCTCCATTATTTGCAGGAATTTTTTTCAATGAATGCAGAACAGTAAGAGTTATTTACCATAATTTCTCATTAATTAAGTGCAGAACTATAATCAGTTAGAACCACTAAAGCACAGCATACTTGAGTTATTTTATGTTCTCTTCCCAAAAAAAGGCCAATAAAAATAAAGAAATCAAGAGGCAGGATTGAAGAGTAATTAGTGATTTTGAGTTCCCAAAAGGAAAAAGCTTAAAGTCTGTTGTCAATATCTTTTCTCTGTAAATCAGGTTCTTAGAAAGTCCATCCAATTAGTAACATACATCCAGGTATAAACCCTCCTCTTCCAGATTTATAAATAAATACGCATAGCTAGATTTATATCTCTTTACCTTGCACTAGGAGAAACAGCTATTAGAAACAATTAAATTATTAACTAATTAACATAGCAGCTCACCATTAACAGAATTTTTAGTCTTACACTGAGAAGCAGCAGAGTGGGAAATTATCATTCTGTTGCCAGCAGAGCACCAGGAAGCTCTTCAGAAGCAGTGTGAAATGCAAAAATTCACTTTCTTACCCGAGGGGTGCTTTTTTCCCCTCACATTATCACCCGAGTCAGTACTGCAGAAGAGATAAATGTCTAAGAAACAGAATTACTGTATGGATTAACTACAAGCAATCAGGCTGCAACTTCCTCGGCATGTTGCCATTCTAAGCTGGATACTGGTTCTGATGTCACTGGGCAGGAGAAGGAGAAATGGCAATAAAACCAGAGAAATTGTCTCAGCACAAAGCAGAGAGAAGAGCATCCCTTCCTTGGCACCCACATCTGCCTCCCTGTGCTGGGTGAGGGACACCAGCTTCCCCTAAACTGGAGCAAGACATTTTGGTGGGGAGTGTGGGCTATTTTTATTTGCCACTTAATTTGGAGCCCTTATGTTTCACATTTTAAAGAAAGCCCAAGTGTTTGTCCTTTTCCTTGTTGAAATGCCAGTTAAAATACACAATCGCATGACACCAAGTTGCTGACATCATACACATCACATGACGTCATGAATGCTGTCAACACTGTGCCATTTCTGTACAAAAGTAAAAAACAGCCTTTCACAGAAACATCTCACATTTTCACCACCACACGGCTCTTCTCCTTTTCTTTTATGCATATAACATGCATAATTTACTTTCCTATGCAAATAAATCCTAGCCTTTATTCAACCCCTCTGGTTGCACCTATTTATAAAGGATTAATTCAAATGCACACAACTTCCCTTCTCATAATTTCCTGTTCGAGACCTCCCTGTAACACCTTCCAAATGACAGCAAATAACTTCCCAAATACCTGCTTTTAACCTCGCACAAACTGAGCAGAAACAACACCACCCCACCACAAATTAAGCAGAAACAACACCACCTCCACACCCCACATATGTTTATTTTTTCCTCATGTAAGGCAAACCCATTCAGCCTGCGAGCTGTCAAACCTGCTGAGTTCCTTGGTTAAGGAAGGGAAAAAATAAAGATGCATTGTGTTTTGCCAGGGTGGCAAAGCAGTGTGCTTCTCACCAATTGTAAAACTTCAGTCCTTAAACCATTGTTACCACTCTTTTTGATATTTTTTTCAGTATTTTATGATCAGCCAGTGATCAAAGGTGGAAATCGCTTACTCTTTTGCATAATCATATTCAGCTACATTTTCTCCCTGGGGCTGGACCATCTTTGCAGGGAGTCCAGCAGAAGTTCCACTGGAAGACTCCCTATATTGGCATTTAAAGACAGTTTTGTTTTCATTTTGGCATTTAAATCACCCTTCTCTTTACTACTCAGATTGTCGGATCACACTCCAAGAGACATAACATGGTGCAATAATAATTTGCAGCAAAATCGAAGAAAGAAATTTGAGTAAATTCAAACAAATACATTCTCTAGCAAAAACCCAACAACTTTCTTCTTAGTTACATTTTTTCCCAATTGCCTGTAATTCCTCAGGGTTGGAAGACCTGTCCAAGCAAAAGCCATGGATTGCCACCACTGCTGGCTGGGTCATCTTCGCTCTGCAGTCTTTAAAGGACGTGGTGGACGGTGACCAATCTAGAAGTGATAAGCATTAAGGCTTAAAATCAAAAGATATGGTGAGGTGATTTACTTAATTCAGTTGTGACTCACTTGTGATTTTTGCACCCATAATGACATTCGGCCAATTAAAATGGGTCTCATACATTTATCTCTAGATAAAACGTTGTTAGCTGCATTTTGCACCACTGCAAAAAGCCCACTGCTAAGAAACCCTGAAAGGCATTTCTCTGAGCCATCCTCTACATTAAATCAGGCACAGGCTTTTTGCTGAAAAAGAAGAACATGGGAGTATCACACTGTAAAAAACACTGGTATTATTAAAAAATGTAGTACTGAAAAGGGTAGCACCTTCGCAGCAGGGTGCTCCTTATATAAATGAAACAACTCAAGATCATTACCAATAGATTCCTTTTTTCAGAAATCTCTCAAGCTGTATATATTGTGTAACATCATTTCTTGAATCTGAACAAGCTAAAACTCACCTGCCAACACCTCTGAATTCGCAAGGATCATGAAGAGCCATTATCTATGATGTAGGAGATGTTTAGAGATGTTGTACAGAGTTTTGAGATCCACTTCTGCTGCTGCTTGGTTTGACACACTACTCCTCCAGTGCTCTCTGTTTTCTAAACTGATTAAATCAGCCTGACTGATGGCGAAGGGGTTGGGACAGCAACACAGACATTAGTGAGACAGAGTAAAATTCACCAAAGGAATATTTCGTGACACACCAAATACTGCTGACACTGAACACATGCTGCATTGTGGTGTCAGTTAAAATTTCTTAAGTTGTATTTCTCAAAATTACACTTAGACTAGCCCTATTTCCAGCTGAAGAAAGAAGCTGGGTGTTAGGAAAAGCCATTCTAGGAATGATAAGAAGTGCAAGAAAAATGTATTGCCTAGAAAAGCAAGGAACCTCTTCAGACCTGAACTTACTGAACAGCAGCACTGGAAGGGCAGATTGTGAGGAAGGACAGCACTGCAGGGCCAGAATTTGTAGCGTTCCTTTACTGCAACTGAGTCCATGACAGTCCCTGCTTTGCTACGCTGCAAATATGGGTTTTCTGAATCTACTGAAACCAGCACTGTACCCACACTGTGAACCAGCACATCCCAGTGGGGCTGGGAGCCTCTGCTTCCCAGTCTTTTCAGGAGCGCAAGTGTTCATCCAACTGCATGACAGTTTTTGTCAGCATTTACCTAAATTGTAGGAGATACAGGGAAAACCATCCGAAATCCTGTGTAACTCTATTCTGTCTCCAGGAGCCTGTGAGTAGCAACCTTCCCTCCACCACCCCAGGCACACTGACACTGTTTGAAATGGTGCTGCTCTCACTGTTTTTCTAACCTGCCGTATGGATTTTACAGCCCTCTTGCAGCCACCACCACTTCAGCTCCGTGTTTGCATTAACCCACAGGTTATTTTTCTGTGGTTTGTGTTCTAGTCAGTCTCATACCCCAGCTCCAGGAGGCAGTTTGCTGGAAGAACAGAAACCACTGACAGCAGAGGCTGCCAGAGACCAGGCATCCAGGAGAAACCTCTGCATCCCAGGGGAAATCTCCCGGGGAAGAAGGCAGGAGCGGGACTGGAGCAATGCCCTGGAATACCGATGAAGATATGGTTTGAAGGAACAGGTTTCCAACAAAAACATGGCAATGCGGCACTGGAAAGAACCCACATCCAGTCAAACTCAGCTGCAGGCACCACAGAACAACACGGCAGTGAGAGGCCCCACTTCCCCCGCTTGCTGTGACACCTCGGACGGGAAATAAAGGCAGAACATTCACATTCCATTCAGCGTCCTCTCCCTCCACCAAGGAGGGATCTCCTGCACTCACAATAGACCTGGCAGATATTTGCCAAACCTTTTAAGGCTCCCATGAAGGAGATGCCATGGCAGGAGACATTGAGAGGACCCTAAATCAGCTCGGACAGCAGCATTCCCACACAAGCATCCTCTCTCCCAAGCCAGTAGGATTTTGACATGGCTGTCATAACCTCCACTCGCCCCAAACATCCCACCAAAAGTTCTGGGCTCCAAACTTGACCAATGGGATGAGCATTTCAGAGGGCACATTGAGTGATACCTCCAGGAACGTTCCAGTTCCCAATGATGGGATTTCTCTTTTCTCTTTCATCCCAACGAGAATTCTCTTATTAGTGCCCAGAGATTTCAGGATTTACCTCCCATTCTCCAGCAGGCAACTAAACTTTTTCATTACTTTTTGGTGAAGTTTCTCAAAATCTAGCATTTATTTCATGGGAAATTCCATCTTTTTCAATTAGGTTTTACTCTAAAAGGAAAAGAGGATTTCCAAACCTTCCCATGGAATTAAAACTCTGAAATTTGTTTCTCCAAAGGGGAATAACTAGGAATTTTCAATTCTTTTTGAGAAATTTTTTACTGCTTAATTCATATATACCGTTCTTATATTATTTAACAAATGGAAATATAGGAAATTGGTTATTCAGGAATTAAATATAACTACTCCCATTAATTCATAAAGCATTTAATTTTTTATTCAGCTTTGAAAATCATTAATGACAGTAGCAATTCAATACACACTGAAGGCTTTGCTCTTCTTTCTGCTTAAAGCTTCTTTCTCTGTGCTGAAAGTTTCATCACATTTTTACTAACAGAACACATATATAAAAGATGAAATCAAATTTCAAGCCAAATATGTAGTTTCTTTTTGCACCATCTTATTCTTCTGAAACATTTTCCAGAATGGAAATATATATTTTTTTTTAAGTCTTTGTGAAATTGCTTGAAAAAGATACCACACGGGCATATTTCCACATTAAAAATTCATCAGATTTTTCTGACAAACTCTTTTCCGGCTAATTGCACTGGGATTTACATGAGGAGGGCCTCTAAAAACCTCACCGAGTTGAATACAGAATTTAGTTTCCTCTGTACACTTCCTTTTGGGATCTTGAGTGCACATACTTGCCCGGTATGGACTTTTCCTTTCAAAATTAACCTGTTCTCCATTTCTCAGATAAACAGACCATTAAGAGACATCTATAAGGTCGCAGAAAGTGGTTGCTTTTATTGAAAATACACATCCAGGAAAGTTGGTGCCCCACCACGTCCCTTTACGACAGTTTCAATTCCGGCTCTCATTTGTTACATCCAGGCTTTTGCTCCCGTGAATGCTGATCAAACTTCTGCTGAGCCTGGGGAAGGGGCAGCAAGGTTTTCTACCAAAGCATTTATTTGATTCGTTTTGTCCTTCTTTTTTTCAACATCAGAAGCAAGGTGACCAGAAGTTTGTGTTAATTGGCAACAAATTAGATCAAATAAAAATTCCCCAAGCAGGGAGAGTTTTGCCTGCCTCAACTGCCTCAGTCATTTGTGCATCTCTGCCTGCACTGGAATTTATGACAAAATAAAACCAACCTTCTAAGCAGTAATTTCACCAAGGAAACACTCACCTCTTTAATAGCACTAACGTGCAGGTGTTAAAATGAAAATCCCAGAGCTTTCACAGAAATATATTTCGCATCCATCTACTGTAAACAACATCAGACTCTTTATACTATGACAAATCAAAGTGCACAGGATGTTTATTCTTAGAACAAGCAGGTACAGAACATTCCTATCACAGAGATTACGTAAAATAATAGACCTAAACCTGACATATAATCACATGAAATTGTTTTTAAGATTTAAACAGTCTCTTCTTGCAGACAGAGTTCATTTTCCTACCTTTCTGCTTCCTTACTTGGCATTAATTCATATTATTGAACCAACACACCTTGTCTGACTGGAGGCACATAACACCACTGAAGTCCAAACTTCCTAAACCCTGCCTTTTATTTAAAGGTTCCTGATGGTGTGAAGTGCATATTTGGAATGTCAGAAAATCAGAGTCACTGACACTGTCAGATTTTCTATTGTCTCAGACTATTTGTCACAGGAGGCTGTCAGGGTCAGGTGCATTCGAAGCCTCCAGGACTTACCACCTGCCATGGATCACCTGCTTACAGGAATGAGGAAGGCACAGGGGAGTGAAGGGTGTCAAAACCTCAACCTGTAGGGCAGCAAAAACCCCATGCATTTTATCGTGGTTGCAAAGTAATAATCCAGGAAGGATCCTAATGGATGAAGTTGAGCCCATTCCCACCTCCCTCCTGGAGGAACAGGGTGCCCAGAGAAGCTGTGGCTGCCCCATCCCTGGAAGTGTTCAAGGCCAGGCTGGATGGGGCTCTGAGCAACCTGGGATAGTGAGTGGCACCCTTGCTGATGACAGGCAGTTTGGAACAAGATGGTTTTTAATGTCCCTTCCATCCCAAACCACTCTATGACACTTCACAAAGGCAGAACCCGCATGAAGGAACACTTTAGTTGGAGTTTTAAATCACACAGGTTCCAGGTCTGGATCAAAACAGGATTTCTCCACTGCCTGAGGAAAGGCTGTGTTCAATTAACCAGCAGTACCAAACCAAGCCTCCACCCTGAACATCCTCCCAGCGTGAGCTCATCTACAAGGAAAAACCTTCAAATCCTAGCTGTCTGTATCTAGGGAGAAAAGAGGAAGTGGCAAAGAAAAGAAAGCAGATATTAGTAAATCAGAGAAAACTGTTCTACTTTCATACAAACTCCTTTATAAATTTCTCGAAAGAACTTTTTTGTTAGTTAACTGAGGGGTTTCCTCCCTCTTTTTTTTATGTGTTTTCATGTTTGTTTCTTGTGGTTTGGATTGTACAAAATAAAATTCTCCTTCCCCAGCCAGTAAGGAATTAACAGACACTGTAAACTGAGTCATGACGTTTGTATTTGCTCATTCTTGTTATCAACTTGATATCCCCCCTCCCTCTCCCCATTCTCCAGGTTTCTGAAGGAGGCCACTGTGTGGCATCCCAATACCAAAAACAGATGGCTGACAGGGTCAGCAGTGCCCAGTGAGAATTTATCGAGGCATTAAATATATAGGGAGCAAATATTCAACTCTTTTTGCTGCAGTCATAGATGGCAGGAGTGAGAGGGACAGGATTACTTGCTCTGTTGCTGAAGGAGCCCGCTCCATGCAGATGTAGTTAAATGTTGTGTTAAGGATCTTCTCTCAGTCACCTTTGCAGGGAAATATTTTGCAGAATAACAGATCTGACAAAATTTCTCTGTGGAGTTTCAACTTAAAATTACCTTTTTCAGTATGATTCTGCATAATTCATTATTTGACTTTTATTTTAGAAAGGTGAGTAATCTACCAGCTCTTACATAGTCATGAAATAACTTTTAGCATCTTCCACTACTCCCTATGAGAGGCACTGCAGCTGATATAATGGTGAGTTAAAAAAATAAACAAGTTCACAAAACTCAAAACCCACCACTGTGAAGGAGCCTCATGCAGGGAAAACAGAATATGAGTCAGACAGAATATTAGAATGTTAGTTCAATTAAAAGACTCCAAAGTGTACCTGTGTCTTCTCATTTCTGAAGTGTGAATGACGATTTCTCTTTAGAAAACCCTAAAATAAGTATCCAGAGAGCTCCAAATCTGGGTGCCCTGCATCAAACCTCCTTCTACATCCTGGACAAACAAGCAAGTCTGGGAAAATGTCTTTTTTTTTCTCATTACAAATATGTTCTGCTGCGACTTCAGCCTCTCGAGCTGTGACCTCACCCCACCTAGCAAGCTCAGTAGATCTACACGTCTGATCACTGCTTGGATGGAGGGAGCCAAGGAAAACCTCGCCTTGTCCCACAGCTCTGTGGCCGATTCAGCCAATGGAACTTTCTCTTCTGAGTCAGCGCTGAGTCACTGGTGGGGCTCAGCGCTATGGGACGAGGTGTTTCCAAAGGAGATGTATTTCAGCTAAAGCACAAACCAAGTTCCAGCTGAGCACTAAACACAGCTCTCTTCAGCCAGGACTTTTATGTGTGCAAAAATTCAGAAAGTCAAACAGTCTTTTATTTCCTGCATCTAGAAACGAGATGACTTCGTCTAATTATGAAACAGTAAAACCTTCACATCAGGCAGCGACACTGCTCTGTCTTCCCAGGGGATCAGTCTCCTCGTCACTTCCACACACAGAGAATTTGAGCTCTAGTCTTACTCCTCCCACCCACATTTGCCTTAATAACCAGACCCATATACAGGCTTTGTACTCGACCACCACAGCTCCTCTTCCCTCCCTGAGAAATGCAGCTGGGAGCACTGGATGTGTGGCCCCATGTAAACCCGGTTTTCCTCTAGAAAAGCCTACAGCCACAGTAACAGGGCAAGATTACGAGGGTGAGGGTAGGAAATGCTGCAGGATCTCCAGAGCTCACTCAGGAGTTAAACCCTTTCCTGCCTTACCACACGTTTTTGTTCCTGCAGAGAGTTTTCTGAGCAAGCACAGGGTAGAAAGGTGTCCATATGCAAACCCCTGCAAGAGTTCATCTCTGTTTTACAGCCTGTGTGAAAAAAAAATCATTTTTTAATTGGTGTTTAGATTCCCAGACACTGAATAGTACATGGGACCCACAGGCCTTTGTCCATTATACCTGCCAGGACAGGAGACATTGCTACAGCTCTTGTCTGGTGCCTGGGGCCAGACACTGTGTTTCTGTCCTGATTTCACTGAAGCCTTCCATGTGCCATCCTCTGGAAAATCCACTGGGAGTTCCTGAGGGGTTGAACATGGGCCACGCTACCCCACTCAGCCCCAAACCCTTCTTTTCACCACCACTCTGTCTTTCCTGTGGGGGGTGACAGCAGCTTGGCCACTGGCCTCCAAAACATTGCCAGCTCTCTGGGGAAAGCACAGCCCTCAGGCTGCTGAAAGTGCAGCCAGTGCTCAGGGCTCCGTCACCTCGTACCAATAACTGATGTTAAATCCAGAGCAGACACCCAGTTCCTCAAGTCTTCCAGCTGTGGCACCACGGGATCAAGCCCACAATCAGAAGGTTGTTTTAAAAGAATAACCCCCTCAGGGAAATGCACAGGACCCACAGCTATCCCACTGAATATGCAAAGTTGAGGAGGGTACACATGTTCTCACCATATCTGGCTTTGGCTGCTTCTTTTGCTTTGTCTGCTGTCTCATTTCCACAAGCCTTTCCCTGCAAGATAGAAAATTATGCCAATAGTCTGCTCATTCTAGTGCTAGCTTTAGGTGGACAGATAACAATACAAAAATCCTTAGGGCAAATTTTAGGTCATCCATAGGCCCCATTTTAGAGGTCTGGTACAGCCGCCTAACTGCGTGTTAGATTGTCATCTATTTACATACATTTACAAAGTCCATGTGCCTTTCTCACCAATGCAGCTAGAAAAGCATGCTCACTGATCTCCAATTTTAACTCAGCAAAACCTTTTCTTTTTTTCCATAGGAAAATGCCAGTTCCTGAAAAATATGCATATATATTCTGCAGGAACAGATTGATTGAATCAAATCTTCTAACAGCACGCAAACACACTTCCTAGGGAAACCTGGCTGGTTTCCTGCTAGCTCCTGGCCTCCCTGGGAGCCTCCCCGGTGAGCAGCATGTCTGGGCTCACAGGCTCCCTGCTGCAATCATCACGGGGAGCCCCGTCCTCTTCTGTACAAAATTGTGTAAAAATCTTTCTTTTATTAATTAAATGAAATTCCATATTCCTGCTCTGTGGGTAGTGAAAAATTCCAAGATACTTAATTTTAATACAGAAAGGATGTGAGGGTGGTGATAAACTTGCCCATTTCTCCCTCTACAGGAATTTGAGGTTCTGATGAGCCCTTGTTACACACCATTGCTTATTCCATTGCCCACCTCTGGCTGGGTAAAGACAACCAGTGGAAATCCAAACCTGACAAGTTAACGTTTGAAAAAAATTAAACTAACCAACTGCTATGAGCTTAACAACAAACAGGAGCCCACGTTCCCCAGAGACCAACCATGGAGAGCAGCTGGCAATAAAACCTGACTGCATGTGGAAGTGGTTAGGAAAACAAAACAAAACAATAATACAACTTCAGCACGCAAACTCAAACTTCTAATCTCACCCAGGCCTTGGGAAAAAAAAATAATCAAGTAGCAGAAAGAACAACTCAATTTTTAAGCAGCACTTTCCGACCACGACTCTCAGAAAGTTTAACGAGGTTTGAAGTTTTACAAATAGAAAAACACACATAAAAAATATAAAATAAGGAAGACGAGCAGGCCAGTGGTAGGTGAGCAGAGCATGTTTCACAGCCACAGCCCAGCACCCAGCCTTCAAGAATTTATCAGGGTGAGTTCAGGATTAACAGGGCAAAAACCTTGTGCCTTTCATAGTCAGTTGTTGCCTGTGAGCCCTGGACTGTTCTGCTCCCACTGCCAGCAGGCAGAACAGTCCCTGAAGGTGGCAGGATTTCCAAAGCACGTTTTTCAGCTGGGCTGATACCAACATGATCACCTTCTCCCTCCTAAAATCCACTTACATGGAGTCTTCCTCTTTAGGGACATCCTCTGTGGCTGGTCACCTCTGGGTGAAGGTGCAACCAAGAAATATATTTTTGGTCTTACAGTAGCCTGTCTTCCAACAACACATTTCCTCCATGAGGAAATGACAGAGCCTTGTCTTTGCCCATCTCAGAGAACAGTCAAAAAGCCCAGAGACATCTGCCCAGAATCCTGAGGGAGCACTTCAGCTGCAAGCATTGTAACATCTAGGCCAGCATGAGATAATGTTTTGGCTATCTGCTTGAGGTAATTTGCACGATGAGCATATGATCCTTCTGTGGCTGGTGTTAACATTTCGGATTAGGGCTGTAAAGGGTGTTGAAACGAAGTAGACATCTGGTCATACTGTTGGAATTTATGTGGGAAGCAAGAGAAGTATCTGCAAACCACTGAAAAACAAGATTGAAACTTAGAAAAGGGGGAAATAACACAGTTCGGCTGGCCAGGATGGCAGGTAAGAGGAGGCTGCTCCTCCTGCTGCTTTTTCCACCGTGCACTGCACCACTGCTAGGCAGTGTCAGTGCAAGGAGCATTTCCATGTTGAATGATACAGAGGGATTCCCTACATCACTCGTGCAGAGAGCAGTGTGATTAGATTTACTGTGGCAAGAGACAGACTTCCAGAACAGATCAAAACAGCTCTTTAAAAAAATACAAAGCTCTGCCTTGACATAGCCTTGCTACAAGCATGACACATCCACCCCTCCTTGCAGCAAAAGCATTAGGGTAGGTGTTGAAGAAAAACTTGGTATCAAAGATGAGCAAATTAATTTCTGTCCTGATTTTTTCTGCATTGGGAGTCATTCCTTTTGGGTTTTGTTGCTGCCATGTCTTTGATGCAATAGCTGGGAAACCTGGGGGAAGAGAACCCAAGTTTTTTTGGTTCCAAGACAGCACCCGAGCCACCAGATCATGACACCTTTCTGCACAGAAAGGGCAGTTACAGGCACAAGAGAAATGTCCCATATGAAAAATAAATCAGGGAAGAAACTTAACATTTATGACTTTTTTTTGACAGAATTGTTTTGTTTATTTCTTGGTAACAGATTTTTGAAGGGAGGAAAATTTAGCTGAATACAATGAAAGCATCCTTTTTTTTTAATAATTCTCAGTTTATTTAAAAGCTCACACTGCTCAGAAAACTGGCAGCTCCAGCAACCAAGGCATTCTCCAAACCTAGACATTTATTATAAATATTATTTGCTGTTTTAAAAGAAAAATGTCTTCCAGTCGAGGACATGCTGCCTCCTAAAGGGAAGGAGGAGTTTCCCCAGTCACAAAAAAGAAATCTTACTTTTTAAATTGGTGGTGCTACACATACTTGAGGCAGAGCAAATACACTCAGTCATTAAGACCTGTGTTGTGAATGATGCATTATTTTCATCTGCAAGGAAACATCTCCAAAGTTTGGGAGTCACAGATCCAAATCTCATTTTAAACTGGATACTCATCAGGGCCACTTTTCTCACAAAATGGACTTGCAGATTAGATAGGCACCACTGATAATTCTCAGATAGAGAAAGGAATTGAACCTAAAATTTCTAGGACTTAGAAAGCCCTTCGAGTGCTTTGAGAATTGAGTGATCAGCTCGAGCAGAAGCAGCCAGGACCCATGAACTGATAATGCCCAGTAAAATTGAAGCCCAAAAAAATAAAAAATAGACTTGTCTTGCACTTTCAAGTGAAACTTGAAACTTTCCCCAAGGCTGAAAGTGAGTGCTTGCAAAACTTAATATAGGAATCCTTTGCACCTTCATATTTTATGTGAGTTACTGAGTTAGGAGCAGATGGGTTCTGCAGATTTAAATCTTTGGGGTTTGACTGCTTGAGGTGCACTTAAATCCTTCTCATTGCTACTATTATAATGAACATATTTCACCAGTTAATAAGGTAGCAAACTTTGAAATGTAGGCATATGGGTAGCGTGGGAATTCAAGTGAACTCGTGTTTCTGTGGGATGGAACAGCCTTGTGCCATCAAAGGTGAAAATTGTTAATGGCTGGAAGTCCAACATCTGCTACACCACCTTTACACGGTTTCATGTGAAAACAAAATCCATATGAAACGCTGGTAGGAAGCAGGGCCTCGTGAGCTCTCTTCAGGCTCATCCCTGCCTGGCACATGCCCAGCCTCCAATTTCACCTGTCTCGTGAAGCAGGGCTGCACAGCACTTCAGTAAAACACCAACCTTATACTTTTTCTGCAATTAAACTAAATCATTATTTAATATCTTAGGGAGATAGAAAATTTTAATTAATATTGATTTCTATTTTACACTTTTTCCTGTAACACTAGAAAGCTTCAAAAATGAGACTTTCTGAGACTGATTTTGCCTTACCACCACTTGTTTTATCACCATTCTGCTTCATAAAAGATACCTGTTAAAAAAAAAATTGGGCTGTTTTTAATTTTATCAGTGTTCACCCTGAAAACAATACTCAAAAACTTCAACAACAAGCAGAAACTGAAGATCCCTCCCACCCTGAAAAATTGGTATCTGATTTGCAACAATTCTTCTTCCAAGGCTTCTAAACTTCTTAATGTACAAAGCAAACATTACAAACCCATTCTCCTCACTAGAAAGGACCCTGCCTCACATCCCTTCATATTTTAGGAACAGAAATTGTTGAAACTTGCACATTCTGGTGCCCTAATGAGGCTGAAGGCAGAGGTCATTCCTCCACCTAAGGTGACTGTATTGATTAGGGTGTGTAGGTACTTGCACAGATGAGTTTTTTCAAAACCTTCTATGATTTTTTAACTGCTTTAATTAGAAACATGTTGAGTTAATAACTATAATTAGGCACAGTTGAGTGAATCAGCGCAGCCACACCAGTGCTGGACAGTGGCACGAATGTGCCTCCCTCCCTCAAGGAAGAAGAAACCACACATACATAACTCTGCTGGTTAAAGAAAGGAAATTACCATACCCCTAATTAGTTAAAAAATATGCAAAGGCCAAGCCCTGGGAGAGAGTTGTGGTAACTGAGTTAACTGGCATTTCCATGGATAAATTTCATCTTGACAGCGTATTTATTTAGTAAACGTGGGTGTTGGTCACCTGACTCAGTACAGACTCTTCATGAGCTATTTTACAAATTGCTGTGAGAAACAGGTACCTCCAGGACACAACTTCTTCATGCTAAGGAGGAAAGATGAGGCATGTCAGGTACAGCACACCCAGCAATGCCTCTTCTCTCCGCTGACTGGAACTGGAACCCAGAGAGATTAACTCTGATAAAGACACCTTCTTCAAATATCTGTAGGCATGAAGAGCTTGCAAGATAATTCCTGCTCTGGCTAAGGCTCCAAGAGACCACAACCAACAACAAGTGTTGGTTTAGAACAGAAATATCCCACTTCAGGGCAAGAGCTGCACCAATAGCCAACTGAAGCAGAGTTATCACTTACTACATTCATAGGGCACAGCTCCTGCTGCTCCACAAGCAATCCCAAAGGCTTTTGGCCAGACTGCCTGTGTGGCAAAAGGTTGGATGACTCCTAGTGGATAAACCACATCCTGTCACTGGTCAGGAAGAAACCTGAGGACTTCCAAGTCCCTTGAGGACAAATTACTCAGAGAAAAATCTATAAGGGTTTTATTATTAATAGTAGTAGTATTAGCAGCAGTGTTCAAAATACAAGTGCCTTAAAATAGCATGACCAGGAAGGGTGGATTCAGGGAGTTGACATCTGACAGATGTTGGTAGTTAAGAAAAACTCTGGAATCCAGCCCAAAGACTCACGGACTGAAACAGGCTTGACACCCAGATCTAACCAGGGAAACAAATGCCCAGATCCCTCCATCCTCTGGTGCCTGGGTGCCAGATGTGTCAGCGTCTAGTCCACAGCAGAGAGGCCACAAAGTACTTCCTCGCTGTTACAAACAAAACCCAGTCCTGGCATGTGTCATTTAATAAATGTGCCTTTCAGTGCTTAATGCTGTGGTTCCCAAACCAGCCCGAGCAGCAGGAAAGGAGGATTAGTGTCTTTCCAGAGAGGATGCAGCAGTGAGTCACGATCTCAGCGCTGCTGTGAGTCACTTCAACAGGGCTGCTGAATGGCTCAGCTATGAACATAAAGTGACAAAACATTCCCTTTGCATTAGAGATCACGGGCAAATCCCCAAATCCAGACTGGGAGATGTCTGTGGTCCAACCCTGTATCCAGATAAGACCTTCCCCAATGCTTCTGCTCATTTTCATGATGACAGGAAGCAGAGAGGAGCTGAAACGTGAGACAACTGGACTGTAGCTGTGTTTGCAACTCTGCCCCATCACCAACTGGAGCAATGAGCTGCACCAGAGCCCTGACTTTTCACTTACTGTGGTAGGCGCTGCTTCCCAAGATCCAGCCTGTGGCCATCCTTGACAGTCATCCCTGCATCCCACTGGGAGAAGCAGGGTGTCTGTGGCTGGGGCAGGACAACCCTCCCCAGGCACAGGGTCACAGGGAACAGGCAGGAGATTTTCCTTGCCTTCCAGTGGGCAGAAGAAGGCATCCTCACTGGGGCAAATCTCTAATAAATATCTCTTTTCCTAATCTAGGTCATAACATTATGCCTGGGTTGGGGTCACCATCTTTCCTGTAAAGAAGTGACTTCCCTGATCAGAGGTTGGACCTTCACTGGAAAGCCTTCATGTTTTCTGGTAGCAATGTCACATCACTTAAGCCCTCATCTTAAGCTCAGCTCAGCTCATAAAATGATCCCAGAAAAAGGTGATTCTAAAGACATTGCCTGCTGAGCCAGCTAGGTTATTCACCCCTAGCCCTTCTTATGTGCATCAGAGTGAAGTGAAACTAGGTGGATAAACCTGGAAGTTTCCAGGAAATGAGTCCTGTAGGCAAATCTAAGCCCTTGCAACAAGAGACCTCCGTTGTTTCTGAGAGGATTTTGCATAG
>VZTA01008783.1:10267-25823 GCA_013398855.1 Mohoua ochrocephala | reverse complement strand
CTAGATGAAGAATACATTTTCTGAAATATAGCTCTTTGCATCAAACAACATATTTGATTAGTATTTTCCAGTGATTTAACCTTGTCTGTTATAGCACTCCATTCTCATCAATTGCTGACCTGTTAATCCCTGTGAGCATTTTAAAATTAAACATATGTAATGGAAAAATGTTGCTGTTCAGTAGGGGTAATTCTTAGCAAGTAAAGCCAAAAAAGTAAGTTGCAAAGAATCTCATTATTGCTAAATGAATATTTATAATGCAGCTACTTGCTGGTAGATAATAGATAACCACATAATAATAATAATAATAATAATAATAATAATAATAAACAATCATAATAACAATCATCATCATCTTTTCATGCCTCTTAGCTTGAGGAAAAGGAGACATGCAATGGGGTGCAAGGAAAACTCTGTCTCCCTCTTTTAAAAACCTTTTTATGTCATTCCTTAGTGAGAGAGGTGAGAGATCTCCAAGCTTCCAGACCTTTAGTTTCCAGAAAATAAGATGGTGGATAACGGAGGGAAACCATAAAAGCAGTGGAGAGGGAAAGCTGTCACAGACACTGTACTTCCTCCTGCATTTCAAAGAATTCTGTGGGAATATGTGTTGTGGCTGCCACTGGAAGACTTTCAGTTCAGCCTTTGCTTTATTAAATACCTGAAACCCTAAAGACTCAAAGCCACAGCACATCACACTTCTGTGTGCAGAAGAGCCTGTGATTTTGGACATAAGCTAATTTTAAATATGATCTTACTCTCTATTTTACATTATACTGAAGAGCTTGTCCACTTTGAGACCAAAATGTGTGAATCTGGGCCAACAAATGCATAAAAGATGAAATTTTTCCTTTCCCCAATGTAATTCTGTTAAGGAATTGAGAGGCTTCCTAGAGCCACGGAATCACAGATCTGGCAGGCACCACTCAGCAGTGCTCAGCAGGCAAGGCCCTCATTCAGGCCCAAAATGACAAATCTTCACTGAATGTGGAAGCTGTAGTTTGCATTATCCTATTTATGTTTGTACCCACAAGACCTGATGGAGTCTGTCATGAAACTTTGGTTCCAGCACTTGGTGTTTGACTGACAGTGGATGATAGCAGTTCGGATGGAGCCTCAGAGAATTCTGCATCTCCATCCACACCTAAAAAAAAGAATGAGAAAGAAAACTTGGCAATAGGTTTTTTTGTACGTGTGGAGTATATCTGTGCAGAGCTGAACTTTGTAATAAAGTTTTTTTCAAATATATTCACAGGGAATTGGCCATAGTATATCCACAAAGGGAGCAGGATTTTTTCCTGTGAATTATATCCTTGTATTTCTGTTATAAACGTCTGTTATTGTATGTATACATTATACATTTAACACACAACTTAGGCTGCACGCTGTTCCAAGAAACAGGAGGCACTTTCTTCTGGTTCTCATTCCATCAAGTCCATGACAATGGAGTCAGGAAAACCCTGTAGCTTGTTACCTCAGCTACCATACCTTTTCTGTGACCCTAAATTACAACAGAGAAGTATTTTTTCAGCAGCTTTCAAATTAAAAATTAAAAGCCTATTAATTTATTGTAAATGTATTTCAAAGTGTGACATTTTTGTTTCATGAGAAAGACTACAATGTCAACAAATATCATTTAAAATTAGAAAATTTTCGACTTTAATCATATTTTGAAGCTACTACTTTGCTTTTAATACATAAAATGTAAAACATTTGAAAAGGTGAATTTGTCAAAATGCAATATTTAAACTGACTAGAAACTGTCATATTCCTTTTTATTTAGGGAGTTCAGGGTGATGTTCAAACGTTGGGAACTTTTGTAAAATATCATTCTTTAGCTGAAGAATTTCCCACAAGCACTGTACTTGACAAGTGTTTGAAATTTTACTAATTTCAGGCTGCAGTTAAGAGGAAAGAGAGGTACAACAATAGCCTGTTTTAATGAAGGCCTATTTCTTTATGGTTAGCAATGTGTAAAAGCATTGTGTGGATTTGCTGTTTCATGAGATTACAGCTAGCTGCAGTGCTCCAGTAATGCATCTGCAGAGGCCACATGAGACAAGCAGATGCTGGGTTAATGAGATCTCCCCCATGGATGTGTGGTCTGCAGCCCAGCATCCACAGGAAGCGTAATGAAACCTGAATACATTGTAATTTACTGTATTTTCATCTTTTTCTACTCTTTAAACAAAGTATTTCCATAGTCACTATCAGTTTGCATCCTTCTAGGCCAAACAAAAGACAGAAGGAAGCAGCACCTCAAATCATCCTCTGCGAATGCAAGCACCATCAGCATATGTGTGAAAGAGCACAAAACACAAAACCCAAAAAAGTCTCAAGCTTTAAGCTTGAAGAGCTTTCAAGAAACAGTGTAAACACAGACATTTAAAATACCATACAGCACTCGCTAGAGTCGGCATCGACAGGAATTTGGTACAAGTTACCTGCAAACTGATCAAGTAAGTTGGCTAAGTACCAACTGCTGGTGATGCTTGTAACTCCAGACTCCAGTTTACAAGCTAAAGAGGTACTTAGAGAGTTCAGAAAGGTCATGGATTTCAGTCTATTTTGATATTCACTTACAACCAATGTACCTCCCTGTTGTTTTTGGATTTCTGCCCAAGGAAGTGGGGGAGGAGTTTAACGTGGCCAAAAATCTCTTAAACCTCCCCATTTACTGAGAAGGTCTATTGTGTGAGACCTTCATTTTAGCTAAGAAGTCCTATTGTCAAACATTTTTCTAGGTTTTCCAGTTTTCAACAACTATTCTCTTTTCCCTCTCCTTTGAAGAAAGATAACATCCTGTCCAGCCTCAAGTAGGGAACCCCCCCTCCATGCGTGCGTGCATTTGAGCATGAACGCAGTCCTATTCTCAACTCTTGGCAAATACTAATGTGGATCTTTAAGCAACAAATTCAATTGAATTTGAATTGAACTCCTTGACTCAGGTGTCAGTATTACCCAGGAGTTTATCCTGCACCCATTTAGCAGAGCAGAAAACAGAGTAAAACACAGCACACCCTAGTTAGAGAGAGGGCAGAAATTAGTGAAGTTCCATGTACATATACAAATCATAGCTGCAATCACAGAACCAGTCAGATTTTCTGGTGAAGCAGGCTCAAGAATTAAGAAGAGGAAAGAAGTCTACCTTCTCTCCACACAAGATACTGATTTCCTGTGTGTTTCTTTCCTTGTTTTTTTATGACTTCTCTTCTGTCATAGGTGTTGTATCTTCTGAGGAAAAGACTAAAAGCTGGTCTTGCCATAGAATCAGTGTCTTGATGTTAGATAGCTTGCTGATATTTTATCAGATATCAGTGTTTCAAATGCACAGAGGCTGGAAAAATTCTGTCAAAGGGTTTTGATTATCCTGAGTTTAATGAAAGTCAGTCGGAGATTTTCATCGTAGAGGATTCAAAACTATTCAATTGCCATCATGCTTTACAGCCCTCTGCTGCATGGTAGCAGTTGTAGTGGTGATTAGACAAGCCACATAAATTCATCTAGAATATTTCTGAGTAATGAGGAATCATGCAGTTTTAGTGCCTGCTCTCTGAACTCTCCTATGAAAATTAGAACTTACATCTTCTTAGTTACTCAATAATAAACACACTATCATAAAATGTTAATCACAGGAGCAAGGGCTGATTCACCATTACATTTACTTGACAATCAGAGAAATGTTGAAAATGTAGGCTCAGATTTAACCTGTGTAACATGAGGTACCTAGTAGAAATACGCTACTTGTGATTGTATCTGTCCTATGCTATTTACAGGCAGTAAAAGATGGGTTCCAAGCCCAGAAAGGGTTTTGGTTAGAATATTCGCCCATATAATCCCTAATTTTAGGCTGGATGGGTCTCAGCCAATGTCTTTGTTCCCTGAAGATTAAAGTTCTACTATGTGATGAGGTGAAATTAATTATAACTTTATGAGGTTATTTCTGCCATGTCAGAATAAATTACAGCAGTCTTCACCTGTCTGCAGTGTAGGCAGTCTGAATACGCATGGAAAGAGTGTGAAGAAGAAGATGTGAGCAGCCCTAAGGAGATTAGCTGACTTTCCCCAGCAATAGCGAGGTTTATGTCTCTCTGTATCGTGTAAGTCAGCTTTCCCCAGGTAATAATGCATATTGGTCACGTATACCATATCATCATGGTCTCAGGACTGGGAATTTTTTGTTGGTTTTTAATGTGGATTAGGGAATTAATCTTGCAAGATGCTGAGGAGATGATGTTTAGAAAAGGCATTAGATGTGAGGACACTTGGCTATCTGGATTACTAAATCGAGGAACTGAAGGGAGAGACATGAAAGAATCAGACATATAAAAAAGCACAATGCACAAGGTATGGAATATAATTAAGTATAATTAGCAGTTCATGTCAGAAAATGAAAAACAGCTTTTCCTGACAGACCTGTTCAACTCTTTAACCTCATGGCACATATAAAATAATCCATATTTTTCCTTCCTAATATTACTTTGAGAATAAAAAAAGGCAAATTAAATGCAAAAATGTATCATTGCAACTATACACAATTTACAGACCTTTCAGCCAATAAAACTTGCATTTAGACACAGTGAAAAATATTTTATTCTCTTTAATTTGTTTTGAATAGCAGATCCTGGTGATCAACTGCCACAGAACTCCAAAACTGAATGAGTAAAGCAAGACAAAATACAGCCATGAAATCTGAGACAGTAAAAACAAAGGTGAAGTTGGTAAAAACTCTGGAGAATGGGATCAGGATTTCAATTTGGTATTGAAAAAAATGGAAAGTAATTCCTAAATCTTACAATACGAAATTTTCCAAGACAATAACAAAATACTATTAATAGAAAGAAGCAGCTAATGAGTGCAAAAAGTAAAGACTCAAGTAGTCAGAGATATCACACAAAAGAAGCACACTGGAAATGCAGTGATCACAAATTCAGGACAAGTCAATTTTATGCTACAGGTAAGGGTAGTCGAAAGACTTGAATTTATTCCAGGGTGCATACAAACCAGGAAAGGCAAATATTCCAGTGCTGATGGAGTCTCTGCTTCAGGGGACATTTCTGTGAGCAGTCCAGGTTTCATACGTGCAAACTACTTTACAGGAAAATACAAATGCAACTGTATTGATGTAAGCTCACTCTTCTTTACATATACTGGAGAGTGGGAGAAAGTGCACGTCTGCCTTAGTACACTTCTGAGCCCAAATTAATACATTTTACTGTTAGTCTAAGTTTAGACCCTGCTTTTCTGACGTGCTGATACGAACTTGTAAAGTGAGTAGGGTTTTTTTCATATTTTTTACTTTTTTGGGTGGAAGAGAAGCAGAGGAAAATATATCTGTCTGTAATGTGCATATGCAACAGAAGGCAGAAAGAAATTAAATATGAAACATGACAGGCCATAAGTAGCTCACTGGACAGATTACATGAGGTTGAATAGGCAATGGCAGGACCCAGCAGACTGAAGAAGAGATAAATAACATGCCAGTAAAGGGAGAGTAAGGCTGGTAAAAATCACGAGGAAAGGAGAGAAGAATACTAAGCAGAGGAGAGGGGTAGAGAAAGTGGGTGCTTTAAAGTCTTTAGTCATGGCTGTCTTGCTTGTCACTAACGGCAGCAAGCAGTGAGGTGTAACAAATCAACCACATGGCCACTACCTCTGCTGAAAAGGGAAAGGATGAAAAAATACCAGCCTCTTCCAGATGAAGCTGTATATGTTTCTGTGCACACGATGAATATTCCCAAAGGATAGTCTGACTAGGATGCTGGCTGAATATGTTCCCTTCACAAACCCTCTTGGGCTTTTTTAAATACCTCTTAGTCACCAGCACATTTTCTTTGTGTCTTATCCCAAGGGCCACTTCATTTTCAACAGCAGAAGCACTCATAACCACCTTCATTTAGCACTCATTTAGGAATACCTCTGAGGGAGAACCTTGTTTTTCTTGTTTAACTTTTCCCTCTCTGCACTTGTGGATAGTCCAGGACAGCCCATTTATGCTATATTTGTGTCACACACACACATGTCCTGGACTCTCCCCCTGCTGCTAGCTACTTAATGTTAATGATTGTAGGATGAATGACTCCAGAGACTGTCACAGCTAAGCAGATAGAAAGTAAATTAATCTGACAGGTGACTGGCTGTCCTTCCTGTAGTTTGCCAGCTCAGGCAGAGAGGGAACTGCCAGTTCCAGCTAAAGAGAGTGTGTGGCTGGGGGTGGTGGAGGGGGGACTCATATGCCCCAGCTGACCCTGGTGTCATTCCCAGCAGTGCATCTCCGTGACTTCAGTGGGGGATACCTGCAGGTCAGAGGCTTGGTCCTCACCTGAAAGTGTAACAGAATTGCTGAAACCAAGATGTTTGGATGAGGGTTTTGTTACTTACTGAATTTTTTTTTTCTTTTCCTGCTTTTCCCAGCAATTATGCTGTACATTCTATTCCTCTTTGGGGGAAGTAGATACTGTTCATGTTAGTTTGGGGGTTTTACAAGCAAAAAAAAAAGCTTAGGTTTCATATTTTTTCGGGGGAGAAATGCTGTAATTAATGCTATACTACTTCTTGGAAAGTACTTCATAATCCTTAATACTCTGTGTGCTACATAATACTCTAATTTGATTTTACATGTGGGTTGTTTTTTTTTTTTTTACATGGAAGGTTTAATTCAAAGGAGCATAGAAAAAATTGCACCAGAAGCCTCATTTTACATACACAGTGGTAAAGCCAGTACTGCAAACTGTGGGTTCTAGCCAGCTTCCTTTATGTTTTGCTGAAGAATAAGGAAGCAAAGGAAGGGATTTTACGGGAGCACTTTATGTATAAAACCTGCTCAAAGCCAAGTACCTCAAAATGGAGTCTGTTGTAAGGTTGAGTTTTTAAAATGTCAGTTTCCTGCATCTCTGTATCTTGTATCAAATAAGCTAATTGTAATTGCAGCTCTGCCTCCAGTAGGAAGGATTTTATACTGAAAGAGCTAGCCTTACAACAGAGGGACTGACTGTAATTGTATTCTTGATGTGACAGCAGGCAAGACAATTTAAACTAGAGAGAATACTTGACAGAAAGACTTCATGAAAATACACTTTTTATTGAAGCTAAAATATATTAAGGAGACCTACTAGTTAGGTGGGAGGTTTTGCTTTCTTTTTCTTCAATAAGGCAGTCTTTATCCTCTGAGATCACAACCAGCCTTGAATGTAAGGATTTCTCTCCTTACTGTACTCGATCAAGCAGTCTGCCCGGCAGCCAGCTGCCCTCACACCAAACAAATGCCATAACAACTCCAGACCCTTTGCGTGGATTTAACTGCTGTATGGTGCTGACATAGCTTCTCTGGGTTAAAGATCCTGGTGGCTCTTTTCTCCTGACTTTCACCAATTGGTTGCAGTGAAAAATGCCACCTTTCCCACTGAATCCTGGCTCTCATACATGTACTGAAAAACTGATCAAAATCTGCACATCTCCATTTTCACATAACCAAAGACAGCACTTATTTTTGCTGTGGAACACAAAAGAACCTGGAAAGTGAGAGGGCTGCTGTGGAACGGTGTGCTCCACGTCTGACTTTCTTTCATGGTGTCCTGGTTTTGGCTGGGATAGAATTAATTTTCTTCCTAGTAGCTATATTTCAGATTTAGCATTAGAATAATGTTGGTAATACACTGATCATTGTTGCTGAGCAGCACTCACCCTAAGTCAAGGACTTTTCAGCCTACCATGATGCCCTGACAGTGAGGAGGCTGGCGGCCACAAGAAGCTGGGATGGGACACAGGCAGGACAGCTAACCCCAGCTGGCCAAAGGCATATTCCTTACCACAGGATGTCATGTTCAGCATATTAGCTAGCGGGAAAGCTTGCCAGGAGGACCACTGTTCAGGAGCTGGTGGGTATCCAGCCATTGGTGGTGAGCAATTGTTTTCATTTCCATTCATTGCTTTTCCCTTTTTGCAATTTTGCATTTGTTGCAATTTGTTTTTATTATTACCATTAATATTATTGTTGTTGTTATTATTATGTCATATTTCACTTATTAAGCTCTTCTTATAACCCACAAGTTTTCTTTCGCCCTTTCAGCTCTCTCCCCCATCGCACCAAAGGGGAAGGGAGCGAGTTGCGATGTGTGGCTGAGTTTCTGGCTGGGGTTAAACCATGACACATGCAAAGTCAGCAAGCCACACCCCTCTAAACTCACTGATTGAGGCAGGAAAAGCAGTCACTTTTATTATATATCCTGTATTTTTTTCCTATGCAAAACCAGAAGACTTCAATGACTAGAAAGTGAGCTTGAAACCTCTTACAAGTACTCAAAAAGAAAAGCATAAGAAAGGAACTGACTATGATAAATACCAGGTACCCATCAAGCTGCTCCATCGGTCCTCATCCTCAAAAGGGCAGGGGAGAAAATATAACTAAAGTACAACACTCACCAATTACCAGCACTGGCAAAACAGACTCAGTTTGGGGAAATTAATTTCATCTATTATCAATCAAATCAGAGCAGAGTAATGAGAAATAAAACCAAATTTTAAAGCCCCTTTCCCCCCACCCCTCCCTTCTTCCAGGGCTCAACTTCTCTCTCAAATTCTCTCCCAGTGGTACAGGGGGACAGGGAATGGAGTCTGCAGTCAGGTTATTGCACAGTCAGGCCATCCAACATTGTCACTGCTGCTGCTTTCTCCTCCGTGGGAGGACTCCTCACCCTCTTCCACTGCTCACTTGTGGGGTCCCTCCCACAGTAGACAGTCCTCCACAAGCTTCTCCAAAGTGAGTCCTTCTCCTGGGCTCCAGTTTGTCATGAACTGCTCCAGCATGGGTGCCCCACGGTGTTACAAGTCCTGCCAGCAAAACTGCTCCTGAATGAGCTCCTCTCCCCCTGGAGACACAGTTCCTGTCAGGACCCTGCTCCAGCACAGGCTTTTCAGAGGGTCACAGCCTCCTTCAGGCATCCACCCGTCCTGGTGTGGGGCTCTCCATGGGCTGTAGGTGGGTTTCTGCTCCACCATGGACCTTTATGGGCTCAGGAGCACAGCTGTCTCACCATGATCTTCCCCATCGGCTGCAGGGGAACCTCGGCTCTCAAGCATGGAGCACCTCCTGTTCCTCCTCCTTCATTGGCTTTGATTTCTGCATAGTTGTTTCTTTCACTCTTCTCTCACAGCTGTGGTTGTGCAACAGGTTTTTTTCTCCATTCAAATACACTATGCCCCAGAGGTGTTACCACCACTGCTGATGGACTTGGCTTACTGACTTACTGGGCTTAAAAGTAATTTTGAGCTGGGACTCTTCTTAAATATGAATTGTGGCACAACAAAATAAAAATGTGTGTTGTGAGCTGGTCCAGTATATTTCTTTGGATACTACCAATTCTGTTTGCTGCAACAGAGACAAGATCAATAGTGCTAAACAGCAGATGTGATGCAAAAGATTTGATGTTACTCTTTTGTAGTAATAATTTAAAGCCAGTCAGAAAAAAAAAAAATTATTCTAGTCACACTTGCTGAATCTGTGAAACTGAAAATATCAGCAGAGATGGTGTTTCTCTGGATTCTTCAGGAATTCTTTCTGGGTATCTGCTAGGGCATCTATCCCCAAGCCCATCAAGGAGGTTATATGGGATCTGGACATCCAGGAAGCAATGGACCTGAAACATCCCCAGTCAATTACTGGACCCTGCAGTCAGCAGCTTCAGCACTTACATTTGTATCTCTGTTGAATGGATCTGCTTAATCGCCTGATGAGAACCACTGGAATTTCAACATGCCAGGCGGAGAAGCAGCCAGTTTTGTGTTCCATTATTGGGCTGGCGGCCTGGCAAGGTTTCTGAGGAATTTGGGCTGGCATCCAGATTTGGTGGGGTCTGGGCTGTTCAGTATTTGCACAGCAGGCAGGCTTTGTTAACACTCTGGAACAGGAGTACCAGTCTAAGGTTTGACTGTAACAAAGAATGAAGGAGAAAGAAACAATTTTCAATGAAGTTGGTTTGAAAATCAACTTCTGAAGTATCCATGTAATGGAATTTGTCTGCCCAGACTAGTTCTTACAGCTATTCACCACAGTTTTCCAGGTGCAGAGAGGCTCACACTTCAGCCACTTGCTGACATAAATGCCTTGCTCTTTCAAGGAAAGGCTCATTTGTATGAAGAGGAACTGGCAGACATAAATCTGGTGTGACTGAGAACAGGACTTCTCGTATATGAGCAGATAAACCTAACCACTAGGTAACAGGAGAAAGGAGTTAATGGTTTTCTGTGAAATATATTATCAACTTTTAAATAAGGGCTAGTGCTACTTTATCACTTAATTGAGAAACTCTGGAATACTGTTATATATGGGATGAAACACTCAACCCTTAGAAGTCAGAAAGCTGATTAGAAAATTTATCTTTTAGCCATCTTGCTGTGTAGTTATTAAAACCAAGCACTTGCAGCTATGCATACTAACAGCAGGAGGATTTCCCATCTGTGGTGTAATTGCTTTTGTCAGTTTGTTTCAACGCAAAAAGGTGCTGCTGTTTCACAGAGAATTTGTTCGGGGAGGTTCCTGGCACACCAGCTGCTAACCACTGATGTCCTGCCAAAGAAACAGAAAACCTTGCCTCTCTACTCTGCAATAAACTCGCTAGGATTGTGCACCTGTAAAGGAAGGAAAGAGGGGAAGTAGGAGAAAACCTACAAAAAATCATTTGCTACCAAATTTTTTTTGCTATTGGGTAAAATAAGTTGTGGTTTTTTCTAGATTTTTGATAAATGAAAAAAACTTCCTCTCACTTCAATTCAGTTAGTTCACCCTCTTTGTCTTTTTTAGCTCTACTTAGGTTTGTTTAATCCTATAATTCTATTTTTAAACAGAACCGTTTGAAAGCCCTGTGTCGGCTTTTCAAGCTAGAATCATGAACTATAGCTTGAAACTAGTAATGACATTTAGTGGTAATGTTTTTTTCTCTGAAGTGATTTTTAGTAATTTAAAACCTTGCTTAAGTACTTGTTAGAGCTTAAAGATGGACTAATGAGGCCAGTAGGTTTGACTTCTCTGGATTCCGGACAAGAAATTTCACAGCAAGAAATTGCAGCCTCGGGCCCTTAGTTCTCGCAAATATCCATCCTAAGGTCTCAATGAGCAATATTCTCCTTGTATTGTTTTGAATACATGTTTAGAACTTCAGTTAGGTCTATCAGTGATGTCAGCATCCTGCGATCTTCTTGAGACTGTCCTCTCCAACAGCAGCTGTTCCATGAGAAACGAAGGAGAAAGTACTAAGGCTAGACTGGGAGAAGGTACATGTTCTGCAGGGAGAGAGGAGTCTCAACATAATTATCAAAACTGTGCTTAGCCTGTGTCTATTTGAAAAAAAAAGGAAATTTACTTTAGGGGTGCTATAATTTTGGGTAGTTTGTGCAGTGATATGTAGGTGCTTTGTGCTCAGCTCCTGCAATCTCTATCCATAACTGACTGTGATATTTTCTTACAAGTGGAGAGGGTTTGACATTGCTAAAGTGAAACCAGAAATAACATGAGAGACCTAACTGGCTGGAAATGTTTGCTTATGTGGTGGCATTGATAACATGGTGTTCTGGCTAGGGAATTTGGAGGAGGTGGGAAATTGCAAACATTTGGTGAAATTTTGAGGCCATTGTGGTGCTTCCAAGTTCAGTTTGATCCTCTGCTGGAGAGAGTTCAAACCCACATCCCTCCTGCTGCCCTGGGTATCGGGGTATGGGCTGCTCTGCATGTTCCTGTAGCTTGTTCAAAGGTCAGTAGATAAAATGCTTAAAGCCTTCCTACGAGTAAGGACTCTTCCCCTCTGGTAAGCGTGATCATTACCTGGCTATTGAACCAAGCTGACACTTGTTTTCTCTTTTTTGTCAAATGAAACTTGAATCCTTTTGCTGTGCTGCAGAACAGTTTAAACAGGATGAAGCAGAATGTCTTCCAAAGCAGAATAGCCAATAATAATGAGAAGAACGGGCCTCACTCAGTGCTTTGAGGGAACAGAGGAAGGTTCTGGACTGAAGATCATGACCCGGCAGAGGGTACCGCCTTACAGACTCCCAGATGTGAGATTTTTTGGTCAGATTTTCCTGCTGGCTATCCCTAGTAATAAAAAGCTTTTTGTAAGGGCTCTGACATCTACTGTTCAAGCAACATGACACAACTCGCAGACTTTCAAGACCGACCCAGAGTCCTTAAGATTTCATGCAACATGCTAGACCATAACCCCACCTTTCCTGCCCCTTTCACCCCCCAAAATCAAAAGTCTCTCTGTGCTGAGAATAAAACTTTTCACGAAGTGTTGTTGAAGATTTCATAGATATATTTTTTTTGTTTGCAAAAATGATGCAGCCTCAAGGTACTTTGAATTTTAAAGCAGGGTAAAAATTGGCAAAATTCTCACTGAATTCAGGAGTGCTACATTGATAGATTTAGTTTGAGAACCCTGAGGGTTGCATTTGCTTGGTCTGATATATTCTGACAAATATGACTAAACATTATTCTTGCAATTTTTTTTTGTTTTCCTCCGGTGATTCATAGCTTAGAGTCTATTGTTAACATTGGATACATGCCACTTTCACCACTGAACATATTGCAGAAATCTAAAAACATTTCTGAAATATCTAGATGACAAAATTATTAAAAGCTCTTGATGATATGCAGTGTATTTGTAGCTCATGAGTGGGAGAATCCATTGCACACTAAGCGCTATTCAGAACTCATAGTTTATAAGCCCATTTGCTTAGCGAGAAAAGGCTTTTGCTGTGCGGGTTTTTTTTAAATATTTTAAGTTGACAAGGTAAGTCACTTGCTTCACGTGGGAAACAGATGTGTGCTGAAAAAGGCAGCTCTCTCAATAAGGAAAGGATGTCAATAAGGCATTGTTGTTGTAGTAAGCGTATATGATGTTCAGAAATGCCTATTGTCCCAAGGCAATAGAATATTTCCCCCTCTGGTTTTCTCTGTCTGCCCCAGATCTAGTTCTTACCCTGATAACTGAGGTCAGTCAAGTTTCCCAGAGAGTGCCCGTGATGAAGGAGCGTGTGCTTCCTCCCTTTGCTTTTTAACCCTCTCCAGAGAAAGAAGGCTCCACTTTGTGTAGCAAAACAATAGCAATCCCTCCTTCTCTGTGACTAAATCCTCCTACCAACATATTTCCATCTGAATACTCTTAAATGTTAACTCGCACCAATCAGATGTTTGTTCTCCCACACAAGAGTGCACGACTAACTACTGTATTTATCTGCCTTCAGGGGTTTTGTACTCCAGATACTGACCGTAGTGCCTGAGTGCCTTCTACATCCATCAGTGCTAAAAAATTGAAGTCACTCTGTGACTTTCATGGTTTAAAGATTGTCACTTTAGTTGGAATTGTACAAGAACGATAATTTCATGATGACCTTGGCAAGGATTAGAAGTGAAAATAAGAGTCCATGCAGCAGTGGCTGAAATGCCTGAGGGGCTCTTAGGGCTTCCATAAAGATGTTCCATGCTTCTGGCTTATGTTCTGGTTAACAATTACTCATCTTGAAAGTTAGGATCAGAGTCTCTGAACCGAAGTGTAGTGTGTATTCAGCAGCCTCTGGATGGATGAGAGGCACAGCAGTGGTGTGTGTGCAACTCTCACACCTTCAGGTCCTGGCTTTTTCCGTGGATGAGAATGGTCCTGTGACTGCACTGTAATCAAGGTATGCAATGACCCTGAGACCAACTCAGCTGGTAAGAGCTTGGTGCTAATAATGCCGAGGCCCTGGGTTTGATCCTCGTACAGACTATTCACTCAAGAGTTGGACTTGATGGTCCTTGTGAGGCCCTTCCAACTCAGAAGGATGTGATGTTTCTGTAATTGCAGCCATCCAGACATGGCCTTGGTGTGTGAAGCCTAAAGTCCCAGTAGCTGTTTAATCCTGCCTGAGGACCTGGTGTATATTTGATTGCTGAAACCAAAGCCGCTGTAACTGTTCTGTTATCATTTCCTTGGCTAGGCAAATCAAAGTTACTATGATTATAAGCAAGAGTTTCTGGTGCAGAGGTATCTTGTAAAAGGCCTCGATTTCCCTGTCTTGATTTAGTCTTTCATATCTAGTTACTAAAGGTCTGACTATTTTATTTAAAGCAACCCTGGGATATGATGTCATTGTTCATTACTGAGGAAAGGCTCATGAGAAAAGATGGGTCTTGCATTATGCTCTAAAAATAGTAAAGGTCACTCCCGTCAACAAAAGATAAGATTTTTCAAGTTAAGGAAAACCCCATGTAATCTCACACAGACAGAGCACACAAAACCAAGGCAAAGTGCAGGAAATACACCAACAAAGTCCAATTGTGGGAAAAGACATTCAAAGTACTTAACACTATGTTAATGAGAATATCTTTTCCACAAAGCATTCACTAAAATTCAAAGTTTTCTGACAGAAACTATACAACAGTGCTGTAAAACTCTTGGCTCTGGGAAAGGGTGAATAGAGCCAAAGAAGAACTTTTTCGAAAGTAGTATCAGAGTACTCTTTCAAAGTACTCCAAACAAAATTGTTGGAGTTCTTTTTCTCCTATGAAGAGTTTCAGTTTTTCAGTTTTATTTCCAAGGAAACAAAACATCTGTCAACTTCTGGTATCAACGATTTCCCAGAATGAAGTAGTATACAAAATTCATGTGATTAGGGAAAAAAAATCCTAAATATCCTTATTCTCATAAAAGAGGACTCCTTGATCAGCTCTTCAGTTTTTGGAGCAGTATAAATAAATGAATTTTAGATGAGGCAAGAGAGAAACATCAAGTAAATATGTCAATAAACCCCACCAAAGGTAGAAGAAACATCATTTTAATTTTGAGCATTAAATTTGGGCTTAATAAATGCAGTAGAATGCAGCTGAACTACCCTTTACAGCAAGACAGGTGGAGACAAGTAAGGACAAGGCCATGCTCACTGACACAGTGTAATAGCCTAGCACAGCAGAGGGAAAGGTGTCTGCAACACTCTGTGTGTGGAGGGTTCCATGAAGAGCAGAGGCAGTGGGAATGAAGAGGAGAGAGAGAATGCAATGGGAACTTGTGAAACTGCCACCAGAATCCAAATCTCTGTAGACCACAATTTGGCAAAGGTGGGATTCTGCAAGGAGGCAGAGCTCAATAACAAGGTCTAAAAAGCAGGACACATGCCAGCACTACTATGGGCCCATGTTAGTACCTGAAGATTTGAAGAGTCTGGATATTTGGAGGGATGGGAGGGAGGGAAAGTTGTCTGCTTCTGTTAGTGCAATGAACCATGTGCTACACGGCTTATGCAAAAACTCCTTTTTTAGGCTTGTTTGACCTTCACAGTATGCAAACTTATTTTGAGTACAACAACCTTTTGATAAATATTTATTGGTATTATATATCAAGTAAACAATTGTAGGGGGTAAAGAGGAAAATGTTTTACACATATTTTAATATCTTTTGAAGTAAAAAGCATGGTGAAAACGAAACAAAACGAAAATTACCTTATAGCAAATTTCTCATCATTTTAGTATTTTGTATGACCGTGAAACCTGTAGAAGTAGAAAACATTTTTCTGAATTTGGAAAAGTGAC
>VZTA01008783.1:0-10249 GCA_013398855.1 Mohoua ochrocephala | reverse complement strand
AAGTATCTGAGTATAAAAGTAATTGATGGCAATTTTCAATTCTAGCTTCTCTCTGATGATACTTGAAGATATTGACTGCTGCTACTGATTTCTGTGGATACTGCTCTTCTAGAATTCACAGGATATTTCAATAAGACAGTGAATTTCTTCTTTTCCTTCTAGAAAACTGGTTAGAGGTGTCGACAACAGCTAGGTATTATGGATAATTTCAGAAAAAAGACTAATTTATTTTTCAGAATTCCAGGATATTCTCAGATTTTCTGGGTATGTTTCCATTGTTTTAGTGTTCTGAGGTTTGTGTATACATATGTGTCCTAACGCATTGTCTCTCTAATGCCCCAAACTCCAGATGAGTTTCCCCATAACAAGTTTGCCTTGACTTAAACATTCTGAAAGCAAACCATTAGCAAAGCAGTTCAAGATACTCAATCCTGGATTTGTATTTTTTATGAGCATAAGGCATACAGTATTCCTAGTTTCTAGGGATTCTAAAGGCAAGCAGGAAACTCAAGACTTTCTGGTTCTAGAGAAATTTGCCAAAACGAGTACCTCAAAGGGTTTTCTGTCAGTGCCTCTGCCAGAGAGAACCTCTGAGAAGATTCATACTTTGACCTACTGCTGATAGCAATTAGGGATGCTAACTGTTGAAAATGCATACAAATATGCACATTTCTGACATGCACCAGGATAGGAGCAAGATGTCCTAAGTATTATTTCTGAATTGGCTTATTTTAGTTTACTTTATGGTGAAATGAGAAATATTGGCACTTCTGAACTCTCCACCTCTCCCTGTTCACTGCCAAAGTAGCTAAGGTGTAGACAACTGTGTGCAAATGAATGCAACCAACACAGTCTGGGTAAAGACAGAAATACAGTTCTTCGTTCTTTGTTAGCTTCGGCTGTCATCAATCTTGTGTTGCATGTTGTAATTATTGCTTGGATTCTGAGGATTTTTGACCAGGAGCTTTATACTACCAATTTCTACAGGGTGGAAAATATATGCTTGAAATGTCTGAAATTTAATTTCTTCTGCTTCTCAGTGAGGGAAAACAAGAAAACCTAGGAGTGGAGGCATAATGACAGATGGAGACAAAATTTAAACCAGGCATGTTGGTTGTATTACCTGGAAAAACAGAGTGTCATGATTAATTTAAAAAATATAATCTGAAAACCCAGAACAGAGCTTCATTAAAAATATTAGTTTCTTCTTTCTTTCCTATTCCTTTCGGTTTTAGTATCTCTTCACAAGCTAAATATACTATGCTGTTTTATGAGTTGAAAGGAACTGCTTACAAAAATGAAGAAAAGCTATGAAGTTATTGAAAAATGTATGGGATCTTTACAGGATGGCAGGTAGACTGAACTAACCGGTGTAATTTTTAGCAGGTATGCCAATGATCACTTTAAAAAAATTGGAGCTAATACATGTCTATTTGGGTTTTTAAAAAAAGGCACTAGAAGCTGAAAAGTAAAACAGCTTTCTTGGGATTTTAAACAAGCTAAAACATAAGGGAAAATTAAAGATTATGTTTCCATGGGTCACAGGAAGTTTATCTATAAATAGAGCATGCATTTGTTTCATAGCTAGCAGACTGCAGAAAACAACTCTTGGTGCAGAACTGCTGTGGAGAAAAGGCAGAGTGAACCGCACTGGTGCAAGCTGTACATCTACAACAAAATGCTGCTCCTGGGGTTGGAAAAGTCAAACTAGAAAAGGCATTACCTCTTGAGATTTTTCTTCTCAGCAGCTACTGAGGATTTTACGAATAAAGTCTCCATTCTGCAAACAGCCTGAAAAAATTAGTCACACGTCTAAAGTTTCAATAAGTTGCTTGGGAGCAATGCCAAGATCTTGAATGAACTAAGTATCTTCACACTTATTTCAAAGATCATGAAAGTGGCAGTTCAACCCAGATGCTAAAATTCTTGTTTTAGTCCCATTCTATGTAAGAAAATAATTAGACGACAAATGGGTCTTCTATTGAATATTAAAAAGAAATAATAAATAAATACCATAACAAATATGGCATGTTTTTATGTTATTCATGGGCATAATTCATTTAAGAAAAGAAATTGCAGCTACAGAAATTCAAAATCCATGGGACTGTCACTTCCTGGTAAACTAAACTTAATTTTGTATATGGAAACTTGCTTGTAAATATGCTGCTGTTTTTTTGTCAATTGCTGTACAGCTTTTATACAGAAGAACAAAGTGCTGCTGCTAAAGACATCGATATTAACATAACGGCCCTTGCACCAGTTGTTTATGATTCTTCCAGTCAAACTACTTACAACATTGTAGGGGCAGAATATGCACTTGATGATTTGCTTCCTTTAATGGGTTGCTAATATGTTGACTCTAACTTTTTGCAAATGACTCGATTTGTCAAACACTGCTTTGGGCTAAAAAATAAATAAATCTGTCTGTGCGCATTCACATTTCTCAAACTGGTTCCACTGAGGAAGCAATTTAGTTAAAATTTCCATGTTTCTAAACCTTAGTCTTAATGGGACCTGCCAAGCAGGTGCCCACCACCCTACTTCCAGACTGCCACACTGTGATCCCTCCAGAACAGCATAAAGGGATGTGATTGCTGTTATGCTGGGCTATCTGGCGCACAGAGGGTGTACTGTGCAAGAGGGTAGTTTCAACTGGTTTTCTGTTCTTCGTGGAAGTTTCCATACCTAAGCTACCTTGAAATCATCACTTACTTCCCAAGTTTTTTTGTGGTTTGAAAAGCATCACTTAACACATGCAATTAGGTCTCTCAGCTTACCTTGATTGACCTCTGGGAGGAAGAATTTGCTTCAGAAAGACACACCCCATTTTAGATTCATCTGAGAATAAAAATATCTTCCAGGCTCCCTTGTAGCCTGTGAGCAAAGAACTTAATGACTTGCAATGCCCTTACTCGCACTGCTGCATTCACAGGCAGCTCAAGAAAATGTTTTTCTTGCATGGCAAGTTATTGCAAATAGCAATCACATGTTGAAGGCGCTTTATAATTAGTGGTGACTAACACCCATAACCCTTTGGCTCTGATTTCAGTTTGTTCTATGGTTTTTATTCACCAAGAAACACATGAACAGTTGTATCTCAAATATTGGCTGTTAACAAAATCTGTGGAGGGAAGTTCGGAGCTTAAGCCGGGAATGTGAATGTTTTCTCTGCCCAACACAGAACTCTGCTCTCCAAAGGGTGAATCTGGGAAGATCAGTCAGCAATGCGTCAGCAGCAATGCTGGCTGCAGCACTGGGGATCTGGTAGTCACCAAATTATTTATTGTAACTGTTCCAAACCTCTATCTGGGAACTGTGCAAGAAGCAGAAAAGCCTGGGGGCTGGTAGCATGCAGCTGCATCATGATTGCATGCATCTCTGGTAGTTTGTTTGTCCGAGGTGGAAACTGCCTTAACCTGTTGGTCTCCCAGTATACTTCAAATGAGCAATATTTAGGGTGGCCTGTCTCGCTGCAAACAGAAATAACAATTTTGGCTTAAAGCAATAATATACAGATGTATCCTAGGACTCCTAACTCCTTTGTAAAATAAATAATTACATGAATTGTAGCAAGGTTTCAACTGCTTCAAGGCTTTTGTTACCTTGTTATATCTTACTGTCTTGGCTTCTGTCTGAGCTGAAGTGATTAAAATCCTACTCTGTTCCTAAGACAGCTAAGAATCAGTCAATTGAGGCAATGTACAATTCATGTCTGACAGACGTGTTAAATGTCATTAGCATATAAATCAATCCAAATCATGCAAAAAATTTCTCTGTTGGACAGGTAGAAACAACATCTTCAACTGGATGTCTAAAGGCAAATAGGGAAATAGAGCATGTCTACAGAATGCTGATATTGTCCAGATTTTAGGCGAAGGAAAAGTGAAATACAAGGTAGTGCTATTCTGTCCTTTCTTTGTTCTTCCAGGGCTATTTGTAGCTTTTTTGCTTGGAAGTCTTTCATCGCATGGGATAGGTTCTCAATCCACCTGGCATGTGCATCATGTATCTTGGGCAGAAGTGCTTATGGTATGCCTTGGTTTTAGTCTTTGTTATCCTGCATCTCTCTTGTGGAAAGCACCACCTTTCCCTCCCACGTCCAGAGACTGTCTTGTTTTATTTTAGTCTTTTGTATCAAAATATGTGTTATGTCATCTATCTTTATCCTAGAATTAGCAACTTACTTCATTAATGTGTATAAGACCTGCAGACAGGAGGTGATTAATGCTTGTTACCGCTCATTAATTTATATTAGATACATAAATATTATATTAGAAAACCAACCCTTTAATTCTGATCTCTCTAGAAAATTCAAAGACAATCCTGATTACATCTCAGCTATCAGTTATTGAGCAAATCATGTCTGCACTGGAACCAATCCAATTGCTTTGATTGCTTGTCGCTTGCACAAACCCAACAGTGTGCCAGATAGAGCAGCGTTTTATGAATGTAGGAAGCGCTATGTAAATAGATCAGAACCAAATGGGTAGGGGGGATCATTTTTTAATGACAGATCAATAGATTCCTAAGTGCATTTCTTAGCATGAAATACCATTTTGCTGAGAGCTTTGTTGTCCTGGCAGTGTCTGATGCACAGTGGGGGACATTCTTTGTATTACCATAGTCAATTTCAGCTCCTGATATTTTCATTTCTGACTCCCTTCAACTACATTTTTCTGTGTGTTACCAATGTTTCTCTATGCTACTTGCAGATTCAAGTTTATTTTTTTCCTCTAAATTCCTATTTCTTAGTGCTTAATTAATGTCTCGCAAAGTTTCTGATAAGAGCTAGTTAAATGCTAGGAAATGTACCCAAACCCATCCCAGCAGCTGAATGACACCTGGGTTAGGTATTTTCAAGCTCCCCTATTCATTTTCACAGTGAAACTGCAAAGGTATTGAGCAAATATTTTATTCAAGTTCTCAGAACTTCTCATAAGACGCTCATAACTTGACTTATTAAATCTTTTAAGCAATATATTAGATGAACTTAAAGAGTGAGTGAGATGTCCAAATACCTGGAACCTAAAATTTAAATTTAAACTCCTTAGAATTGAGTTTAGCTACATTTACTTCTCTTTCTCAGAGTCACTTGGTGTTTTGGCAGAATACATTTAATCATTTCATAGAAAGCATCCAGAATGTAATACTGGAGGTACCTACAAGCTTGATAGGGGTAAGGGATCTTTGGGGCCAGATTGGCTAGCCTCTGTATGGTGCTAATAAAGCTGAGCCATGCTGCATGTCTAAATTAGCTGTGCAGAGTTGAACTCTCCTTGGGACTTGCTCAGTGAACCTTTATGTCTCAGAGAAGCAGTCTTTGATCAGATCTCTGCTGTTGGGAGCCCCAATCCATGGGCTTGTAGAGGATACCATTTGGCTGACCTTTTTCAACTTAGTTTAATTTTTCAGAGAAGCCTCATGGTAAATACTGAGACCCAGCAGCTCTGGGGCTTTGCAAATCTGATCTGGGAATGTGTGCCAGCTGCTACAAAGAGAGCTTTAATTTACCACTTATTTCCATGAGCTTTCTGTTCCCTGCCTGCAAATGCACAGATGCACAGACTCCTTGAGGACAGAGTTTTCTGGACGGATTACATCCCATGTGATGTGCTAGACTTCTTTGCCTCTTTGATCTGCTCTGGTGCAACACAGGAGTAACTAGCCATGGCTAAGCATGGCAGACAGGCTAATCAGGGAGCCTGGAAATGAAAATCAGAACTTAATGCATTTTTATTCAGTGAGTTAATATTGAATGAATAACTAAAGTGTCTTGATAGAAAAAGGTCTCAAACTTACATTTTCTTCTTTCTCTTTCCTTTAATGTTTACTGCAAAAAGCTCCATGTACTGCAGTTACTTTCATCACCAAGGAAGGAAGGTAGTGCCAGTATCAGAGACCCCTTGCTTATTTTGTTCTGTTGGATTTCTTTCATCACCTTTTGGAAGAATTTCTAGCTCAATGTGTCTCTTAGTACATATTTCTTCCCAGCTTTTTAATTTCTGCCTCTCCTAATGAAGTTCTTGAGAGTCTTCAGCTGCATGCGACAAGAGTTTCCTGAATGCTAACCTGGGGCTGTGTCCTTTTGTGGATCATGGTAATTGTGAGATGACTTACAAGAATGCTAAGTAGCTGCATTTTGCTTTAGGAAGCATACCAGACTGTCATTTCAAATCTGTGAGGAAACATAGGTATGTTACCATTCATCTGTGCATTATTTCAGTACTTCCTACTGAGAGGAATTAATCTGGATTCTGTACTAAATGAGACCGTCCCTCCAGTATGGTAACAAATGCAATAACAACACTTCTGGTGTTTCCCTGATTTTAAAAGAAAATGCATGGCCACAAAACCTGCATATCGAGAGGGGTCACGATTCTGGCAGCAATATCCAATCTCACACTTTAATGCTCTTACCAGTGAGGAGTTTGTGGCAGTAGATATGTTCACATTTGATCTTAAATTATGTTGTTATGTTAGTTTACGATACAGGATGAGAGGCAAAGAGAGAAAAATCAGTATGATCATCACAATATAAATGCAAAATATTCCATATCAAACCACTTATCCAAACAAACATCTCTAAGCACTTTTTTCTACTGTTGTGATGTTAAAGTGCATATGCCTCGTAATCTAGCCCTTCTAAATTACTCTTTCAATTTCTGAATGCAATTAAAAAAATGCATCTGTAAAACAGAATTGTCTTAGCTCCTTAAATATACTGGGGAAAAAAAGTATATTTCTATTAGACTGTCCATTCAGCGGTTGTTTGAAGAAGTCATAAAAGCAGATGAAAGATACACTGTCAGCGGTACAAAGGAGTCCTCCCCTCTTGAGGTCAACTGAAATGTAAAGAAAAGGTGACTGACAATAATTACACCAGAGAAAATAAACAGAAACAGGCCCACTAGGCTTGATTGCTCAAGGAACCTCAGAGGGCTGAAATAGCAGGAGTTATGGCACATCTGTTTCCACAAGAAGCCCAAAATGCCTATTAAAAAACTCTGTGATATATAAACAGATAGAAAATACAGTCAAGGATGCATTGCCACTCAGGGCCCCATGAAGGTGTGCTAATTCAGTAAGGAGTCCAGATCTTTGTCAATATCAGACTATACTGATTTTTGAATCGTATCTTACAAGCTGTCTCGAGATGTCATGACATTGTTTTACAGGCTCATGATCCCCTGAGTCTCTGCTTTAATTTAACTGATCCAGTCAGCAGGGCAGCACAGAGGCAAGCCATGCTTTGGCCATCAGACCCTTCAAGTGAAGATCATGCTACAGTAACTTTTCCAAGGAAAGTTGTAACAGTTGTTTGAATCCATGCAGTTGTCTCCTTTTAAATCAAGACTAAGTTGAAATCATACCGATAAAACATCTATTTAAAATATACTACCTGCTTTCAGTCCCAACACCCAAACAGGTGAGCTTGTTAAAGAGGCTCTATTCCCATGTGCAGAAAACAGGGAAATGTATGAATCACAGTATCACAAAACAGGTAGAATCAGATCCAAGTCTGAAGGTTCTGCAGTCCCACCCCACTGCTCAAAGCAGGACCAGGTATATCACATTGCTCACGACCTCTTCCAATCAGCTTTTGAGCAGTTACAAGGAGGACTAAAGACCCGTGGGTCATCTTTTCCAATGTTTGGTCACATCTTCTTTAGTCTACATGCATCTTCACGTATTTGACTTCATGCCCATTGCCTCCTGTCTCCACTCCCCTGAGAAGAGACTCCCTTCCCCTTTAGTCTGTCTCTCCCATCCTACTAGGACTCTACGTGCACTGATAATGTCTCCCCCAAGCCTTCTCTTCTCCATTCTAAACAGTCCAGGATCTCTCTGTCCCTGCATGGCAGATGCTCCAACCTTCAAGCTCTTAATCTCATTCCTGGCCCTCCTCTGGACTCACCCCAGCAGACCCATGTGTCTTTTGTACTGGTGAGCACAGAATTGGACACAGAATTACAGGTGTGCCTCACCACTGCTGAGCACAGGGAAAGGATCATATCCCTCGACTTGCAACACCCTTCCCAAACCAGCCCATGATGACATTGGCTGTATTTGTCCAAAGGGCTCGTTTTCACCTTCACATCTACCAAGACCACCAAGTCCTCCTCTGCAGAGTTGATTTTCAGCTTGATGAGATCAAATGACTAAGTCAAAGTAGATGTGGTATTGCCCAGGGTTATCACACATAGAACTCTCTATAAAATTGATCATTGCTGCAAATGCTGAAGTAAATGTGTGTAAACAATACAAAACTGCTAACTGCTAACTGTAAAATGAAGGGTTTATGCTCAGTACTACACTTTCAGATGTTAACAACTTCCAAAATAACCATTTCCAAACATATAAAATACACAATAGTTTTAATTACTAGGGTATTGGGATGCGGAGTAACTTAAATTGTTGAATATGCCTTGCCACAAACACTGTCATTTATCTTATGAGTTTACCCGCAGCTATGGCAAATCACTTTTTCAGTGGAATCTTACTTTATTCTTCTAATATCAAAAGATAAGTATTCCCTGCGTGTCTACTGGGGGTGACTTTCCAGACTGATTTCTACTGAGCCACCATCTAGGCGTTTCATACAAAAATGGGGACAGCAAATGTTGGGGAAAAAAAAAAAATCTTCAAGAAATATCAACATTATGTGTTATGCTATTTAAAGCAAATTTAAAGAGTGGAAACCAAAAGTCATTCACAACCACCCCATACAGACTTTAAGGATAGAAAGAATACTAAAACGCATTTTAGTTTGAAAAGAAAGCCCACGTGAGTCTACTGCTCTGATGTGGTAGGGCAGACAGAGGAGGTCCTGAACTTTTCCTCCTCTTAAGAGATGGCACCAGCAACCGGGTGAGCACCACTGGCCCCCAACACAGGTCTGCCTCAGCATATACTCACGCTGCTGCTGAGAGTTTCAGGTGTCAAGAGACTTCCACCTACTTCTTGTGTTTAGTTGCTTTGATATCTTTCAAACAGAAATAGAAAGGGCAAACCCACACAATTTGTGTAGGGAACATAGGCAGATGGATAAGGGTTGAACTGCAACCTCCTAAACTTGGTAGCTGGAGCTCGTGGTACAATCTGTTCCGTGAAACATCCTTTCCCATGTTATTTCTGGCTGTTTTCTGCAATGCGTCATCAAATGCTATTCATACTATGAAGCACAATGATTGCATTGCTCTTTAATTCCCCTCAAGCTTGCCGTGACTGTTGATTAAACAGTATGTGGGCTATGATTAGCATCAATGTAGAATACAAAATTGACTCCTACCTGCTCAGGAGGATCGCCATAGCAGACAAGGCTTTGTTTTTTTCCTCTTGAACCGTGCTATCAGTTCTAGGACCATTAGTCATGCAAATATAAACATGAACCACTGAAAATATGGAATTTGTCTTCTTTTTGCTCGGAATCATAAAAAATGAAAATATTTCAGATTTTACCTCAAATTTCAAAATTATGTAGTCTTTATAACTGCTGCTATTACAGTGCTACTTGTCTCCTCCTTTCAGCATTTCCCCATTCTTCTCCTTTCTCTCCAGAGAAGTACCAGACATTTACAGTTCAACAAGTTCTGTTGTGACTTTCTAGCTTCCGATCGCTTTGGCCTGTGGATACCCTTGGTATCTACTGGCAGTTCAGCTCATTCTGGGCGCTTTTATCTTAGTGTCTGTCTCATACTAGGTATCTAGTTCTCATGATGGAGCTTTCATGATGGAGTTCTCACGGAGGAGCTTTCAACAAGACTCCTATAAAGTCTCATCAAAATTTACATTTTGTTAAAATTAAGTGGCCTGTTGTGATGGGACAGTCATATCCAGGGGGAAGTGGGGGACAGCTCAGTATTCTGATAGATATTGGTGACAAGTGATGTCTCTCAGGGGTCCATATCGGGACCACTCTTATTTAATGTCTTCATCAGTGACATAGAGACAAAGACAAAGAGACCGAGGGCACCCTCAGCAAGTTTGCCAATGACACTGGGCTGAGTGGTGCTGTCGACCCTCCTAAAAAGACATCATGCCATCCAGAGGGACCTGGACCAGCTCAGGAAGTGGGCCCATGGAGCCTCATGAGGTTTAACAAGACCAAGTGCAAGGTGGTGCACCTGGGTCAGGGCGAACCCTGGTATCAATATAGCCTGGGGAATGAAGGGATCGGGAACAGCTCTGCCAAGAAGCACCTGGGGGTTCTGCTGGGTGAAAATCTCAACATGACCCAGCCATGGGCACT
>VZTA01008781.1:46179-70469 GCA_013398855.1 Mohoua ochrocephala | reverse complement strand
GCAATTTCAGCTGAAGAAAGATCATTGTTGTACAGCACAGGTCAAATACAGAAGGAGTCAAAATACAGTGCCCTTCTCAGGATTTACTTGATGGTCAGGAAACAGAGTCACTATGATCTGGAAACGACAATGATTTTGCTAAATTGATTAGTAAAATTACAGCCCGCATTAGGAGCATCGTTGGGTAATTGTGCTGTTGAAGCAAATCTTCAGAGCAGATGTCTTCTGTGTGTGAAGTATATCAACATACACCACAGAAACAGGAGCTCTGGCACAGCAGAGGAGAAGACAAGGTATAACTTGCAACTGTGTTTACTGAACCAATTGACCTGTTGGCGACTGTCCTGTCTCTTCTCACCTGCAGAGAAGCAGAAGCAGGGATACAGCCAGACTGGGTATTCCTCCCTGCTGGAATTATGTTGGAAAAAGCACGAGAGTTTGTGATCCTTCTTTTATCAGTACAGTATTCTAGAGTGGGAATTATATGTAGTAGTATGGTGGGTGGGGAGTGTTTATTTAAGTCAAGAATATTTCCTAGAGCATAAACGTACTAATTTTTGAATTACAAATGATTATTTTTAGAAATGATTTTGCTATTTATTTTTAAAGAACTAAACTAGCAGTAATAACACTGTAACCATTTCTGAGACTTGGTTCACTATCAGATCCTTTAAAAAAACATTATAAGAACAGTTATAAAAAGTTTTTTCAAGCATTGTCTAGATTCCTGTGGTATAAGATAATGCCTTTTCTGTTGCTAAACTTTCATTTATGTTTGGCAGGTGTTACACTTTTTTTTCAAAAAGATAAAATTTTCAAAAAGAGAAAATTCTTAATAGAGAATACAAAAAGGACAATTAAAATACTTCTGTCTTAGAAGCCCTAGGCTTGGAAATTACAGAGCTCATTCATGAGACACTTGAATAACAGTATGACAGGTCCAGGCTTTATAATGAATTAATGTGATTGGTTAGTGGAATACAACTATAGAAATTACTTACAGTCTAAACCCTGAAAATTTTTTGTGCTAATCAGAGATGAGGGAAACAGATTGTTTTCAGCTGAACTAAAGAAGTGGATTAGCTGTGCCATTATTCTCAAATATGTGATCAAGCTACCTCAGGGATATAGACCCTTCAGATCTACAGTGTAACACAGTCTGACACTGTAATTGCCAATGCAATTGGGCATCCAGCCTATAGGTGTGCTGTTCTGTGTGATTTCTTTTATGAAAGGCTTCCTAGTTAGAAAAAAGCGTGTTGGGCCACATTTTGAGACAGGAGGGTGTGGGAAAGAAGACGGCGTCTGAAAAATTTTGAATCCCTCCTTTCTGACAATGTTAATAGTTTAAAAATACCTAGAACCAAATCTGTGTGATCTTTGCAGACAGTGTCATTTCAGATTTCAAGGGAAGCCAGTTGAGAACCTGGTCCAAATTCTCCCCCAAAGCAAAGCAGAGACCAGGGTTCACTGGGACTAAACATGTTTTCCTTTCATATATAGAGGACCACAGAAAATGGTTGAGAGCCTATGGGCAAAAATTACACGCCAGACCAACAAAGGAAACTTCTTTGTTGGGGGTTACGACAGGCTGCCTAATCAAGAGGAGTCTGTTGATGAAGTGCTCTTACTTCAGCTACAGGAATCATCTCGCTTGCCGTCTCTGATCTGGCTTGGGGATTTCAGTAACCTGATATCTGCTAGAAAAACAGCACACCAAGGTGTAAACAGTCCAGGAGACTCTTGGAGTGTATGGAGGATAATTTCTTAATTGAAGTGATAGACCAGAGTAATAGTGTTCCTGGACCTTGTTGGCTGCTTCCCGACACAGATGAACTATTCAGAGAGGTCAAGTTTGGTGGCAGCCTAATCTGCGATGATCATGCCCTGCTGGAACTCATGATTTTAGGGATATGGGCCAGATGAAGACTAAAGGCAGGACTCTGAATGTTATGAGAACAAACTTTCAGTTGTCTAAGGAATTGATAGCTAGTGCCCCCTGGGAAACTGCTCTTGAGTATACAGGAGCGAAACAGAGCCGGCAGCTCTTTAAAGGTTTAGGATAATATTTTTTAAAAACAATTGAGGATAATAATTTTTCCTAGATTGCAAGAGCGCTTCATTCCAACATATAAGAAATCAGGCAAGGAAGGCAGGAGACTAGCATGGGTGAGTAAGTACCTCCTGGTCAAACTAAGGTGTGAGAAGGGAATGCACAGGCAGTGGAACCAGGGACATATACCCTGGGAAGTACGTAGGTATGCTGCTCATAAACGTGGGGATACATTCAGAAAAACTAGGGCACAGGTAGAGCTGAATTGTGCAAGGAATGGGAAGATTAATAAGGGTTTCTACAGGTTTTTAGCCAGAAAGGGAATAGTAAAGAAAATATACACACCCACAACACACGCTGTGAAATAAGACAGGAAGAACTAATGATGATGGTCATGGAGAAGGCTGCAGTGCTTAGCAGTTTTTTTGCCTCAGCTTGAATGGTGAACACTTTCCCCACATCTTTCAAGTCCCTCGACATCAGGGCAGGGAATGGTAGAATGAAGTTCCTCCCATCACAGATCAGGTTTGAGACCACCTAAGGAACGTGAACATACACAAATGTATGGGACTTAATGAGATGCATCCCATGGTCCCGAGGGAACTGGCTAATGTAGTTTTGGCCATTTTTGAAGAGGATAATCAAGAGGACACTGGCAACTACCAATCAGTCAGCCTTAGCCCTGCTGTAGTTTTCAAAAAGTTATTCAAATCTCAAGACTTAATGTTCTTATGATGGCTTGAAGGGACACCTGATAACCTGAATGGAAGTGAAACAATTACTTCCTTGACAAAAAATATCAGTGAATGTACTTTCATTTAGAATCGAATTTCAGATATCTTTTACATTTTCTATAGAAAAGTAGGGGTCAATCAGAATGGCATTATTTTGATACTTTTCTGGAAAGTATGATAATATTTTGGACAAAACAAAACACAAAATTCACAAAGTTAATACAGAAGGGTGATTTGTCCATAGAAAAAAAAGGGTTAGTAGGTACTGATTTACCAAATGGAGGAGCAGAACCAGGGCACTGTTGCTTCCCACTGAGAATTCAGAGATGCAATAGCTGAACTGTGATTTATTGTATCTTTCTCTCTGCGTAGCCTCTTGCACCTCATTAAAATTGGAAGAGTGTATAGCTCTGGTACAGTAATTAAAAAATACGCGGCACTCATTACCATCACTTCAATGCCATTGTTATGACAGCTATTTTATGCTCTACAGAGATACAGTTGTAATTAGTCCCCTTGGTTTAGCATTGAAATTGTGGTTGTGGTTACCGTTGTGGATAGGCTTTCCCAGTCCAAGTGTTCTTTTGTTGTCTTTTCGGTTGTAAGTCTATTGCTTGAATTACCTGAGAGGCGATACACTTGTGTGCTGAATGTTCTTCCTATTTTGGGTTACTTTGTACAGTGCAAGCTCCTCTGTCAAAAGTTAAGAAGAATAGGAATGCGTGTGCGGTATGGAATAAAACTCAGTGAACTTGCTTACAAAATGGGGTGTGACAGAGTCAAGAGCAGAAGCTGCACTGCCTGAATCCAAGTCCAAATTTAAGACTTTGAGGACATGCTTTCTGACTTTGTCTAAGACCAGTGACTCATATGAGGAATCCGAAAGCAGAAAATTCAAGATCTGGCATATTTTTGTATTCTGGAGCTGGGATTCCAGTTTCCTACACATGTCTGCAAGCTATGGCACACACATTCATTTCAAAGACCAGACAGAATGATTTCTGCTGCTCTCTGGGGAGAGGATGCTGCTCCATCTGAGCAGCATGACCCAGCTGGACCTTGGCACGTTCGAGTACATTTTTTTAATTTCTCCACTGAGAAGAGGATTAGCTCCTACACTTTGAACACTACATAGAACTTAATTACCATTAACAATTGAATGTTCAAACCTCAATACCAATTTTTAAATCTTGTAGAATCACTGGTTCTTTTTAGTACAAGACTGTTATGCAGCGCTAATGGATTTTATAGTCTTAACATTTATTACACAGTGCTGCAGTGGTACACATCAGTGGTGTCTTATTCAATTGGATTCCTTCCAGTCCATAGGCCTGTTGCCATTGTTTCCCATAGAAACAAAACATAACAGTATAAATATGAATAGGAGAGGACATGATTACAGGAGTGACTCACATTAGCTTACAACTTTAAAAAGGGAAATTTTGGAACATGCGGAGGTTCTCTTACAACAATCTGATGCCAAACATGCAATTTCAATGAAGACAAACGTGTAAAACTTCTTGTCCAGAAGGTGACTTCAAGTATATTCTACTTCACATTCAGAACTGATAGGAACAAAATAAAATAAATAAAGTAAAACAAAATAAGATTACAAATAATTCACAGAAGAATCCGTTCCATTTACTGTAGAAAACTAATGTAAAATCCTCCATTCTCAGTGTATGAAATATATCTTACCTGGCTTGATCATGTTTTTAAATATAAATTAGGTCAGCATGAGAAATGATTCAGCCAAAAAGAACAAGCTTTTCCTACTTGTTAGAAGCACCCAATTACATGGTGAAAATGTATACAATCTTATCACATTCTAAGGTGCAGAAAAGGCAAGTGTAGTTATTAGAGAGGAAAGAATTCTGAACCAGAATTTTTTATTTTTTTAAGTTTTAGCCTAGTTCAACAAATCTTGAAGAGTCTCTTGTGAAAATTGTGTTTCCCATGCTTTTGTGGATTGTAGAAATGACCACCTTAGGAACAGAGAATAGTTCCCTTTGCCTTCAATTAATTCAGTGTTCAAATTATGAATTATGCTGGAGCCTGTGAGTCTTTTTAGGCGTTAAAACACTGTTGTTAACTGCAAGTAATGTTAAATGTTAAACACGGTTTTACCAGGCATTCCCTCCAGAAGGTGTTTCTGAAACATATACCAGTTGAAGTTCATGTACAGTAGGATCCATAAATATCTTTGCAATCAGAGGTAGGTGAATTTCACCTACTTTTTAAATTATCCAAACAGGAAGTGAGAGGAGAAGAAAATCACTACTGAGCAGGCACCTTTTATATTGGGCTTTTTTCATATATTTTGCAGCTCTTCGGGATGCTGGAAAACAGTCAATCAATAGCGATTGGAAGATTGAACATTCTGGAACATTCAATATCGCTGGGACCACAGTCCATTACGTTCGGAGAGGTCTCTGGGAGAAAATATCAGCCAAAGGTCCCACAACATCACCTTTACATTTACTGGTATGGCACTTAGGTTTTATTACTTTATTCCTATGATATAGCATAGTAACTAATATTTTTTCCAGACTACTCAAGATAAGGAGATCTATGTGAGATATACCTGGGAAGGTTGCGGGGGGTGGTGGTGAGGAGAGAGAGAGAGGTCTGACAGCCTGCTTGTAAAAAAATGCATTTAAATCCAAGAACAATCTTTACGTTGTTGAGGCAGGATTGAAGGTCTCAGCACTCCTACAAATGTCATAAAAAGCTGATGTGCCAGCTAAGGAGAGAGATTCAAATTAATTTCAGATGGTTTTAATCCTGGCTGACTATAGCACAGCATCACCATTTCAGAATTGCAATCACCAAGGTCTCAATGAAAAAGTCGAGTTTTGATGCATTTCAATGTAGGGGAGGAGAAGTTAATACCCACCATAAAGAAAGAGGGAGAGATGATCGGGGAGTACTTTACCGTTCAAATTCTTTAAATTAAAGGAATTTTCTTAATAAAGCAAAATATTTTTTCCCATTGGCTTGATTTGGATACTCTAATTAATTTCTTCCAGCAAATCCATTAGGAGGGCTGAAAAACAATAGAGCATCATGTCATTCTGTTATGCTTTTCGAGATTATCTCCTTGCAGTCTGGAGTTTGTCTTCCATAGTGTCTGTGTATGTAGGAAGGTTTTCCTTCTTTGTATCTTGCAGGTGCTGCTCTTCCATGACCAGAGCTATGGTTTACACTATGAATACACAATCCCACTGGATCCTCTCCCTGAAAATCAGAGCTCTAAAGTACCAGAGCCCCTTTTCATGTGGACACATTCTACCTGGGAGGACTGTGATGCTGTATGTGGAGGAGGTAAAATAAAAGGAAAATGTACAAGCACACACACACACACATATATCAAAAATGAATATGTGTATACAATATGCATGTATACATACACAGTGCAAATGTGTGTATGCAGTATGCACCTATGTGTATAAACACTGTGTGTTTATATATATTTACGATTCTGATGGTCAGTGTTGTATATTCAATACTAATATCCTCATTGTGGCTTGTATGATTCCATACAGTGTGGACATACATCAGTCTCATGCTTCCTAAATGCATTAAAAAAACTGTGATAACTGTAGGAAAAGATTCAGACTAAAAATAAAAAGTAGCAAAAGATGGTAATGAAGGAACAAAATCTAGACTAACAAGCAAATTCAGGACACAGTTTCCAAGAAGAAATACAAGTGCAAGAGCTAGAACAAGAATAGAAAGTGCATTCCACTCTGCATTTGGAACTACTGAAGATAAATGATCTGTAAGAGACATTTCAAACCACAGAAAAGCTGAATCCCAGTCTCAGATCAAATATGTACAGTTAGTAACATGAGTTGAGGATGATCCAGAAACATATGGAACAAATATTGCAACAGCAGATATTAGTATGCTTATGTGATATTTTTTCCTGTATTTATTAACCATAAAAAAAAGTGGTTTTGGAAGAACGAAATTTGATTCTGAAAACAAATATTGGAATATGAACAGTATTGATGTAACAAAAATCTTTAAAACTGTTTCCTAGAAGATGTTATTTAAAATGATAATTACTCTGAAAAAAACCCTTCAGAGAGGTTTTGGTTTTTAATGACTCCAATGCACAGTGATCTGCTCATACCTTGTACAATTAGTCAGCCTGTGAACACTGTCCTGATTTTTGATACCTGTCTTTCCTGCCTACAACCTTGACAGTCATGGTTGCTCTGATCAACAGTTCTGAAAACTGCCATGCACGTTGTGATTGAATAGGAAAGCCTGGAAATGCTTTTCTTTCTCATAACAGCAGCATAAGGAACACAGTGTTCTAGCTCCTCTGACTCTGTGAACAATCCTGGTGTCATGAAAGATTGCTGTAGTTTCCATAAACATGCTTTTTGTGGTTTGGTAAGAAAGCTTCTTCCCTAGAAGGTATTTTGTACATGGTGCTAGTAGCATCCTCCGATTCTTAAAAGCGCGTTCCTGTTTACTTGTGAAGTCACACTTTTTACAGTTTCCTGATGGTTTTTTAGAACACTTTTAATGCTACTACAGTCTGTCATCATTGCCCCCAATATTTCTAAAGTTACTTATCATCTGCAGAAATCTTAAAATGCATGTCAGTAATTTATTCTACATTAATGCTTAAATAAATATTTAAATGTTTTACTCTAATGTTTATCATTTTTTTCTGTTGTAACTGCCCTTCATTTTATGTTATTGTCTAAAATAGCTGAGTTATTACGAAGTTCCATAGAAGGTATTCATACTGAAAATATTCTGAAATACTACTGGAAGATTTTTCTTACTTTAGACAAAACTATTTTCACTCTTCTTTTAGTTTCTGGCCCAAATATCAAGCAATACTGAAATTAAAATACTGCAGCTTTTACCCTAACTATTTGTGATTAAAATTTATCATCAATATTTTGATTAGTCTGAATAAACAATATAACAATTATCAATAGTTTTGCTTAAATGCTCAAAGTGTGTGTCAGGATGAAACTATTGATGAAGCCATGTGGGTTTGTGTATGTTTATATATGTAACTGGTCTGCGACCTCCTGTGTTGCAGAAAAGCTTTCTTCATGTGGAAAAGAATATGAATACACAGATGTATATATAAGTGCAGAAAGAATTGTCAAACATTTCAAAGGCTGTGATATGATAGATTAGTTGCATGTGCTCTCACGTACACAAGCACTGTGTAAAATTTCAGCTGTGGTCACGCACGTAATGTGCATTTATAACTTAACTGCTCCATCCACAGGCTCATTTTTGACCTCTGGTGAACGTTCATGCTTAAGCCTGCCCTGCTCTCATACACACAGCCACTTTGCCAGGAAACTTCCAGATAGAGGGTTAAAAAGTAACTCTAGGAACAAATGGTTATGAGCCTATTTTCTGCTAACTGAAATCCTGAATTCAAAAATTGCTAGTTTTCTAAAATTTAGGCTCCAGTCTAATTACAAGTTACTGCTCGCGGTCGGTATTACATTAAATTCTAATTTCTAATGCTTCCATGTTCAAGAGGCACCAGGCTCCAGGCCTCCCATCAGGACAAGGATTCTGTACAGAGCATGCACTGGAGCTCTGCAACCATACCCAGCTTCCCAAATGGTTACCCTGCAGATCAGGTCATCAGGCCTCTTTAGTTCATGGGAAGTAGCGCAGGCTCCCCACTGAAGGATGCATGTGCTGACTGCCTTTATCCGAGTGCCTGCCACAATTTGTCATTTCTTTCCTCATTTTATGTAGTAATTAACAACCATACTTTTCTTCGTAACTTTCTGCAAGCTTTGCTCAGTGCTGGGGTTTCAGTGGTTGAGAAAGAAAATTATTCCAGTAAGAGTAAGGGTTTGACCTATAACTAGATGCAGGAATAAAGCAGAAAAACTGTTGATGGTGGTGTGCAAAGACCAGGTTAGAAACTCACATTGTTCCCTACAAACTGTAGGATTTCTTTCAGGGTCCCTGCTAGCTTTGAATTTCTTATACTAGTTTTGCAGTTCTTTTAGCCAAACTGTATATGACGTAGCTGTGTCTGTGTCCTTCCTTTAACAAAGTTGCATATTCCTGGTTTCCTCACATACCTGCTTCTTTTTTCACTAGGTGAAAGAAAGACAACAGTCTCTTGCACAAAGATTATGAACAAGAATATCAGTCTTGTGGACAACAAGAAGTGCAAATATTTAACAAAACCTGAACCACAGATCCGCAAGTGCAACGAACAGCCCTGCCAGACCAGGTAATAGTGATTTGGTTAAATTAAACTGTAATATCTAGATGTAAAAATCTTACAGTGCTTACATTGCTTCTGGCAATGAATGTGCAGTTAATACATTCATCCAAAATGTTATAATGCAAAATGTAGGGAAAACAGAAACACTGGAAGTTGTTTCTCCTGAGTTGCAGGAGAGAGTCCTTAAGCACCATGCCTAAATCAATTCTTATTCAATAAAGTGGTTCATTACTTTCCTCTGGGGCTGTTCTCATGGACTGATCTGTGCTACAAAACTGGAATTTAAATGCTGTTTATATAAAGATATATATGAGATTTAATCCCATGCTCTTAATTAATGATCTATTTTAGTGGGGTTTTTTCAATCAAGGCTTCGCTTCTTTAAAGCTCTTGATAAACTCTGGGTACACTAAATAGTAAATAAATAAATAACTGCTGTTATTCACTGTGCCTACATTTATACAACTTGAAGTATAGAGAGCCTGCCCCTTGCTCCTCTCTTCCGTCTCACCCTTGTATGTGGATCAATAAATAGGCTGAACTAGGCTCTGATGGCTGAACACTGGACGAGGCGGGAGGCAGCTCCGTGTGCAGCCCATGCCAAGCAAAGCCCACCACCCACTGGTGTCCCCGCAGCTGAACTGGCAGCCTGCTCCTGGCACTGGCTGACCAGGACAGCACAGTGGCCCATTTCAGAGTGGTTCCATTCGGTAGCTAAGAATTATGGCTTGAGGAAGTCCTCAAGAATTGCGTGGACTTGTTTAAAGCAAGTTAGAGCAAGTCCACACCTTTCAGGGAGGGGAGAGCAGCTTGCAAGAGCTGGCTGGCATCCCCGGGACTAAGCACTGGGATCAGTCTACTGCAGTCATCTGGAGGACAGGTAGATGGCATTTTTAAACAAAACAATGCACAATAAATTAAATGCAAATACTGTTGAAGAAAGTATGTAAAGTGAACTGGAAGACATAGCTTTCTTGGAAAGGATGCACTGAAATTGATAAAATGCGAAGTGTGATGCATTTTAAGTAAGACGAAACCACTGACATTTGGACTTTCCCAAACTAGGCCATTACCCTTTGGATGGGTTATTTGTATTTCACCGTATGCATATTTGAAAAGACCTTTGTTTTATTTTATTAACATCACCGTTCACTTAATGGATAGAAATGGAATAATTTGATCTTTTTCTGAGGCATTGTCTACCATAAAGTTTCAACATTCTGTGTTTTTTCCAGCTTATTAAGTGGAAATTTTAAAATGTTGCTAATTGATACTCAGAGATGCTGTGCTGAGAAATGTAGAAAGATTTAATGATCCTTAATGATCCGGTTTTTAATACACTGTAAGTGATCATTACAAAATATTATTAGCTTTCAGCAGAAATATTACTAAAGCATACACTTGCTTAACTACTTACTTGCTATTGGCGTTTGAAGAAGTACCTTAAAGTCTATTTCATTATCTTGACAGGCTATGATTTTTAAATCATATATCTGGACAGATAACAAAAAAAACCTCATTTAAATATTTTATTTTCTTGCTACAAATGCATGACAGAAGGTTGAAACAAATTTATTAAATCTCAGTTTCCTAAGAACTCTCCTTGCAAGTTAAGTCTCCTTGAATACACTTGTGTACTGCATCAGGAGCAGAACTGTTTGATTTTTAAGGGCACATGGCCATAATCTGGATCTACAGATCATCTGGGGAAAATTATGTTCTAGGGCGATTGCTCTCCAGGTACGTGGGCTTTGCCAGCTGCATCAGCCTTGCTTGCTGCTGTGCTTTAAACCATGCGCCCTGAGTTAGGCCTGACTCTGAAGAACATGAAGAATTGTGGGCTTTTGTGCTTTCTCCAGAGCAATGAGTCTTTCACACTTCAGTGATTCTTTCTTGCAACAGAGTGTTTTCAAGGAATGCTGGTCTTCACATGCATGGCATACACTTGACATAGATAGACACACAGAGAAAAACTGGCAGGCTGATCAAGGATCTGACATGTTTAAAATGTACGTATATTTTGGAAGTTTTCTAATTGGAATTATAATTAGAGGAAAGTACTTTGAAAGCATAGGGATAGTGGACTGCGGAAGGAATTTATATGTACATTAATTCCATATTTAATGTAATATATTTTAGATTAATAAATACTCCAGTAGCAAAACGACAGTAAAAGGAAGCTGAAAATATGCAAGTGTCTTGGGTGTACACACTGGTGAGCAAGAGAGTAAGGTAATGTGATGGTATTTTTCCTTTCCTGATTTCTGCATTGCCTGTGTTTCTTTGCAGATGGATGATGACAGAATGGACACCATGTTCAAGGACATGTGGAAAAGGAACCCAGAACAGACAAGTAGCCTGCACACAGCAGCTCAGAAATGGGACCCTGATCAGAGCTAGGGAGAGGGATTGTCTGGGGCCAAAGCCTGCTTCTGCACAGCGCTGTGAAGGCCAGGACTGCATGACTGTGTGGGAGGCGGGAGTCTGGTCTGAGGTGCTGCATTTATTTATACAAATACTCCGTAGTGGTTATTTGTGCCTTAGTATTTTTTGGAAATAAGGTTTTTTTCAGCATCAAGTGGCACAGCTCAGCCTAATGATTTTCACGGTCCTCATGCTATGATTTGGCAAAGGGTTCAGGGACTAGGAAAACCAGCTGTGTAGAACTACTACGTTTTACCCAGTTAATGTCGTGGAACAGTTTCTTCTGGCCAGTTCTCAAGCACGTATAATCAAGTATGTCCTGACTGTATTAGTGGGTAACTAGAGGCAAATAGAATTAAGGCACCGCTTACCAGCTACAAGACCTTGGGTTCAGAGTGGGAACATCTGGGATGTACTTTTTTACCAAGGGATGTTGATCGGCTGATGGTTGATGCCATCCTGCTTCAGAGAGGCTTTGAGGGGAGCTTCTGGCAAAGAAAGATATTTTCTTCCCTTCCTCTTTCTTCTCTGCTCTTTTTCCAAAGCAACAGCAATAGGCAAATGGGCTTGTAAATAACACAATTTCACATATGTTACATCCTGAAGGATTGCTGTAAAGTGTAATTATTGTTCTAAAAGCTTTATTAATTTAAGATCTTTAAATGTGCTTGTCCATTTGGCTTTCTTCATCTTTGATTTCTTCTCGAATTAACTGACCATAGAGGAAGAAGAGTGTTGTTCTCACTGCCATCTGGACAAGATGAAAGGGTTATTTAGAACTTCTCCTTCATTGGAAGAGTAAAGGCAATTCTGATTTCCTCCCCTACTAGAAGCTGTGCTATGGATCCCTCTGTGTTCAAAACACAAATAGCAGCGTCTGAATATGGGTGCAGTCCCTTCTTTGGATTGCTCTACTCAGCGGAACCCCTTGACCCCCAAGCAAGAAAGAGCTAACAAATAGGGAATCTTTTCAGAGATGAAAAGCAGATGCTAAGGTGGAGATAGGAGATGTGAATAGCAGCAATTTCTGGTGTGGTACACAGTTTGATAATGTGAGGGCTGATTGTGAGAAGAAAGGCATCCATTTACAGAGGTGAGAAAAAGAAATAGATAGATTGTTTAGTCAGTTTGTTTTACTTCAGAGATGAGAAATGAGTGAGCATGTTTTTGTTGGAAGCAATAAATATTTTTTGAAGAGAGAGGTATTTCCCATTCCTACTACCACCATCATGTAGGAAGCTAGCCACTACTGCTTCCTGCGGTTATAATCAGCTTGGCAAAGGAGAGTTTTGAACTGCAAGCAGTGGGATGATCAAAAGCAGTGATAATGTTTTGAGAAGGAAATGGCATCATTTTTGGCCACGTAAGTGGGAATGGTGGAAAAAAACGCATAGATTAGGACCTTCTGAGCAACTTGAAGAGAGTTTTCACATGCTGTCTATATAGTGACTTTGAGTTTTCACGTTCCGTTTGGATTCTTGCATAGTTTTGGAATATTTACTTTTCCATTCTACATTTTTTTCCCCCTCCCAAAAAAGGCCTGTTGGAACTAACAGAGCTTTTCTGAAGTTGCTTCATATCTTATTCCTGTGAACATTATTTTTATTTCCTTTCATTGTATTTCCTTTCATTTGAAGAAGAAAGATTGCCTAATATTTTTAGTATAACACTTTGCATTCATTTAATCGTAACTTTTCAGATATTATCGTATTTAGAAGCCTATTTTTTCCTTAAGTTTTGATCTAATTTTAGGTAAAAATGACTCGATTATCATTCTGTCTCATAAGGAATTTGTGTTCAGTTTTTATTTTTTAATATATCTAGTGTCGATGCAATTGAACGTTGGCAGTCAAGAGATCACCGAAGCTGTGAAATGTTTGTGTTGGCCTGTCAGAAGTCATATGGAAGGGGATGAAATGGAGTAAGTGAGTTTTGTAGAAATCTGAAAAACATTTTTTTCCAACAGTGCTCTGTAAAGTGCGGCAAGGGAGTACGGCATCGGACTGTGAGGTGCACCAATCCACGCAAGAAATGTGTTTTGTCCACAAGACCTAAAGAGGCAGAGGACTGTGAGGACTATTCCAAATGCTATGTCTGGAGAATGGGAGACTGGTCTAAGGTGAGTAATCCTTGATACTAGTGCCCCCCAGCATAATGCATTTTGCAAGTTGAGTTCTTAATAAGAATTACTCTTATCAAAAGAGTACAAATGTTCCAGCTGAGGGAACAATAAGGCTATAAACAAAAAAACCAACCCTAAACTGGTAGTCACAGTGAGCCTATACTATAAATAAAAATCAGGAATGTGAAATAAGTGTGAGATAAATCTTCAATATAGTGCAAATCTGTGTGAACTTACTGTTGTCAGTAGGCAGGCAGGCAACTTCAAAAACTGCGGTTAACTCCAACCTTACAGTTTACATATTTCGTTAATTTGTGTTTGCATATTTTATTTGTGTTTCAAATAAAATACACCCTCTAGCCTTATACGGTAGCACCTTTAGCCTCTTAAATTTCCACATTAAACCATTTAGCATCTAGGAAGCATCTATTACTGTTATTCTGTTATTATTCTTTTATTATTATGGACACTCAACATTACATTATTTCCTGGGCATATGGGTTTTGATTTTAGTGAGGTGGATAAGCATAGGCCAGACAGTAACAAACGATACTGGTTAGATCTGTGATTGACCTTGAGTATCTGATACAGTTTTAGAATATCCAAAATATGCTGAAATTCTGAAATTGGACCTTGTCAAGGATTTCTCTTGCTGTGTCACAGACCACACTTTAGCAGAAAGATTGTAATCTCTTTTTATTTCCTTTGCTTCTCTTCATAACTTTGCACACAACACTTTTACTTTCAGCACCTAACATTATTGCAGCATTTTTTTAACTTGCTTGTATGGAGAAGTATTTAATGTATTTTTAGTTGTCTTTCATGTGATGTAGGAGCTGGAAACAAGGACTAAAGCCAACAGTGTACGACTAGCCAGCCTTCCAAGAATTAGCTGCAAGTACTCCGTGAGTAACTAGCTACTTCGAAAGCACATAGTATAACCATTAATTTTTTAAACAACAGGAGCAACTAACTTTCAGTAGCAGTATTACTTTTACAAGAAGATACATTTGGCAATAAAGTTTAGTATTTCCATTTCTCTACCACATAACTACAGTTAAAACCTTTCCTCATTTAGCACTAGTACCAGTAGGAAGTAAACCATGGAGAAATGACCATCTGCTTTCTTAATTGAAGCAGTCATTCAAATTGGGGTTGCTGAGGCTATGTGGGGATGCTCAGACAGTTACACTGTGTTCCCAGTGCCCTCTGGGGAGAACTTTATTCTCGAATTCAGTACTTTTCACAAACATCCGTGTCATAGACGAGTGTACAAAAAACTTACGTGTTCCTGTTTAAAATTTACTGACAATCTTGTATTTTCTGCTCTCCTCCTAGAGTCAACCCTGTAACACTCAGCTAAATTGTGCTTTGAACTTCACAATTAGGACATGAGAAATTATGGAATTGGCAAAATCTTTTGAACAGTTAACATACAGTCTGACTGTGACTTGTACAGCAGAGATTTTCCAAGATTTATACTAAAAAATAGACACTTTGATTTCTCTACAGAGACACAAGTTCGATTTAAAATATACTTGGATTTGCATTTCTTTTCTCTGTTACTCTTCTGTTCCATTGAAGGAGTACATGGCAACAGGAAGTCATGGCATACATGTTAAGATGTCTGCAATGGTGAAAACAAATGAAAAGCTCAGATAAGTGTTAATCTTTGCTCACCGTTTGTTTCTAACCCAGAGGTTCAGTGCAGCCTTCTGTGTTCACTGCTTTTACTCTTTAGGATTGTTCTTGACATTGACAGAAGTCTGTTCCTTTGAGCAGAGCCAAGTTCTCCTTAGCTAATGCCAAGACTTGACTTGAAAAATTTAAATGACGCTTCTCACACATTGAAGCAAGAGGCTTAATGTGATCCTTACTTGCTTTGCTTTTTCCCTTGAACTCCTAAGACATAATTTAAAATGAAGCATAATTTGCACTATTACTGAAAAGACAACGCGATTAATAATTATGGAGTTCTGTAAAGGAGCTAATTTGTTTTATTGGTATAGTCACATAGAGATCAAATAGTGTTTGAGCTCTATGTTTTAACAATACCAAGATCAAAGAAATTTTGACCAAAAGTCCAAGCTCCAACAGATCAATAAACACAATAATCACACTTAATCTAAAAGAAGTCTGTACAACCTGGCCTGTGTGCAACATTTAACTCTGTAATGGCATTTGAGTCAGTACTGTGGGTCGATATGCTAAACATGGCTACTCTTAACATCACTTGGGCTCTGTGCCCACCTTTGTGAGGAATATGAGTATGATGAGAAAGGAAAGAATAAAAGCTCAAACTGAGCTTCTGGAGCCAGTACCTAGCAACATCACCAAAGACATTGTATTTTCCCAGCGAATGCCATCCGTGGAATATCCTGCCTAACAATGTGAGCGTTACCTTCAAATGAGGAATGCCCACAGATCGTAGCTATTCTGGCACCAGCTAGGGCAAGGCATTGTTAGTACCAATGTCCCTTACTAAGCTGCCCACTGGCTACCCATTTCAAAGCCATACGAGGACAAGATCATGCTCAGAGGCATTCATCAGCTAAGTATAAACAAATAGTCCGAGGAGAGGTGAAATGAAAAGCATATGAATTGCATGTTTATACATCTGCACAGCTCACTAAAGAACACATCATTGTAGAAGTCGCTCTCCAAAAAACACTTAAATTTCAGCAGCACAGGGTGCTCAAAGGGCATGTTTAAGGAACTTTGTGTAGGAAACTGTGTATATTTTTTTCTGCTACTATCTAGACTCTTCGGAACATTGTGAGAATAAATGAAGCATGAGAAGCAGGATGAATTTTGGAACAGTGAATAATTTGGAAAGTGGGTATTTAAAATGGTAGTTAAAAACTTAAGTTTGCTGTGGTATTATATCATTCAGCAAGGAAAAATAGGATCAAAAGACTGGACAACAAACTAGAATTTAGGAGCAGGAAGTTGTAAGATGAAGAGATCTATAGTATGTGCGTATAGGAGACTAGAGAGGATAATGTGGCATAAGTTGTAAAAAGATTGGAAAAAGGATGCATTCTGTCAAAACTAACGGTAGAGCAGCAGCAGGATTTCTAAATAGCCTCTATATGTTAGACCAGAGATGCTGGGGAGTCAAATACGACATCTGGGGTAGTGGTCCCAATGGTTGGGATGCAGTTCACTTTGTCTATAGCCTGAAGAAGCAGAAACATGAAGCAAAGGTCAATCTCCTACTTTTTTTTTCCACTGAGTCTGAAAGGGCATCTGAAGCAACTGCTTAGTTTTTACACCAATGAATCCCAGAATTCATGGCTTATTCCAAATTATTTATTTCAGACAGTACTTGCAGTGCTCCCTAGAAAGTGTGTGCGTAGATGGAGGAAGTCAAGTCTCCAGCTGTTAGGGGGAGACAGAATCACAGAGGGATCTACTAAATGAGTGGTACAGAAAGCAGATGTCAGTGATGAGGGTTGTTTGTCTTCTGCCCCAATCAGAGAACATGTGTAAACGGAGAGAAGGTAAAAACCCACAAACCTTTCTTGCCAGCTATTCAAGAGCATGGGATATTCAACCTTTAAATTGTGTGCTTAAATATTTAAACGGTCTCTAAATTCCCACAGCAAACAAACTCAACTGATTTAATCTCCTCCAATTAAAAAAAAAAAAAAGGGATGATATTAATATTACGATTTTACTGACAAGGGAATTAGCCTTGGTTTCTTTCCCTGTATCCCCATCCAAAATCATTAAGCTCTTTTAGCTTCTTGGAATGGAATAGTGCAGGCCATGAGTCAAAATATAACACTATCAGTAGATTTATGGACAAAGAAATTACAAGATGTGAAATAATAGAAGTTAAAATAATACTGTCATCAGGTCAATAACTTTCATATTGACTTACATATAGTTAATTTGAAGCAAATGAGGTATGTCTTTGTTTCAGAAGTGAAGCATGAGCAAATAATATGGAAGATGTCAATATCATTAAATGAGATTGGGAGATTTTGTACATTTCTAACCAGTCCTGTAATACTAACAATATTAACATATTTTCTTTCACATAAAGGGCTTTTTTAGATCAATATGCTGTAGTATTTTGGCTGGAATAAATGTAGTGTCATGTTAGTTTCTATAAAAACAGAATGAGACCACCCTTAATAATAGAAGAAACCACTAATAAGATTGGAAAGGATTTTAAATGCTGATATCACCCATTTTGCATACACAGAGAATCACACATAAATGGGAAATTCTAGTGTCTGTATCCCACTCAGATCTACTAAGATGCCTTTGTTGGTTTTCTTCTACAAGTGTCTTTAGGGTAATAAAATTTTGGGGAATACCAAATTGGAATCTAAACATAATTATGAGTGAGTGTTGTGTTGTCTCTCAAGTTGCATTATCTGTAAGTGTGGTTATATTAGAAAATAATTAAGTTGTGGTACATCTTAATAGTTTCCATCTGGATTGAACCTTCCTAGGCCTCAGAGAAAAACAAAGCATGAACAAACAAGAACAAACGAAGCTAACAAGTCCTGCTGAAAGATGCTTGCAGTCTTACTTGACATGGTAATGGGAGAACTAGATAATCAAATAAATAATGAAGAGAAAAAGAAAAAAAAAATTTAAAACCACCTCATAATACATACTCTTATTTTTCCCTATGTGTCCTAGGAGGAGGTCTTAAGCAGAAGTTACCACCTTCATAAATTTCTTTTTAACTTTTCCATCAGGAAGTGAACAAGTTTGTTCCCAAAATGACCTTCACATGGAATGCAGGAGATGGTATAGTGCAAAAAGAAGGGTGCATGTGCAGAAAACTAACCCTCATAGCTAGAGGAGGATGCCTGGAAGATGGCAGCATGTAGCAGAGGCAAATGCAGCCCCGTGCTTAAATGTGTCTGTACAACCACAGTCTCACCACACAATGTCCAGCGTGCTGCAGAGTGCCACATGAAGGAGCAGTAGAGGGAGAGAGGAGATTCTCTTACACAGCCACCGTTGGGAGACACTGTCGTGTCTCTGACACTGCCTGACAGAGAGAGAAAAGGGTGACATTGATGCATTCAGCAATTAAACGAAATTGTTTTGGACTATGATGATTTTAAAAAGTGGTTTCTAGGGAGCAGGTTGAGATGTCTTTTGTAGAGACATAAATCAGTAGTGAAAAGATTGACTCATAAGTCACCTTCATAAACCTGAACAGTTAGAGGAGGCCTAGGAAATTTCAAAAGAAAAGGAGATCTGGAATGTACCTGAACAAGCTAGAGTTTTCTTACTCCCTGGTAGTAGAAGTAAAATGATAAAAATGGTGCTAAAATAGACAACCAATAACATTATAAATACATTTTGTTTTCTTCTACTTGTGCCCAGCAATATTTAAAATATTGTTAATATTAGTATGCAGTCATTGACATTGAACATTTAGGCAGCTCTATAAATTTTCTGTGTGCTTCTTCAGGCCAGATGTTCTGTGGTTCTACCTACAGACTGAAACCTTTGCTCTAAACAAAGCAGTGGGGCTGCTATTTCCTGTACCAGCTTTTGGCCCTCTTTGAAATTGACAAGTATGATTGACTGGGTTTAGCAATCCTTTGGAAGGCCAGGAGAAGGGGACAAGCTGTGTCGTGCAGCTGCAAATGCAGAAGTTACGGAGAGCAGCATTGGCAGCTTCCCATCACCTCCTTTCCCACTGCTAATGCCTTCCAAGCCATTCTAGTGCAGTCCATACCCAAGCGGATACAAATTTCAAACTTTTCTACTCGTGAGTTTTACGGTGCTAGGCCATGCATTACTGCTGCAGGGGATTTACATACGCACACATATGCATATAAACATAGAGATAAGTGAAGAAAGCCGTTCTTGGGAATTGCTAAAGTGAAGCAATGTCCTATGTCTGCTATGTGCTTTCCCAGAAATGCCTACCAATTTTTGTTGAGAGTGCTGGGATCTTTGAACAGTGGATCTTCTGGAAGGCTGATGTGTATTTTAAGCAGATGGATAAATGGTCTTGTGCTGAGACTCAGTGCATTAGGTGTTCTTTTGCCTGATATATCTCCATCTCTAAGGTCATCTCTCTCTTTCCGAATATTTTCCTCAGTATCTCTTACTCTATCATCTGCCAACACGTAACTCTTATAGCTGCTTCACTTGGGTTCTGTTCAAATTTATGTAATCCTTTTTTTTTTTGTGGGACCTAGCTGATTTTTGTTTGTTGGAAGTTTTTTTTTTTTCATGTTTCTATTATCCTATATTTCATGCAGCTAGGGAAAATACTGCCTCAGGTGTTCATTTTTGTGATAAACTTGATCTTCTATGAAATTCTTATTTTGTCTGAAAAGTGTTTATTGTTTGGTTTTTGTTATTTTGTTTTAATCTGTGTGATTGTCATTTTTTTTCCATTTTCTGATAGCTTATGACTAGTGTCAAGATGAAAACACTTTAAAAACGTAAGAAACAACTGAATCTTGAAAATTTCTTGTGAAATAATTGTTTCAGAGGCTGTCTTGAGCACAGCAACCATGAAATGATGGAGTTTTCAGTTTTCAAAGCAGTAAGGAGAGGGGGCAAGACAGCTGCAATCTGGTACTTCCAGAGGGCAGACTTTGGCCTGTTTAGAAGACTGATTGACTGAGTCCCTCGAGAGGCAGTCCTGAGTGGCAAAGGAGTCCAGGAAGGCTAGACATTCTTCAAGAAAGAAATCCTAAAGGTGCAAGAGTTGTCTGTCCCTATGTGCTGAAAGATGAGCTGGCTGTCTTGTTTGAACAGAGAGCTTTGGCTGTAACTTGGGAGGAAAAAAAGAGTTTATGACCTTTGTAAGAAGGAGCAGGCAACTCAGGAGCACTACAATGATGTTGCAAGGTTGTGCAGGAAGAAGATTAGAAGAGTCAAGGCCCAGCTACAATTTAATCTTCCTACTGCCATAAAAACCAAAAAAAGCTTCAATAAATACATGCCCAACAAAAAAAGGAGGGCTGAGGAGAATCTCCATCCTTTATTGGATGCAGAGGGAAACATAGTGACAAAGGATGAAGAAAAGGCTGAGGTGCTTCATACCTTCTTTGCCTCAATCTTTGATACTAAGTTCTGCGGCTACCCAGCCCCCTGAGCCAAAAGACAGGGATGGGAAGTGCAACCAAACCCTCATAATGGAAAGGAAAAATGTTCAGTGACCTGCTCCATCACTTAGAAACTGACAAGTCTGTGAGGGTGGATGGGATCCACGTGAGGATACTGAGGAAGCTGGAAGGAGGATCCAGGGAACTACAGGCCTGTCAGCTTGACCTCAGTGCTGGGGAAGGTCAGGAGCAGATCTTTCTGCATGACATCACATGGCATGTATTGAATCTTCATGACCAGGCCCAGTCAGCATATGGGTTTATTAAAGGCAATTCTTGACTAACCTGATCTCCTTCTAAGACAGGGTTATCCACCTAGTGGATGAGGGAAAGGCTGTGGATGTTGTTTACCTGGGCCTTAGTAAAGCCTTTGACACTGTCTCCCACAGTATTCTCCTGGAAAAGCTGGCAGCCCACAGGTGCATTCTTTGCTGTTAAGAGTTGTCTGTATGGCTGGACCCAGACAGGAACGGTGAATGGAGTTACATCCAGCTGGCAATTGGCCACTAAGAGGTGTTCCCCAGGGCTTAGTATTAACATTTTTATTGATGATCTGCACAGGGGGCTCAAGTGCACCCTCATCAAGTTCACAGACAGCACCAAGTTGCATGGGAATGCTGACTTGCTGAGGGTAGAAAAGCTGTGCAGAGGGATCAGGACAGGCTGAATTGATGGGCTGAGGCCACTGGTAAGAGGTTCTACAAGTCCAAGTGGTGGATTGTGTACTTGGATCACAACAACCCCAGGCAGTGCTACAGGCTGGGGGCAGGGTGGCTGTGCAGCTGCCCGGCAGAAAAGGACCTGGGGCTGCTGGTCAGCAGTGACTGAACGTGAGCCAGCTGTGCCAAGATGGCCAAGAAGGCCAATGGTGGCCTGGCCCATATTAGCAGTAGCGTGGCCAGCAGGGCCTGGGCAGCAGTCGTCCCCCTGTGCTTGGCACCGGTGAGGCTGCTCAGTTTTGGACCCCTCACTGTAAGAAAGATATTGAAGTGTTGGAGCGTGTCTAGAGAAGGGCAGCAGAGCTGGTGAAGGGTCTGGAGCACAAGTCCTGTGCAGGATGGCTGAGGGAGCTGGGGCTGTTTGGCCTGGAGAAAAGGAGGCTCAGGCCTGACCTCTCTCTCTACAACTCCCTGAAAGAAGGCTGTGGTGAGGTGGGAGCTGGTCTCCTCTCCCAGGTAACAAGTGAGGAAATGAGAGGAAATGGCCTCAAGTTGAGCCAGCAGAGGCTTAGATTGAATATTAGGAAAAAGTTTCTCAGCAAAAGGGTTATCAAGCATTAGAACAGACTGCCTAGGCAGATAGTGGAGTTACCATTCTTAGAGGTATTTAAAGACGTAGTTGCGTTACTTAGGGTCATGGTTTAGTGATGAACTTGGCAGTGCTGAGTTAATGGTTTGACCCAATGGTCTTAGAGGTCTTTTCCAGCTTATCTGATTCTATGATTTTATTCTTGTATTTCAGCTAAATAAAAGTACTAAGGGTTCAGCTGCCTTGTAAACTCATAGTTTTGTATGTTTTGGGTTTTTTAATGTCTTTCATAGCCTTTTAGGTGAGTCACCTGCTATCATTTCGGGTCTTCATTATTTAAAATTTGGTAGATACAGTGACTGGAAGTAAAGTCATTATCAGAAAAGAGCTCTTTCATTTATGCGGTCTACTGGAAAAAACTTGAAAGTGCTACATAGTTGGATGATATTTAAAGGCCAGTGCTTAATTCTGTACAAAACAGCTTTTTGACATGTGTTTCTTTGATTTCTGAAAAGTAAATAGGTAAAAAAGAAGTTTTTTAAAGAAATTATTTTCTTGGAGGTTTCATTTTCCCTCCTTTGAAATTTCCTTTATGTCCTTAGTGGGTTCTATGACCTGTCTTTTCATTAGAAATATCATAATCCTTTAATTACTTCACTGTGCTGTTGAGCTATGCTTTTCCCTGCAAGGTTTTCTACTGAGTATCAGGCTAGCATTGCCATGTATGCTGATATAATTATATACTCAAAGGCTAACATTTCAAATTAATTTTAAGAATTCATTTTCATCAGTTCTAAATAGCACACTCAACTAATTTAATCAGAAAGATAAAGGTAATTATGTCATGAAATCTAGCTGTTTACAGATTCTTGTTTGGATGTGTGATAGTTATAATGAATGGAAGGTCATCTCCTGACAAAATACCATGCAATGATATTTCAGATATGAAAAACTGAAATATGTCTTGTTCATTGCTAAGCACTAGTGGCAATAATATATCCATGGGTGAGTCAGCACAGGCAGGCATCCAGGACAACCACAAATCCACAGCTAAAATTTATTTCTGTTTCCTCACTAACAGCGGTCCCTGCAGCAGTGCCCAAGCAGAGGTGCACAATCTTGACTAAAATTTGTAAAATCCACCAGTGTTATGATGTCAAAAATTATTTAGCAGTGTGTCTAAAGTCCTAAATAAGAATAAATAACTATTTCAGGTGGCGGTATACTTAAATTGCCTTAAAACTTGAATGTGTTTTTATATTAAGCATAGATTCATAGAAAGCAAAAATACAAAATTTAAAATGGTGTGTAAGTACATCTGGAGCATATAGAGAAACCTGGATTTCTAGATCTGTTATGGTACTACAGGATTTGTCCATGCTTTGATATAGGTCATTAATGATGAGAGAAAAATGCTGATACCTTCCATGATATCGGGGGGAAATGGGAGGCTGTAATAGGGTCTCAGGTTTTTTATGGATTTGGACTCCAGCTTGTCTCTAACAGAACAAACCGGTGTCATTGGGATAATCTTAGTTTTTAAACCGTGAAGTGGATGATTGTGTGTCATTAATTCATCCAAGAAAGAAATTGAGTGATGGCACCTGGGTTTCACATGGAGACAAAGAATTTTCTACTTCCAAGCTGAGTCCAGAGAGCCCATTCAGTTTCAAGCCTATCAAAGCCCACTACTGATTCAGAGTAGATAGGTAATGATATTCTGAAGAACAGATGCATATATACTGACCTAGAAAAAAAAAAAATTCTTTTTTAATAAACTCATAAACTTTGAGTTGCTTCTTGTCTTGATACCAAAGGCAGTTTTGCTTCCTCTGCCAAACAACCAAATTGTTCTACATGGGACCTTAAAAAGGATTCAAGAAAAAAGAAAAGAAGGGAAGAAAAAAAAAGGGAAGAGAAAAGAAAGGTCCAGATTATTGAGATGAGGTGATGTGGATTTCCTCCAGAGGAACCCTATCTCTAGTTTATCAAGGGAATGGGGGCTCTGTCTGACTTAATTTAAAATCTTATGAAGAGCTATGCAGTACAAGCTCTTATCCTAGAAGGAAGAGCTAGAAAGAAAAAATGGAGGGACAGGGGGGCAGAAGAAGGAAAAAAAAAAAAAGAATGTAAAAATAAAATAAATAGGGACAACTCAAACTTTCTAAACTTAGAAGAGACCAACAGCAGATATTTTTTTTAGCTAAATTTAGCACAAGTTCTGAATTTTAAATTTGGCATACTGAGATGTTGGGTGTGTCAGAAATGAGAGAGGCAGAAAGACCTTCCTGGAAATGATGCATGCGAGAACTCAGACTCCATCTTACGCTTGTATCCATCAGTCCCTCTTTTTTTTACACGATTCAGA
>VZTA01008781.1:31457-46142 GCA_013398855.1 Mohoua ochrocephala | reverse complement strand
ACTTAAACAAACTCCAGATTATTTGCTTGATTTAGGTAATCTTTAAGAATACTGCCAAACTCAGTAAAAAGCCCTTGCTGAAAAAAAAATGCACTTTATCTATTACCTGCCTTCAAATGCAAACTTCATAAAAAGACAAAATAGAAAAGATTTTGCAGGCATGTCAGCAAATATGAATCCTACTGCTAAAGTCTGATTGCTTGCTATTCTTGTTTCACACTCACTTCATGAAAAGGTTGAAACCGCTTAAAAGCTGGAACTGATGAACCTATACATAAATGATTAGGAATGCTCTGCTAATAATTTCCAGTAAAACTCATCACTGAGTTTCCTTAGGAGCACGTCAGCCTCTGCTTTGAATGCTACTTAGACTTGTAAAACCTTTTATTGAACACTCCACTTATTCTTGAAAATAAATTGTCCAAGTCAATTCTGTTAATACTGTCACAGATTGGCTTTTTCATTGTGGATTGTATCAGCCTCTTCAGTGATTGCCTGTTGTCTTGGCAGAAAGATGCATTTTGACTGTTACTGTCTGCCAGTGACAATTTTTCCCTTAATTTAGGAATTCCTACTTCTCATGGAGGCCAGCTGGAAACAGCTAACACATTACAGCAACTTCCTCAGCTGTTGGCCTTGGGAATATGTATTCTCTCCAGAATATATATCTTTGGCAGGGAACAGAAAGAAGGAATCTTGGGATGCGGGTGTGCATGCCAAGTGTAAGGATTGTTATATTTAACGCCTAGGTTTCTGTCCTTGAAATTATGTCTAAAAGAAGTTCAAAAGTAGGACAAAATTCAAACAGGGTGGTTAGATTTTTTTGAAAGAAAAAAAAAAAGATGAAAAAAAATAGCTGTTAACTATCTTTACAGAGGAATTTTTTGTAATCTTTAACAGGAATGTTTTACATGTCTTGCTGCTTGAATGGTTTTACAGGACCTTTAGGACTGTGTCCAAAATGCACAGATTAACAGCCACATAAAAAACCCCCTCTGGCTGTGTATTAGAACATTTAGTCTAAACCTACAAATACAGTTGTCCTACGGGAATTTTTGCTAATCAGCTACATGGCCTTAAAGTGTAGGTCATCTGAACAGTGAGAAGTAAAATGCAATTACCCCCGCAAAAATAAAGTATTGCATGTGCAAGACTGACATTTGGGAGATAGTGTGGGTGGGAAGAAGAACTGGAGAAATATATTCTTCATTCATTAATAATAAAAGCTGTGGGTTTAAGTTAACCTGACACCAGCTAAATTAATGAAAATGCTACATATTGGTTTGGAGGGGTTTCTGTAAATCTTATATATGTAAGCTTTACATTTGTATATATAAAAATATATAAAAGCACATAAAAATGCAAGCAGTTTTGACAGATAGATTTATTTCTGATTAAATTCTCTGCTTAATATGTAAAAGTGAATATATTTTTTATTTCTTTGAAATTGAAAGCTTTGTTAGAGTTTTAAACATGGAAATTCCAGAAATATGCAGATGCTATACAGCTTCAACTACATACCACAAGCAGTACCTAAAATGTGACAGCTGCACATCCAGTGAAAGGTATTTACCTCGGACTGAATATTTGCAGTGAGATAAATCCAGAGGTGAGGCAAGCTTGGGAGGCAGTTTTGGAAGAGTCTGCTTCAGCTAGAAGGTAAAATGAGGGTCAGAGCTGTTGCTCTGAAGGTGCATCTGGCTGACCTGCAGAAGTTGAAGTGTCTCCTAGTTAAGTCGGACCAAGTCCATGTCTTTTCAGGGTAAAGAAGAAAAATATTATTAATTACTTCTATTCTCCAATATTCAATGTCTGCTCTCAGTTATAACAGCAGTTGGCTGGTGCGTTTGCAAGACGATTCATGTTTAAGACCACTTCATGGAGACAGAAACCTCACTCTTTGTCTGTGTAGCTAGCAAGTGCACTGCTAAATGCCTGCTGCTTTCTCTATTTCATACTATTTCATATTACTTTGAATATGAGATTATATAGATATGGCAAAAAGATATTTTTTTTCTGGCTTCCAGTCAGTAGAATTCTTAATTTTGAAGTCAGACACTGCTGCTGCTGCTGCTGCTGCTGCTGCCTGAATAGAAGAGCACAGCATGCCTATCAGATCCCTCATTGATTTTAAAACCCTAGCCGTTTGGAAAAATCTTGCTTTACTTGCATACTGATTAGATTGGGTTTAAAAGTTTTGGATTGCAAATCACTGTGGTAGCCCTGTCTCTTCTCCATGTTCCCCAAAAATCTTACAAGACTTAATAAGTTCTCATTTTTTTTAAATAAGAATAAATGCAGGGTTAAAATCTAGTACATTTCTGTGACGAGAGAAGAAGATAGACCACGAATTACTTTTATTTCCTGCTTTGCCACATACTTCCTATATGAACTGAGACATTTCATTTAATCATCCTTTGATGTCAGTTACTTTGTCTAAAGTTGTGATATTAAAAGGTAGGTCAAATGAATTGTTTGCAAAGTCTCTACATCTTTGGGTGGAAAACTGCCTTGTAATGCTTCACAACACTCTTTGAAATACCTCACCAAGCCCAGTGGAGGCTCAGTTATTAAAAGGATATTAATTCACCAATTAAGATTTTAATGCCAAAATCTTGCCAGATTCTGCCTAGAAACTCAGTGCCTAAACACTGATTAGCTGAGAGAGATCTGTCTGTTTGTTACATGTTCTGTCAGCTGCAGTCACAAGAAACTTTCAGGCCAGAGCTCATTTGATGGAGAGAAGATGTGACCGCTGCCAGAATGCTCTCCGCAAAGGCACCTGCCTACATGATTTGCTTGGCGTTATCAATTAGCAGATAAACCACTGGAGCCCATTTTGTTAGCAAAAGTCTGGTGTTTTCAAATCCCATTCTCCCCTCCTGTATTCCAGACGGCTGGATTGCACCTACTCACTCTAGGATAACCAAAGATTAAGGGCAGCTAAGTTATTTTCGGAGATCTTGCACCAGGTCCACCTGCCCATGTCCTGCTCCTTTGTAGCTGACTACCACAAGCTCACACATACTCTAACTTTGGTTGAAAAACATGCAAATCTTTTACTGAAGGGAAAAAAATGTAACACTGTGTGCAGTATTACTCTAAATTAAGATCACCATGATAACATTTAAAGATTATCTTCTTATTACAAATCTTCAACATATTAGCTTCATCATATCTCCTTCATTTTCCTTTTACTCTCACATTCGTTTTCTTTTTTTATGGTAGTTTTAGTTTTGTCTTTTCTTTGCCCCTTGTTAATTTTGCTATTCTATTGTCTCAATTTTAATTTCATTAAAATATTCCAAAAATAAATATCTCTGAAATTACGATGAGAGGAATTTAAGGAGTAGCCAGAATTTTAGCAAGATTAACATCTATGTTCTGTCTGCTGTTGGGGATAAAATTCGTGTAGGTATATGTGTGATTTTACACGTTGACCATGTGCATAATGTTGGCTATTATAGGAACTCAGATTATTTTTAGCTGCGCAGAGAAAAAGCAGAGAATTCAAGAAAAGGAGTTCTGTTGAAAGGCTTTTCTCATGCAATTTTACAGCAGTATACTAAATTTAAAGTTGATAGCATACTTTGAAAATACTTCAGTACTAACTGAATTCCCTCCTCTAAGTCATATATTTGTTCATGTGTTAAACTGTGGTTGATGCTGAATAGACAACTATGAATTTGTAATTTAATATCTTTACATGCCTTGGCTCATGGAGGCTGTATCTGATTAACTCAGCGAGATACAGTTCTGTATTGACTCACTGAGAACAGAAGCAAAATCAAGTCCACTTGCTGCCTTTATAAAATGCCAGGGTTTGATTTCATGTGGTTAGAAGTACAGTCCCTTGTGAAAACATCCAAGTGTGTATCCTAGTCTCTTGTACCTCTCTTGAGCTCTTATGAGTCCAAAAGATAGGAGTCTCACTTCTCTTGATGTACATTTTGGGACTCAAGCCCTCTATTTCCCATTTAACATGTGTAAATCTTTCTTCCAAGTAACTGTTTAAAGTGTCACTCAAAAGCATACAGATAACAAAACCAAAGGGTAAAAACTTGTTTAGTGTTTCCTATAGTCAAGGTTTATTCATTCTTTGCAGAACACTATGCTTCTCTATCTCCATCTTGAGACAGGGCGGGTGGGAAACATGTTTTGTTGTAGCACCTTCTCCTTGTCTTTCTCATTTCAGGTTTTTTTTTCAGCTGCTTCTTGAAATCTTGCAAGGAAATATATTCTGAGCATTTATGTAATTAAAATTATTTAGAAAAACATTTTCACGATTATGTGGCAAAATTTTCAGCCTGAGCTCTTATATTATTCATTACAAGAACTTGATTAGTATTTGAAGATGTTCTCTGTAATACATTTCTCTATAACTTGGTGAAATTTGTGGGTACTTGAGTCAAAATCATTAGAGGGTAGAAGGAAATTCCAATATGTAATTCTTCAATAAATTTGTAGCTAAAGCAATAGCATGTGTGTCAATGGACACAAAAGTAATTCATGTCCTATGAAATTTTGTTCATGAAAAGAGAAGGGGAAAGCATGTTTTGTTTGGGTTTTTTTTGGTTTGGAATAGGTTTTCTAAGCATCTGCACAGCACTGTCCAAGTTTTCACTCTAATATATTATATTACTGTGATAGAAGTAGAATGTTGCTATTGTTACGGTGCTCAGTTGTTTTATTTTCTTACCTCATTCTCTCTGGTAACAAGATGGCAAGATTAATTAAAGGCCAGACATCATGTCTCACACTGTGAGTTTTATTTGTGAGACACATGTTAAAACATGAAGATGTGATGCAAAGACAGGAGGCATACACTCTGCTCAGCAGAAAGACCACTTTCGCTGTGGTTAATTAATGGCTTTATTAAAAATTCTTCTCTCTGCTAGTATCTGTGAAATTTTTTTCCATTGCTTTAACCTCTAATAAGAGTAAATTAGTATACAGATACAAGAGAGTAGCCTTTGCTTCCTTCATGCACATTGCTGTATTTGAGTTTCATCACAGGCTCTACAAAATGGACTTTTACAGCAATAGGATGCTGGAATGACTCCTTCAATTAATACGGCTAATTTATTTGTGCTTTTTAAATTGATTTTCATTTAGCTAGCTCAATAGAATGCAGAAATCTTGGAATTTGGAAGAAGCAGCCCCTGAGTTCACCTGGACTGGCATTTCATGTTCATGATTACAGGCAAAAATACCTTTCCACTGAATGTGTCTTCTGTGTGTTCTAGTGCTCTGTCACCTGTGGCAAAGGAATGCAGTCTCGAGTCATCCAGTGCATGCACAAGATCACAGGAAGGCATGGCAATGAATGCTTTTCTTCAGAAAAGCCTGCAGCTTACAGACCCTGTCATCTCCATCCCTGCAATGAGAAAATTAATGTTAACACAATAACATCACCCAGGTTAGGTAAGCAGTCAAAAATGACAAATCTCTCTTCAGTTCTTTCTCACCGTACAGCAATGATGATCCAAGTTTAAAAACAGAAGGCTAGGACTCAGGAGATATTCAGGAGATTTAAATTTTATGCAGAGACTCATCTTCCTGCCTTAGATTTTGAGCATGTACAGCAGAGACTGTAACTGAAAATGGTGAAGGGTTTTGTTATCCAAGGAAGGACCTTATTATGAGACTGTATGGTATTATGGGAACAAAACATCCCATATGAGAATATATCTGTGTTAGAGATACTAGAAATATATATGTTTATATATATTCACCCATTCGATTTTATCAAACCTTTCTAACGTAAGAAAATACCTTCTTTTCTGTTTAAAAATTCGGCAAACTGTGTTCTCTTGATGTCTGTGAGATCAAGGAGGCCCTTATTTGTTCCTCAAATACAAACAGCTGTTTCCACTTGTCTTTAGTTCAAATGTCTACATCTATGCCTGATGTATTAGGATGTGTGAAGGAAAATTACTTTGAATGAAGAGATTTGCTGTACCTGGCAGAACTCAGGTCTCTGTTGTTCTTAAAGAAATTATGTTACTGCGTAACTACAGAGCTGTTAATTCTGGTAGTTTTTATTTCCTGGTGCATTGTTGATGATGATTACCATTAGTTCTCCTAATCGTTCATTTGCATCTTGAGCGTGACAGGAATATTCAAAGGCTTGCTATAAGACAGCACACCCTTTCCAGCTGATTTTTCAGAGCCCTTATTAAGATAAACCTTCCTGTCCAATAGATTACTCCCGCATGGAAAACAAGACCAGCGTTTCGGACTATATGCAATACTTGCTTTAAGACAGTGAAGGGTATTTCTCTTTGAGGTTTTTAACCTTTAAACATTTCTGTGCAGTAGTCATTGTTTCAATTTGCCGTTGCTTACGGCCCTCTCCTTGCTATTTCACTGTTTGAAGGTTCCTCCTCTTGGTGCTTTAGCTTTCTTTGTTCATCTGGTCTCTCAGAAGCAAGATGCCATCGCTCCATCATTGATGATTTTCCTCTGGTGAGGTTATATAAGCAGCTTTGTGTCACAGAGTCAAGTGAATCAGAAAGAATCACAGAAAAAATACAGTGTCAATTACAATTTGACTTAATGTGAAGTGCAAAAAAAAAAAAAAAAGATTGGGCTATGTTGTCCTAACGGAATGGATTATATGGCACTGATATTAGTAATCTACAGGTCAATGTCATCCAGCCTGGAGTCAGAATCCAATCCGGTATCCAGTATCTCCAAAATACATAATGCAATGCTTCTCTTCAATATATTGATAATTTTGGCCTCCAGTTCCATTCATATCATGCAGTAGAGATCTTTTGATTTGGGGGTAGGGCTAGTGAAAGCTGATGGGGATTGTGCCACCAGCTCTTTTACAAATTTCTCTTCTATTAGAATAGGAGATTAACTCAAATCTGAGATTGACTTCTTCTTTCGGTTCAGTGTTTGTGATGGGTTTCGGACAATATCTTGTTCTTGTGCCCTGCTTTTCACTGGGTTCCCATTTTAAATCCATGTATGCACTACAGCTTGTATAACTAAATGTGCAAAATTTCAGTACCACGGTCCTTCTATGGTAAGCTGTGTAAGAGGCTTTCGTAAGTGAAACAAGGCAGAAAGACGAGCTCCACTCACTCATGAGAAGACAGCTGCATGACATTAAACTAATTAAGTTCAATGCAACTTAATCCAATTTGCAAGTAAAGCTGGCCTTAAAAATTTTTGATGTTGAATATATTGACAACAGGAGGATGAGGGGGATTCTTTCTTTTGTTAAATAACTACATCTATTACCCTTTCTCTTCCTCAGATACACTTCTTGTGCCCTTGTCTCTTTCGCTACCTGATTCTTCGCTAGCAAAGACAACAGTAATGTTTATTTAATTTTGCTGTTGTTGTTTCACAGCTGCTTTAACTTTCAAGTGCCTGGGAGACCAGTGGCCTGTGTACTGCAGAGTGATAAGAGAGAAGAACCTCTGTCAAGACATGAGGTGGTATCAGCGATGCTGCGAGACATGCAGGGACTTTTATGCGCAAAAAATGCAACAAAAGAGTTGACCTCTGTCAGGCTGGCTGGCTCTCAGCTCTTTGCAATCTTATTATTTATAAACACACACCCACCCACACACGCTTTTTCAGACCAAATATTATCAGATGACATATAATTTAATCAAATTAATTTATTTTTGCCTGCCAGACATCCTTAATGGTTTTGGTTAGACAGCCAACATGTTTTATCTTCTGACATTTTCATAATTAATTTTTATATGAACACTTTTGGATACATTTATCAGAATTTTTAAAAAATAGTAACTAGTATTTTAAATGTTTATTTTCAGTAAGGTCATCTGTTGCAAAAAAAAAAAAGTCATCTTATCTTGAATTTATTTTAATTTAGCTGAATAGTTTTGTTGTATATGGAAATAAAGACCTTTTTAATTTTATTATATTTTTGGAATTTGGAGTCAGAATGATCTTGTGTTTTTTGCAACAGATGTCAAAGTGAACAAGCTAACATTATTAAACAGGTTATTACAGAATGTATTGTGAAATTAGTTCATTTGATTTAGAAACATACTGAAGGGGATATTCTACTGTAACTTATAACATATTATAATCAAGAAAATTGAAATAGCTAAGTAGAGATTTTGATCATTCTCATGGACACATACTTGAACACAAGTATTAAATCAATGAAACACTGTAGAGATTTACACTGAATCACTGTTGCACTGTTTGAGGTAGTGTAGAGAAATGCAGTCCTAGAACTTGTACCATCCTATGAATCCACGTCTGTAGTGTTTTAACATGTCACTTAATTTTAAAAGTTTTGAAACAAAAAAACCCATGCCCCTCTATACCTTTGTGTGTCCTTTTTGCAGATTTACAAATGGAAGAGTCCTTTCTCCTGCCACTTGTATGAATTAATCTGTTAAACATTCTCAGTTTTCTGTTGATGATTTAGAGAATAGCTTCGTAATACTACTTTAGTTTTATCTTTGTCTAATGAAAAAGTCTTTATAAAAATTAAATGTTTTACAGTTTTGTGAAACATTATGAAACAGCTAAGATTTTCCTTATGAGAAAATATTGTACATGATTCACATGATTTTTACATTTTCAATAAAAAGTAAAGCTCCTTTTGTTATTTGAATTTTTCTTTTTTTTTGGGTATCTGTGTCTGATAGATTAATCCATCGAGCCCTGCATTGCAGCAGGTACAGCTACAGTACGAGTGCCTTCTCTGCCTCTTGACTTAGGCACCACTCTGCAGCTGCAGACAGACATGTCACTCTGTGAGCCTGTGAGCCTTGATATGCATGGAAAGTTGAGAATAACAGAGTAGCACTCCGTGGAGAGGCAGTTACTTATCCAGGTGAGTCCTAGAGCCACTGAACTTGGCAAGTGGTCAGCTGTAGGTCTTCTGCCCCCATTTTGTGGTACAAGCCTTTAAGTATGCTCTGAAGATATGTAGGAGAGCATAACCTGAAGGCAAGACAGCTGGAGAAATAAGCCAGAAAGGCATATTTTCTACTCAAAGCAAAAAGGGAATGCATCTTTATTTAAGTGATTCTTCCTTTTCATTCTCTGCAAAGAGTCTACTGTGTAGATGTGATGTAGATATCCACACCGTTTAATAAACTGAGGCCCCCAGTCAGGACTGTGATTCTGTCCAGGGAGAATGCTTAGATGCAGTCTTAACTCCCGTTGAAATCAATACCTGTGTTTCAAATAGCTGTACTATCAAAATCTTTGGCTTGGCATCTTACTGCTCTGCATTTGAAAATTGCAACTTTAATGAGGTGCTAGGGTATGATTTTAAATAAAATACCTTCTGGTTTTGAAAAACAAAAAAAGAAAAATAACATCAACATCATGGAATGTCATATTTTGTATAATCAAAAAGTTTCAATGCACAGAAAATTCATTTGCTCTGGGGCATAACTCCTTAATGTCACAGACATGCATTTGAAAGTCTAATAGAATTATTGTAGTTGGCAGGCAAAAGAAACAATTATTATTTTAAATTTTCTTCATACTTAGCACCAGACATTGGTAATACTCCTGCACTCACTTGAATCACAATTGAAAATCAAGCAAAAGAAAAGATGCCTCCAGACTAGGGGTCAGAGGAAAATTTTTTATCAGCTGGTGATATCATCCTCACAGTTCTAAATGTTTATGCTCTGCTGACTTTGAATATTTAACTAACAAAAATGTCATCTTAATCACAAAAATTAAAAAGCAGGTTTTAACTCTGCCTGTATCTGTCAAAAGCAGATGAGTGACTTCCCCTGAAATCATCCTCCCATCACCTCTATAACAACATCATAAAAGAAAGTACTTTTGATTGGGAGTCAGGGATAGAAAACTGTGGTCTCAAATGACCTTTTTTTTAAATCTAATGAGTGAAATCAGTATGTTACAGTGCTGATAAGTCTGATTCTGATTCCTTTAGCATCTGTAGTACAAAACTATTAGTTAAATCTGTGTGAATCATTTTGAAGCAGCTTTGTGTCTAAACAGCAAATATACCTCTTCCTTCTCTGCATGAATTTGAAAACAAGTTCATTTTACTGCTTCAATATATTCTATCGTCATTCAGAGGAGCAGTACAGACCAAAATACCCCTTTGGTCAGAAAATTATAAGAACGTTCTGAAAATGTGCCCAAGCTATGGCTTGAGCCACAGCACGCTGTGGGGAGGGCAGGCATTTGCCAGCCCTGCAGAGCTTTTCCATAGACCTGGGTGGCAGCAGGCAGCCCTTTCCAGCTGTGTTAAGGCAATCCATAGCCTTATGCAGGCGTAGACAGTCCAGAGTTTACGAATTTTTTCTTTATTTGTTCTTTTTTCTTCAACGACAATCCCTCTGCATTAATATGTTTTCCTTCCAGCCCGATGAATATGTAACATTTCAACAAAGGAGTGTTAAATCAGTCGAGTTCAGCTGGCATGTAAAGGTGAAATTCACTCTTAGCTAAGGACTAGAGGAGGCCTCTCTGCTAATTAAATACCACTTAGACCCTATTTTGTTGGATTAAGTGGGATTTAAGTGGTACACAGGGTTTGTGCTAGGCTGGGGCACAGCAGGCTTACTTCCTCCTCCCACATATGTGCTGGCCAGCTAGAGTGGTGACCAAAAGTTACAATAGCTACCACCTCTCATAACTTTCTTAAAGAAACACCTGGATTTTAATTGCATTGTCATTTATTCTGAAGGGAAATTGCTGCTTTGTTCTGGAGGAAGTGGGTTATATTTTGGGTTGTTTGGGTTTTTTTCCATTCAGTTTTCATTATCTACCTCAGTGACAGAAAAGCAGCCATTTCCATATTCTAAAAATATACTAAAAATAGAAAGCTTGCCTGCATCACGAGACCAATGGAGGCCCTAAAACCTAACAGATCAATTGTAAAAAGAAAATTAGAGGTATTCAGAAAGAATTTAAAGAGCTCTGTAAAAAAGATGTGCAAACTAGAATAGAAAAGGAACTTGAAAAACATCCAAACCAGGGAGCCAAATGGGGAGACGGTGGGATCATCTGAAAACACAGGTGTGAAAAGGACAGTCAGAAATGATAAAGCTATGAAAGAGAAGTTCAGTGAATTACTTGTGTTGGCATTTCCAGATGAAAGGTTGCAGGGTTCCTTATAGCAGAGATGTCAGAGAAGTTGGATCAAGGTGAAAGAAATATACAGTAAAGTAAGACCAAATAAGCATGTTAGATGCTAACAGTATCTAGGGTGGCAGTCACCTGAGAATATTGGAAGAACACAACTGGGAAATTGCTATCAGAGCCACTTGCCATGGTGCCTAAACTGTCATTGCAAACAGTCACTCTGCCAGAGGACTGGCAGACTGCAGTATAATTCCTGCCTGTGGAAAAGGCAACCCCTTGACCTACAGATTAGGGAGTCTTGAGTTCCTTTTTTGGTGCCATAGTAGCCAATGAAAAAAGTAAGATCCCTGGGCACCTGGATAAGCAGGGGCTCTTGGGTCAGCATGGCCTCAGTTGTGAACGGAGCAAAGAGGATCTTCTGGACACAGAAATCTCTGACAAAGTTCAGTATTACAGGATATCAAGAAACTGCATTCAGAAAGGACTACAGAAACAATATTTATGGCTTGAAAGGTGATTAAAGGATTGGAAGCAAAATGGTCCTCTTTCAGGATGGGAAGAAGTCAGCAGTATGGTTCCCTAAGCGGTTAGGTTTTTTGGCGTTTTCATCCATGGCATGAGGAAGAATAAAAACTGAGTTCTCCATCTCTGCAGGTGACATTAAGCTCTACTGGTTAACTCCTGCCTCAACTGGCAAGAAACATAAAACTGAGTGATTAGACAATTAACTGAAAAACTTTGAAGTAGTTAAATGTCAAGTATTATAGCTATGAAAAATAGCCCGAACCATTCCTATGAGATACTGAACTTGCAACTGACAGTCATAGAAGTGAAGAAAAATCATGGTATCATTTGTTGCTGTGGTCTGAAGTTACTAGCTCTACGAGAGTTACTAACTGCTATGAGAATAGCAGGGCAAAAAGCACCAAAAACTGAGGGATGTTGTCAGAAGAGAAGACATAATTTTTCCCATTTTTGGAACTGGTGTAACAACAACATGAGCATTGCATTCATTTATGGCTGCTGTATTCTTATGAACAATTTAGTGGAATTACAGTGTAACACATTGAAAATGGAAAATAAATGAGCAAGGAGATAGACTAGATGGTTTATGAGATGAGATTTAAAAAGTTGATAATTCAGATAGAAAAGAAAGAGACTGAGATAACTATAGTTTTAAAAATCCCGAAGATAATGGATAAACTGTGTGGGGAGCTCTTCTTAAAACCCTTCAATACTGCAAAGAGGGTATCCGTGATATGTCTAATATGGAAATTAATTTAAAAGACATAAAAGTAAGCAATTTAGGCACATGGTCATGATGTTCTAAAGCTTGCTTCTGAAGGAGGTACTATCAGAAGAATTGAAAAGCAGTTAGACAACTTTATAGACAACAAATTTATAAATAGATAATGAAAAGCCTGGGAAAGAGACACTTCAGCACCCAAAAAAAAAATAAAATTGTGTGGCTTCTGAGGGAGTAAAAGAATGAACTGCAGAAAGTAACCAGGTGTACACTGTCTCCCTAAACAGCATCTGTTTTCAGAGTGATAGGTCAAACACCCTTTTCAAACAGAGTGATAGATCCTGGGCTTAGGAGAGGTCTGGCCTAGTGAGCTGTCTCTTATGTTCTTATGTCTAATGAAGCAGTGTTGGTATGTAAATTCACACAGGCACACATCACATCTTATGCTACAGTAGCACAGAAAAACCCTGTATTTCGAGAGATGCTGGAAAGTCTGTATTTAAGAAGTCATGGTTGTATATACCCACATATTTTAGAACAAAAATAATTGCTGTCGTGGTTCTGCACAGGGAAAAAGTGAGAACGACGTGTCATGTTAAGTCTAAAACAGCAGCTTCATGGTCATCCCCAGGGTACCCTGGAAAGGTGTGTTAGTGTTTCAGGGCTTCATTAGACTGGGGAGACGTAATTGTAAATGTAGCAGCAGGTTCCCCAAAAGCTTGCACATCCACTCAGAAACACAGTCACTACTGTCTCTTTTGTGGCTGCTTGCAGATGCTTATTTGAGCATCTACTTGAAAGGTGCCAAATTAATAATTTTAAACAGATACGCTGTAAAATAATCTCCAAAAAATACAAGCAAGGAAAAATCATGAGCTTTCTAAGTGAATAAGGAGTTTAACTTACATGTATATCCAAATATTCATTTATTACTTTAGGATTTAAAAAATGTTTTCCTATCTTTACTTCATTTTTATATTTTCTCTATTTTCTGTGTGGTAAATAAATTGGTTTGATTCTGTGGTCTAAGCACAGGGCTAAAACTTTTGTGATGTTCTAATTCTCAGCACAAATTTGATTTGAAATAGGTTTTCCTGGACGTCAAGCAGTGAACTTGCAAAAGTTTATCCTCTGTGGCAGTATCATCAAAATGAAACATATCCTAGAAAAACATAAATATTTTAAGAAAAGGTTAAATAAAAATGAGGAGGCTATTTTTGCTATTTATACATAGAGGCCATAATGAGAAAGGGAATTTCATTAGCTGAAAGTCAAAAGGACTTAAGAATCATAAAATGATGATGAAAATATCAAGTCTCAAAATAAAATAGTAAAAGGGATGGGACTGAGACTATACCATTCAAGTCAGTAACTGAGTTTTTCCACTCACTTGAATGGGAGCAGAATCAATTCCCTGAAAACTTCTGTTATCAATTACTTGAAACAATCTAATATTTCCCAGGGTCAAGAAGAATTGACTGTGAAAGAAGTCCCTGACCCTAAAAAAGTGCATGTCATAGATGTCATGGTAAGTGGTACCAACCCACATAGCACAATGGAGCCTCTTGGTACTGCTGCAGAAAAGAAGCTTTGGACTGGAAGCTGCTTCTAATTTTCTAGGGGGGAAAAAAAAAGTCTTACTTTGAAGTATTGTAGGCTTGACATTTTTGGCAGATAACTTGAGGAAGTGCTGGTATGCATTTAAGTGTCTTATGCATCTACTCGCTGGTTCTCAGTTAGTTTTAATGAGCACATATGCATCTATCAAACTAGACCCTGAACCTGAAAACTTAAGCTAGGCACTTACACTTGTCCTGTCTGCTCTGCCACTTCTAAACAATCTTTTATCATTGGTAGATGATATAAGTGAGCCTGATACCAAACAGGGGTCAGATACAGTTTCAGGAAACTGTCGTATCCTTCTTCACGTCATTAATAATAGAAAGAGCACGCACAGCCAGGAAGCAGAAGCTGGGGCTGTTTTCAGTATTACTCCACAGGACAGAAACATGGACATCTCTGTTTTGCCAAACAACAACCATCCTGATAAATTCCTGCAACTGGAGGTAAAATCTTTAGAGAAAAACTCTGCCTTTCCACCAGCCAGCTGGGCAAAGTTTCCAGAAGCAGCTTTACCTGGAGTGCAACGGTGGCACAACAGGATCTATTTACAGGTAAGGTCTAAAAGAGGCTGACATTTTCCTGATTTTTCTACCTTGTTTTAAGGAACAAGAGAAAAATTACATGAGCTGTAGTTTCAGCTTCCTGTGTCTCTTGATGTGCATCATTAAAATTCCTGTAAATTTTCCCATTGACATCAGCGAGGATCAGGCTCCATGAGAAGAATTACTCTCATCGGG
>VZTA01008781.1:4823-31378 GCA_013398855.1 Mohoua ochrocephala | reverse complement strand
TGACTTTATTTCAGTGTATTAGGCTTTCTACTGCTCTTTGCAACATTTTCATAGCATTTTCCAGAAAGTGTACTATAGTCAAATACCAAGTAGTTGTACTAAAGGTGTGCATGGAATGTTCTCTCTGAAGAAGTAAGAAAAGCCCCAGATTTAAAACTCAAAGTCAAGTCATATCCCTTAAACTCGATGAAAAGGCACATTAGAGGGATATTAGAGATTCTTGCTACAAGTGTATATATATCTACATAGCTCACCGTAACTTCCTTTCTATTTTGCCTTTTTTTTTTCCTCTTTCAACTTTGGCATTCCTGTTGTACTGAAAGACAACCGCTGAAAGTGTGAAATACGCCGACCGCATTAATCCAGGTTATTATACAGAGGTAGCAGCAGTTTCTTGGTAAAAATGTAAATGTGCACTGCCTAGAAGAGGCCCTGGAGCTGGCGGAGGAGAAGTTCATGTCTGGATCAGCAGCAGTACAGCTGCATCAGCTCACACCCCTCTGGGCCCCACTTGCTGCTCCACAGTGCTCCTTCCCCGCTGCCCGGGGAGCCCCTCGCCTTTCCCCACCCCTAGCATGAGCAAAAGCTCCAAGGTCTGGTTCTTGTCAAGGGATGGAGACATACATAAGTGGTTGGGGGTGAGGGGGTGATGGAGAAGGGTCTACATTCTCAGGATCCTTAGGGTGGGAGTCCGATTCCCCAGGGGAATGAAGAGTAAGAGCCAAGAAAGCTCGAACCTGGGGGAAGGGAGGAGAATGATGCTGAAAGTCTCCCACAGCTACTTCCTGTTGCACTTCTCCCCTTTCAGACATTTCTCCCCATCAGCTCTCTAAACCCCTTTGCTCCCTCCCGGAGTCCATTCCAGTCCTCCTTCACCTGCAAAAGTCCTCCCCCCGCGACACCCGCTTCCACGCTCCCCCCTTACTTTCCCTAGCTTCTTCCCTACCCCAGACACCCTTCCCTCTGCCTACTCCCCTGCCTCCAGCCATTCTGTTCGTGTTGTGTAATTTTTGCTGGCGACTCCCCAAGGAGAGCAGGGGCGGGGAGCGCACGGTCGCCCGTAGTCTCCCATGCAAGCAGCCCTAACCAAGGGACGGAGCCTGGAGGATCCCGAACAATAGGGTATGGTGCAATGCTGGCCTCGCTCCCCCTCCCCCCGCCCCGAGCCCCTCTTTTGTGCAGGAGGGAGGCAGCCACACACAGAGCCTCCTCCACAGCAGGGATCCTTCTCCCTATTGTTGTCAATCAGGACGCACTGTCACCGAGCCAGGGCTGCAGAGCTGCGGGAGGACTAAAAATGTGTGGGGAGCCCTGCGCTTTTTGACCTGTGCTCTGCTCTTCGCCACCAGCGAGAAGGTTTTCCTGGAACTCTGCGTCCCAGCCCCGGGATGGCTGTTTCAAAGCAAATGTCTGTACTCACCATGTCTCCAAAAATGGAATTTGCAATGTGGTGTAAGTGTTAAACCTAGGACACAATCTATACTTTTAAGTGTAGTCATTAGTGATTTCAGGCTGTCCGGACAAAATTCATTGTGCCATTCTCTCTCCCTTAGGAGCTCGCGTTCTTTTTCCCCTTTTGCTGACAATCAAATAAAGGGAAAAGTACTGATGAGTTCCAGACGTTAGAAGAAACACGATGGCACAGTGGAGAACTAATGGTGCAGGAATGACATATTTCACTTTAAGATGAGAGAGATAATGGGGTTAAGGGTTAGTTAATTTAGAAATGGAAAAAGGGGAGCAGGGGGAGAGAGAGAATTAATTTCAGAACTTATGTGCATGATCTAAAGATTCCTAAAGTCATTAAACCTTGAGAGTAGCCTAAATTCCCTCTTTAGAAGTAAATATTATTTTAAGAAACTAATGCTACTCGAGGCTGCCTATGCAAAGTGACTGTTCAGTGGCGTGTTTGTGGTCTCTTCCAAACCTTTATTATGAAATCACTTAAATTCAAATGCACTGAAGTGCTTGTGTGTTTTCTCCACCTATAAGCTTAAAAATTTGTTTCCATTTTAATAAGCAGCTTCATGTAATGACAAAAAGCTGCTGCTCTCTCTCCTCACTTTCCTCTTTGGTATCGGGCAAGCTAAACAGCTTCCCCGCTTAGCATGTACTTTCATCGTCTACTTTGACTAAAACAAACCATAAAGCAGTCCAGGAATTTTGGCCCTTCCTTGTGAAAAGCAGCATAAAAAGCACAGACATTCTCCTGCAAATGGATCACTGCTGACCGCATTCTGCTCACCCTGAAAATTTCCAGTCCTGCTGGACCCTCTGCCCCACAGTATGTTTTAATGCCCAGCACACACCAGATGATTAATCCTCTATATCTGTTTCTCATGCATGTCTCCCCTGTAGTCAACCTGGTAATTTTCTGCAATTCTCAGACCTCTCTTTCTTGTTTATATTTCCATTTTTCCCCTATTTTTAGAAGACAGCAGAGAGCATTTAGTCTTAGCAGCATGCTACTTCTTGGCATGGTGTTTTTTTGGCCTTACATATGAGTTAACGCCTGTGTCCTGTCTTTGCTTGTTTCTCAGTATACCAGGACAAGAGAGTTTTTTAGAATCTCTAAGTTAGGTGCCAGGTTAGAGTCACTTCTTTGTCCCCTGGCTCATACGTGCATTACGTATTTCCACTCCCTCTCCCTTATTCTTCCCTAGACATCTGCAACTGGCCACAATAAGAGCCAGCTGCAAGGCTGGCAGGAGCTTTGGTCTGAGACTATACAAAAAGTTCTTATATAATGCACTCACAGCCCTGCAGAACTCCATTACCAATGACAGATAAAACACCTTTTTTAACTAAACAGTTCCTTATAAGAAGTAGCCTCAATGATGTGCAATTAAAATAGTCTATATGAATATTTACTTTTCTCTAAATATCCCTGTCACTTTGTCTGAAGTTTTTATAACCATCTACTGATCTCTTTCCTATCCATGTCAGGTGGCTTTTCAGTTTTGCAGTACCTGAGGCTGCTTTAATGTCTCTGACAAGGAATCCAGATCCCCTTCATTTCCTTCCTTAAGAAAACTTTCATTCCTAGAATCAGAGAATCATAGAAAGGTCTGATTTGGAAGGGACCTTAAGGGTCATCTGGTTCCAACTCCCCTGCCATAGGCAGAGACATCTTCCCCTAGAGCAGGTGTCTTCAAAGCCCCAGTCAGCCTGGCTTTGAACACTGTCAGAGATGGGATGTCCACGACTTTCCTGGGCAGCCTGTTCCAGTGTCTCACCATCCTCACAGGGAAGAATTTAATCCTAACAGCTAATCTAAACCTGCCCCCTTTCATCTTAAAGCCATTCCCTTGTCCTATCATTGTAAAAATTCTCTCTTCAGCTTTCTTGTCAGACACCTGCATGTACTAGAAGGCTGCTACATGGTCTCCCTGTAGCCTTCTCTTCTCCATGCTGAACAACCCCAGCTCACTCAACCTGTCTTCTTGGAGGTGCTTCTTGGAGCACCTCACCTCACCTGAGGAGAGGTGCTCCAACCCTCTGGTCATCTTCATGGCCTCATCTGGACCTGCTCAGGCTTCTCAGGAATCGTTGGTGTGAGCTGTCTGCCCCACTGTCTTTCATATCTCCTTATGTACTTTTGGTTAATCCGTGCCTTCCTGATTGCTTTTCCATAGCATCTCCTATGAGATGTGATTTGTTGAAGGAAGCTCTCAAGTGCTAATATTTATCATAACAAATGAGCTTTTTTATTTTCCAAATGTCTACGAATCCCTATACATAGCAATACCTAGTTGTTAGAACTATCACAGCGATTCTTGGCTACACCCCAGCAGTTTTTTGTCTATCAGGCCTTTGGTCTGCCTTCAAAATAGTCCCCTACATCAGAAAAATGTCCTCACGAGTGCAGGGAGGGTCCTCCACAATGTGTTACGAGACTTTTGCACAACAGAGTGTTGTAGTATTAAACAAACTACTATCAAATCGGCAAGAAAAAGCCATGAAGGAAGCACATGTTGATTCAGTAATGGAACTAACATTGACCCTCTATAGATCTTGGGGCTTTTCACAGAACACTAGTTTTGTACATGACAGCTCTCTAGGTCTGTCAAAGAGGGACATACTTTTCTCAGTGAAACGTGAGTTATAAACCAGTTATGAGCTATGTGTAGATCAAACACAGTTACGTGTTTGCAGAGTTGAGCATTTTTCATCTTGCTAAATAAGTATTTCATCTACAGTTTTTCAGTGTTCTTCAAAACTACTGCTTCTTGAGTATTCACTGCTCCCTCCTTCCATTCACTGAATAATAACACAAATGGCCTCTGGTTTGTTCTGTTCCACCCTCATTCATGCTGTCTTCTTAGATTCATTGTATGTTGTATGAATTCTGTAACAGATATGGATACCTAAAGTTACAACACTCTTCTCTTTCTTTGAACATTTGCTTCATGAATCAGAGTCTGTGACAAAGGTTGGGATGTGTTTTGAATCTTAAAAGAAAAAAAAAGTTTTTGCAGGAGTTAATGCTGGCAATCGTATTTTTAGTGTCTAATCTTATGTTTCTCTGCTTCTAGAAATGCACATGTTTAATGCAATATTCTTCATATTTCTTTGTGTTATTTCTTAGATGTAAAACTTTTGGGTTTTGTATGTGATTCTAGCTTCTGTCCTTCCTTTTTCCTAACTAGTCTGTAGGACACATCTACTGCAGAAATTTTACAATCAAGCATCTGCTGTACTCAAGTACATTTTCCCAATTCGTTTGTCACCTCAATGTCTATTCTCTAGAATTTCTGCAAACTATATCCTACCCTAAATTCCAGTCCAGTTCTCATGGTAAAACCCAGTTTCCCCTCCCAGTGTATTCCTTCTCTACATCTGCTCCAAGCTACCACATTCTCCTCATGCCCTTGAAAAGAAAGGTACTTCAGAAAGTAGGGGAAAAAAGTTTTGCCACTCTTTTCATAAAAGAGGGCTCCATAAAAGCACTCTTTTTATGAATAATTTTTTGCATCATGCCATCTATTCCAAGTTTTGGAGAATTTTATTTAAAACAGCTTTAGAAATTACTGTCAAGTCACATTCTTTTCACAGCATTTTAGCCTAGGGAGACCAATCATCCCCTGGTGAGACAGTTCGCGTTCTTCAACAAAATGTTCTCCAAGTTCAACTATTTAGCAAGCCTGAGGGAAGAATCATTAAGGTCAATGACAAATCTTAAATAAGAAATAAAGTAAATAAAATAAAATGCAGTCAGAAAGAAAAGGCGGTTAAAAACACCAGCTCAGCTGAAATCCGGCCAGTACAGCCCAGAGGGCTTCAGTGCCAGCTGTAACTGCAATGCAAAGAGTAATATTATCAGGGGATATGTGAAGGCTAAGGAACAACATGTGGAAATTATGAACTAACAGAAGGATGGGAGGTCACTGAGGATCCGCCCGCCTACTAATGGCAATTATTGATGGGAAACATGCTTAGTCACTTCTGCAGGATTTAGTGATAGGAATGCCAGCATGATGCTTCCTCCTAGAGTTTCTTAGACAAAGCCTGTCGTTTTCTCTTCTCCACCTTCGCTTTCTGAAGGAACTCAGTCGTCACGCTTCCTTCTACACCTGCCTGCCCCAGACCAATGTGCACGTGTCCATGCATGCACACAGACACTGCAGTCATGAAGTAGGTGATGACATGCAGCAGCTGACTCCCACTGAAAGTGGATTCACCAGCCCACAAAGTGAGCAGAAAATTACTTAAGCAGAAGAAGCCAACAGTTTGCTAACATCTTAGGGACCTTCGCTGACTTGATGAGGTGTCCAAGCATTTCCCAAAGCCAGTGTGCAGGAGGTCAGATTCCCTGAGGTCCCACCAGAAATGTGGAAGGAGAAGCAGAACATGCCCCTAGCCCTTTTGTGGCTGAAGTCCACTCAGCCTGTGGTACCCTAACAGCTGGAGATCTCGGTAAAATGGAAAAATTCAGGAAAATTCATCCTTACATGGAAGTAAGGTTGTCAGGACCCAGCTTCTTCATTGGCTGCTTATTATGTGCGCTTAACCTTACGTGGGTCTTGCAGCAGGTGCTGCCCACACCTTTGTGATTTCTGAGAGTGGGAGGGGGTGGGGATTGCCCCCCTCCAAGCATACCTGCCACAGGACCACTGGGTCAAGTGTCCCATTCCAATATAAAAGGGAAAGCCTGGAAGGGTTCTTTTGATAGATTTTTCTGACGAAAAACCAAGCCCGAATCCAGCAATATTATATCTGAGAACCATTTATTGAAATTAAATGAAAGAGACAAACCCAAAGGCAAACAAACAAACAAAAGAAAACCAACTAAGTGTTCTTACAAAAGGGAGGGGGAAGGGAAAACAAGAAAAGGGAGCAGAGAGAGGAAAGAAAGAGAGAGAGAAACAGAAGACAGGGGACAGCATTACCACAGAACCCCGGTTGTGTGTTTGGCAGACGGAGCGTGCGTGTCGCGAACCGCGCGGTGCATTTGCGTGGCTTCCGCGGCAGGCTGGGCGCGATTTCCAAGTGGTGGCAGCGGCGTGTCCCTGACGAGGCTCTGGCTGTGGGTGGTGGCTGCAGAGCACGACGTAGTTCCTGGGATCGGCACAGCAGGGCGAAGCAGGCCCGGGCAGGGAAATTACAGGGAAGAGGGTGCGAAGGCAGGAGCAGGAGGGGCCAAACTGACCCTCCAAGCGACCCAAAGCAAAAGGCAAAGACAAAGACAAAGAACCCCTGGCGTTGCAGCTAGCTGCTTTTCATGTGTCCCAAAACTCCTCCCCCAATTCGGCTTCGAGGGCCCATTATCGGCAGGCATTTTTGGTGGGCATTTTTCTTCACTTCATTTGTGACATATGTTGAGGCATATATATATTGGTCCCTCTCGGTCAGGCCAAGGCTCCCCTTGACACAACATAAAGTTCCTAAGGACAAAAGTACTAATGAGGAAGGATGAATTTGCTCTGTGTTGGTTCTAAGCGTCCTGAGAGGTGGGAGAGGTGTTAGTGTAGGACAAGGGCTCGGCAGAAAGAAGGTCTCTTAGGTAGCTGACACACCATGGAACCACAGATCAGAGACAGGTTAATTGAAAGTCTCGGGGACAGAAGGTTGTGATAAATATTGAACAGCTTGAACTAGAGAGTCTGATTGCATTTTACAGGTGAATTACAGATTGAAAAATATGGTAACTACTACTTTGCAGACTCCTAAAGAGGCCCTTAGTGCTGTGTTGACAGGCAGAGTGTGGTTTCTCAAAAAAATGTGATCCCACCAGGGTTGTTCTTCATCTTCCTCCCTTGACACCCACATGTTCTAAAAGGTCTTATTTAACAGCTTTTGTTATTGGGAGACTGCTCAGATATTTAATTACCTGTGAATTCTGACAGTGCCCTCAGTTGAATGAAGAGCCTCTTTGACATCCTGACATGGGTGTAGCATTCAACAGGGCGAACAGAACTGCAAGCCACACCCCTGCTATCAGAGATGCCTTTCCAGCTGAGGTTGCCATTTACACACCATTTCTCCTGTGATCATTCTGCTTTGTCCTTACATCTTTGCTTCTGCGCCATCCATCCACGGCTTTCACCAGAACTATAATGTTCTACTGCAGTTCTCCACAGCGCTGTTTCGCGAAAGCAGAGGCTTTCTTCCAGCAGGCATTATAATGTCAGTTCACATTTGCAAAAGAGCTTAATGTTCAGATTGTACCCACCTGCTTTCCCCAGACGGAAGAAATCTGTCCAGAGTGAGCAGTCAGGCTCCCTCACTGCACTGTAGAAGTTTGCCAGAAGGAGAAAAATGGTTGCATGTGTAGCTTTAAAATGATTCTATTGCATTACAAGTGATAATTCTGGAAGTGGGCCTGTATCGTAGGTAATGCAAATGAAAGCCAGGTTCTGATCTAACTTGTGTCTTACAGAGGGAAAAGAGAACTGTCACCGAGCTGCCAGGCTTAGACTTGAACAGAGTCAGTCAAGAAATAATCGACAAATCCCTGGGGAAACACATTACACCCATCACCCTGAAATCCGCCATCAAGAGCAACCCACTGTATAGTGATATCCATGTGGAGGATGACTGGGAGGAGAAGAAAAAGACTCCTTCCTGGACTGTGCAGGACTATGACAGACAGTCACTACACTCTGACTTGGCCAGCCACATAAAGGTAATTCACTGTTGTGCTGAGTTGTGTTGAGAGAGTGAATTGCTGTGAGCTGTGTGGTGCGTGCACAAACCGCTGCGCAGCTCGCTTGGATCTTTAGGCGGGATTATGGAAGTAAATATGGAGGTATATTCTGGTACAGACATGACGCTAACATGAGTCTGATCAGGAAAGCAAGTCTACATATCTGGTGAGACTCCAGGAATTTAAATTTTACAGTACATGACCTCTGACTAGAGAAACTCTTAAACCGCAACACTGTACAACTCATCTTCCCTGTTTACACAGGGAAGAGCCATAAATATGGCACTTAAATACTATATAGTCACTCTAATAACTGTTCATAGCAAAATTCTGTTATCAAATTTCATATATTTTTCTCAGCCTCATCCATGCTATACAGGATCCTGCCTCCCTGTGGGTTGGCACAAATCACTTTTAGGATCACTTTTGTAAGCTTTTTTTCCTGCTGTTCCATTTTTTGAAAAGAGAGTCAGAGCTGTGTTTGTACAGTGACATCTCTTCTTGAGAAGACAACATGGCTTGTTCTGGGTTTTTAAACACATTTCAATGGCTGGTGTCCTACTTTTGGTTCCTGGATGAAAAGTGTGGTTTTAATTTTCCCCAGTGGAACATTTGCAGCATCTGGAAAGTAGCACAACCTACATTCAAGTGAAAGTGTCTTGCATACGTGTTGTGATGTCTTAAATTCATTAATCAGTGTCTGATGATAGCCAAAATACTTCTGGGTATGTTCTAATGAGTTTGTGTGTAAAAGAGACAAGCTGATTTCATTTTCTGATTTTTCTTCTAGGAAAATCCTAATGATCTAAAGTTCTGGATGGGGGATATTTATACCCCTGGGTATGATACCTTGTTAAAAAAGAAGGAGAGAGAAAAAAAGCATTCCAAATATTGCCGAATCATCCTGCTCATGGTACTAGCTGTTTGTATCCTAATTACTGTAATCACACTCAGTGTTTTACTTACTTAGTATAGCCAAATGATGATGAAAATTTTTTTCAATAAATATTTTTATTAAACTATTCCCTTTTCTGGTTTTATTTGAACTCCTNTTTTTTTTTTTTTTTTTGTCACAAACACAATTTATTTGACGTCACTACTTCAAAACATTCCGGTACAGCATAAGGAATTGACCCTGAAAAGAGACAAATACTCTGAGCATGGCTGAATCTCTCCTTACAGGTATAATTTAAAAAGTCTATCTTTTTAGTGCCTTCTTTGGACTAATGATTTAAGTCAGTATGTGTGGTGTGTTACATACAGTACGTACAGACAACCAGCTGACTATTTGTTCTAATAAACACCTACCATCCTCTTCGTCTTTTTATGATAGCGATTTTTAGGATATAGAAAAGTATTATAAAGCATCACTCAAGATATCACAAAGAATTATAAAACAAAAATTAACGCATTACTTAGTGACTGAATGCATTGCTGCAATGAAGCGGCACTTAGTAAAAGCCAGCCTAAACGCATAAATATTTTCTTACACTTTTTCAGAGAAGAAGAACAGAAAATAGATCCCTGAGTTTCTATCAAAAAATTGCCTGAGACCTGTGACAGAGTTTTTCCATCACTATGTCATCTTTTTTCAACATGTAGCATTCTGTTACCCCAAAAGATGGAGTGACAATATTTTTTTTTTTTTTGAACAAAATCTGTGGAGTACTAGAGTATAAACTGGAATGAATACCCCTTAAAAATATCAAAGTTACATAACCAGGCTGTGAAAAAGGGTCTTTGTAAATTAAAGGAACAAAATGAAATGTTTAGAGCACACAGACAATTAAAACGATACACCTCAGAATAATTCAGGAGAATGAAAACATGACAAAATAAAAAGTGAGTGAACAGGGAGAGAAAAACCTTCAAGTAATTATTTCCTTTCTGAAAAGGCACTCTGGGTGCTGCAAACCCATTATACCTCTGTATTTGGTATTTAAGGAGCTATGACTACTATTGAGATAGGGATTTCCCTTACACAAGAGAATCTCACAGTTGCACAGAAGCTGGAAAGTTGAGGTTATACCAGGTCTGCTTCTTGTCCCACAAAAAAATGAGTTGGATTAGTCACGAATAGAACTAAGGTAGAAGGTTTGTTACTGTCCCCTCTGAATTATAGAATGTGCCCTACTTACACCAGGTTTACAGTGCTTTAACTCATGTCAAGATGAATTCATCTTCAGAAGAGTCTTTCCTTCTTGTCTAGTCCATGATTGATTCTGGTGCGTTCTGTAACTTCTTGGACCCTAATCCAGCTTGTACCATAACTAGTTTGAAGATTCAAGTTAAAAAACCTTACTGCTTTAATCTGGTGTGCAGACAACAGCAAAAGAGTAGCAGCATTTAAATACACGTGTGTAAAATTAGTATCCCTGTTACAAAATTGGATATTGCTGTAAATACACGAGGGAACTCGGTCTCCTGCCTTGCTGCAGTTTCAGTGCATATGGGGGTTCTTGTCTGAAAGATCAGGCCCAGTCAGTTTATGAAAGTAAGAACTTGGGAGTATTTTACAAGACTAATAGCTGACATTATGAAGTAACTACTCACATTAAACTAACAATACTTGACTTTTTTCCAGCCCAAGTACATTTGCTTTAAGTGCATTGCATACAATGCAGAGACGTACTTTTGTAAATTATTGAGGCCTGCAGGCGGGAAGCCTAAAAGCAAAGGGCTCTGTAATTTCCAGGAAAACAGCCAATAATGCGAGTTTCTCAACTGCATTACTGTGTGAGGGCTTAGTTGAAAGCATAAAGCCGTTTTCTCCACAAGTCCACTACGGGCTGTTTCAGTCCGATTTCACTGCTGTCACCTAGCGGAGAGCCAAAAAAAGAGGAAAAACGTGTCAGCCGCGAAGATGCCGGCTTGGACTATATATTTTAATTTTTAAATTTTTTTCCCTAATGTTTTGTTTCTGTTGGAGGTGGGGGAAGGGCTGCTGGGTTTTTTGCGCTCCGCTGGCGCCGTGGCCATGCGGGTTCCTTTGGTGACCCCTCGCGGCGGAGCNGAGGCGCCCCGCGGCTCCCGCGTGTTCCCGGGAAGGTGCGCGGCGTGCGGAGCGCCGGCAGCCACGGAAAGGCTCCTGCGTGCCCTGCGGGAGCGTCTGCCCGCCCGTGAAGGAAGGGGCTTGCTGCTGCGCCCTTCGGAGAGCGCTCGCATGGGGAGAGCCCATTGTCTGTGCAAACGCGAGCTGTGCTCTTGGTACTGGGAAAATAAACAACACTTGAATGCTTTGAGAGGAAAAAGACCAACCAGCGTCAACAGACTGAGAGACAAAGGCTTTTCTTCAGGGGAGAGTGGTGGAGCCTCAGGATCTTTTGTGCCATGTGCTAACTCTAAAAACAATAAACGAGACACCCCTCCTTTAACCATTTAATGCAGTATTACTTTGCATGTCTTGTAGAAAAACAATTTAAACTTTTGGTTGATAGAGATTGCTGTGTGTTGTTTCTTTTGTCGTGTGAGTTTTTTCTTTTATTGTTTTGGGTATGTTGGGGTTCCTTTAATTCATTAGTGACAGAGGCTGAAGAAGACAAGTCATCACATAACATTCATAATAAACTAGCATCAGTGTTGGTGGCTGGAGAACAGAATGTTTTGTGTATTCCAAAAGGGCTTAAAAAACTTTAAGAAAAGGAGGCTCAGGGGAACTTTATCGCTCTCTACAGCTGCATGAAAAGAGGTTGTAGACAGGTGGGTGTCAGCCTCTTCTCACAGGTAACAATTGACAGGACAAGAGGAAATGGCCTCAGGTTGTGCCAGGGAAGGTTTGGATTCGATATTATTAAAAAATTCTTCACTGAAATGGTTGTCATGCACTGGAACAGGTTGCCCAGAGAAGTGATGGAGTGGTCACCCATGAAAGTGTTCAAGAAATGTATGGACATGGTTTGTGGGGACGTGGTTTAGTGGTCATTACAGTGGTGCTGGGTTAAGAGTTGGCACTGATTATCTTAGAGGTCTTCTCCAACCTTAATCATTATATGATTCCATGAATAAACTAACTCTACTAGGTAAGTTTCCAGTACATAATCTCTGTGATCTACATNTGAAAAGAGGTTGTAGACAGGTGGGTGTCAGCCTCTTCTCACAGGTAACAATTGACAGGACAAGAGGAAATGGCCTCAGGTTGTGCCAGGGAAGGTTTGGATTCGATATTATTAAAAAATTCTTCACTGAAATGGTTGTCATGCACTGGAACAGGTTGCCCAGAGAAGTGATGGAGTGGTCACCCATGAAAGTGTTCAAGAAATGTGTGGACATGGTTTGTGGGGACGTGGTTTAGTGGTCATTACAGTGGTGCTGGGTTAAGAGTTGGCACTGATTATCTTAGAGGTCTTCTCCAACCTTAATCATTATATGATTCCATGAATAAACTAACTCTACTAGGTAAGTTTCCAGTACATAATCTCTGTGATCTACATTCATTGGTCTCTCCCTACCCTGACAGCACACTTACACATATAATTTCATACTTTCACAAAATCACAGAATATGCTGAATTGGAAGGTGCCCATCAGAATCATCAAGTCCCACTCCTGACCCTGCACAGGACATCCCAAAAATCACACCATCTGCCTGAGAATATTGTCCAAATGCTTCATGAACTCTGTCAGGCTCGTGCTGTGACCACTTATCTGGAGAGCCTGTTCCAGTGCCCAACCACCCTCTGTGAGTGAAAAACCTTTTCCCAACATCCACCCTAAACTTTCTCTCACTTAGCTTCATTCCATTTCTTCAAGTACTGTCACTGCTCACAAGAGTGAAGAGATCAGTCCCTGCCTCTCCCTATGAAGATGTTGAAGACCTCAGAGAGGTCTCCCCTCAGTCTCCCCCAGGCCTAACAGACCAAGTGACCTCAGTCACTCCTCATACGGCCTCCCCTCCAGACCCTTCACCATCCTGGTGGCCCTCCTTTGGACTCTCTCTCTAATACTTAATGGCTTTTTTATATTGTGGCACCCAAAACTGCCCTCAGCACTCGAGGTGAGGCCGCCCTGGTGCAGAGCAGAGCAGGACAGTCCCCTCCCTTGCCCGGCTGGCGATGCTGTGCCTGATGTCCTCCAGGACAGGGTTGGGCATCCTGGCTGCCAGGGCACTGCTGACTCATGTTCAACTTGTCCTCAGCAAGGACCCCCAGGTCTCTTTCCTGCAGCCTTGTGGAAAACTTAACTTCAATAAGATTTTAAAATTTTTGTTTCAATGGTGATCTGCTGGAACAGCAGCAAAAAGTCCTATGTAGTCAGTGAAACTTAAGACACCACACCCTATATGTTGATATATCAGCATTTTACCAGTACCTCTAAAAAGATGTAGGAGAATGGCATAACTGTGGTAGAATACTACCTTTTACTGGGAAAACTGGAATTTGCAGTGAGATGCAGTCACTGCAGGAACTTGCTCTTATAAACTGCACAGCAGCAACCTGGAAGCAAATAAGAGTTCTGCAGATTGTGCCCACTTATAATTGCAGTGGCAATCACTATATTTTACAAGTGATTTTAGAAAAACTACCTTTTCTCCAGTAAATAAGGATTAGCTTTCAAAACTACCAAAGTGATTGAACTTTTTAACTGGCTTTCAGTGCAACTACTCTCCCAAATCACTAGAACATATTGGAAGATTCAGCCTTCCTCTTCCTTTGCTGCATTCTTCTCATCCCAAAACTGTCCAGAAATATTCAACTATGTTCTCATTTCATTTGGTTTTGGCCTGTAGAGTTACTGAAGACAGAGTCCTGCTTGGTTCTGGCACTTCAACAGGCGCAATTTGGGAAAATTACAGCTACCACTCCCCTTCAGTAAAGTACAGACCTTGTCCATGAAAAAGATCTCACAGGGCTTGTTGCTTTAGCCGGGTACATGTTTTCATCTTCCAGCCTAATATATTTTTCCTTCCAATGCACCTATTACAGAAGGCAAGGTCTATAACAGAAAAGAGGGAGGGAAAGAGACATTTTTGAGTTTACCATGAGTAAAATTAGCTGGTCACATCAGGATTTAAAAAAGGAAAGAAGTGGTGTGAGTTGCAATACAATATAAATATCTCTGGGTAGGTCAGAAGTTACTCCTTTAGTTATATGATATTTTGGTGTGTGAATGGTGAATGAATAACCATAATAGCAGAACCTGTGTGGATGCTCTGCATCCCTGCTATCTATCACCGAAAGATCAGGAAGGTGTGCCACAAAATTCCCTGCCCAAGGAGAATGTCCCACTGGTTAGTTCAGAGATATTTTGAAGCAGATCAGACTGCTGAATCCACTCCAAGGATCTATTCTACGTGGATATGCTCCTGTAAATTGAGTAATTCACTGAAATACAAATTTATGGGGACTCTAGCCAGCCATTAGACAGCCATCCAGTGCAACAAATGTGATGCTTCTGTCAACTATTTTCTCATGTGGTTTTTACTGGTTAGAAGCATCTAGATTTGAAAAGTTAGAGCAGCAGTTACCTGCTGTAAAAAGTGATAGGTGTAAGATAAAGCGTATCATCTCTTTGTTGCACAAGATAAATTTCAAAAGTTTTTAGCACCTAGTGTATTAAGTGGGTTCCACTTTTTGATTTAACAACACCACTTTCTCCTATGTAGCTTCCTTTGTGAAAAATGCCTTTTGAATTATGTGTTTCATTTTTAAAAAAAATTTCCTATAAAGCCTTACTTTGTGGACAAAGAAGCATGCAAATCCAGAGCACTTCTGTGGATTGACAGTTCTGCCGGGGCCTTACCTGCACAGCCATAACTTGTTTATTTGAAAACCTGATTATTTGCATTCTGGAGAAATGCATTAACAAATGCAGGAGAGACTCTTGTGTCTGTGAGCTCCTGCTTATATTGAAAGGCTTTCTCTGTTCCAACTCTTGTTTCCCATGATACTGGTGTGGACTCAAGACACTGCTACACCCCTATTCAGGTACCTGAATTCATAGGTAGGAACATGACATGTGCCATGGTTCAATTAATTTCTCAGCAACCTGATGGCACGGCAAACCCAGTCGAAAGTCAAGTTTGACAGGCCTGTGCCCACTTACAGTCCACTGTCTGAAAGGAGAACAACAGAACAATGGTAGAGAAAAATAAATTTCTTCTTGTAATACTTATCTGTAAGTCTATGAATCTAACTCTGTACAAGATTTAACTTACTAGATTTGGGATTTGTGGGAGCATTGTCTCCTCCCCTCCTCTCCTCTTCAAATACAAACACATTCCAGGCAGATTTCTGCTGAATAACAGATGTAGTTCAAGTTTGAGCTGAGGTGGAGTCTAAATGAACATGTGCTTTAGGTAAGCAGCTTTCGACCAGATCCCTCTATCTCTCTCGATTTCTTCCTTTTGCAGCTGTTTCTCAGTGAATTTCTCTCTGGGGGCAGCCAGTCTGGTCAGTGGTGGTGGTGCATCCTGACAGGCAACCCTCTTCCTGACAGAGGTACTTGTCAGGATTTTCTAGTCAGGGAGGCTGACTTCGTGAATCTTTGCAACTGGAAACTTGTTTGCAATGATCCTGATACAGCTAAATGCTGACCATGACACGTGGAATCCAAAAGTCAGAATATTGAGTTATAAATTACATATTGTTAAGGGTTCTTTTTTCCTCACCAGACCTATTGTAAGCCATCTGGTTGTGGAAAAAATTCTGGACACACTCTCCTCTGATGTATTATGTTCTATTAAGGCAACCCAGCAACAAAAATCCTGTACACAGTTATATTTTCAATGCATTATTGTAACCAGTTGGCAGGCAGTTTTTAGGCTGAGAGAGGAGAATGGTTAACTCATAGCAATATGACTTGCTATGTCATTTTCATGAGAACACACAGCTCCTGAGTTGGTGTGGATTATTTTTTCCATCCATGTATTTAGCTTCACAGACAACCCAGTATATGAACCAGCCTTCCTGAAGAGGGCTTGTTTCTCTCTGGGGTTTCCTCTGTGTTGATTGTGCTCCTTTTGGAAATTCTCCAATAGGCCACTCTCAGCTCAGAAATCAATTTGCTGCAGCTGCTGTAGTAAATTGAAACTCTTGTAGCTGTAAGTGGGTTCATCTGTGGGAATTCTTGTTGCCTGTGGTAAGGTTAGTCATGTTGGAGGAAGCATTGTGGAGTTAAGGTGGAAGGCAGAAAGTTTTATGGCAGCACAGTTATTGTTCAACGCACAGCACAAATCTACTGAGTATTGGGCTTATGTGCTTCAAATTTGGAAGACTGCTGTTTTTAATACCTGTGGGTGTGCGTGCCTGTTTAGCCTTTCAAGCTTCTTTTCTCTAGGCACAACTGAACACTGAAAACACACATACCAGTATGCATACTGAAGCAGTATTTTTTGTTCAGCTGTTAGAGTCTCTCTTCTAAATAACTTGGTACTTCCTCAGAAGGGGAAATGATAAAGATAGTGGAAATAACAGGGGATGGTTTTGTTGTGGGAGGTGCTTGCTTTTGTTTGAAGTTTGATTCCCCTTTCCTACACCCACATGTGATTTTTTAATTTTCTGAACTGTAAGAATATAATAATATTATAATATGATAATATTTTGAAACTTCTTGGGATATAAAATAATCTGGATACAGAAGCTATTAGTGAATAATGTGCTGTGTGCGACAAGCCCTGGTGGTGAATTGCTAAGGGAAAGACTATGTGCCTTATAAAAGTAGTTCTTAGGCTGAAATGAGCACAGGGCATTCAATCTTTAAATTTGCATTAGTTCTCTTGCTTTTTAATGAGCAATGCCATAAATATCGTCTCAGCTCATTGAGATGGGAGCTGAACCAAGTATTAGTAAACTGGCATGTGGGTAATTTGCATAGTTGGGGGCCAAAATTTTTATTTTTGTTTTCATTTTTTAAATGTCTGTTTCTTAAGATTAACTGCTTCAAGTTTCAGAATCATTTGTGGGGAAAAAAAATTCAAGTAAGGAATCTGGAAGCTCTATTTTGTCTGAAATGGTCTGTATGGCTCTAAAGGTCTGACAAGTTATTGCACCCCATAAACACTTCTGAAATGCCTGCAATATTAGGTTACCATAGAGCACAGTTTATAGAGACTGTTTAAAAATAAAATAATGAGAAATGGAATGGAAAACCTCCTAATTTGTTAAGATTAAGCTGAGGATAAAGAGACAGCTATGACATTAAATCAGGCTTTGTCCCTGATTGAAATGTGACACAGAAAGTATACTTAGGACAAGAATAAATCCTGGGCAAGGCATTTAGAATTGAATGAGCCGATTCAACAGTATCTCTGGCTTTGTACATATAGGTTAAAATTTTAAATATTGGAAGTAATTAAGTCAGCAGTATAAGTTTATGCAAAGCTCAAAGCTAGAGAAAAACGGATTCTCCTGGCAAATGGAGTAGAGATACTGCTTGCAGCCTGGAAGGCAGTGTGTTAAATTGGCAAGTTGTCAAATCCCGAGGCAGTAGAAAACAAGTAAGTAAAAGGGTTTATAGCAGTAATGTTGTGTGGAAATGAATGTTGAGATACACTGCAAACTGCTGAGGGAGAGAAGAATTCACTAAGGACCTAAATGCATGTCTGACCTTGAAGCAAGAAATCAGCTTCTTTGGGTGTTTTTTGACAAAAATAAAGGCATTTGATGGTAGGATCTACATAGTGAAATCCATTTGATTTTACCTTAGTAACTACATTTAACAGTATGTGCCTTGGTCAGATACTTTCCCCAGTGCTGTGTCCATACTCCCGCCACAAGCAAGGAGTCAGTGACCTTGTTTTCAGATGGCAATTCTACCATCAGAAAATCTGCTTCCATTCTGAGAGAGATCTCCTTTCCCTATGATAGCTTATTCCCTGCTCCCCTGAGTTTGGACACAACAATGGTGAGGATGGCTCAGTCAGATGCTGCCAGAGTGCCTGGCCTTCCTTTCTCTGCATCCTGGCAGCGGGGAGCCATCACTGACCTTTCCATTTGCTTGACACCTTTAACATTTTGTGGATCCTCAGTTGTACACCTCCGGCTTCAGGCATGCTGTTCAGTGCATTTTCAATCCCGAATTACGCAGAGGTCTGTAAAGATGCATTTCTCACACAGCTGTGAGCTGGGGCTGCCGAGGGTTCACAAGGGTGTGGGCACCCTGCCTGTCAGACAAGGCAGCTCAGACAAGGAGCTGGACGCTGAAGCAGCTCAGCAGGCTGTACTGGCTACCTGGAGAGTGGGGCAGCCCTGCAACAGGGGGAAACCAGGGACGCAGCATTGGTCATCTGTGCAGGCTCCCACTGGAACTTCTCGTGGGATCAGTTCACTCTAGACCCTGCCTCTTAATGAAAAAGACCTTCCCCACTTTCTCGCCTGCAAATGTTTTAACGTGTTATGACTGGAGGCTGAACACTTGCTGAAAATAAAACTTTTTTTTTGCTATTATTTTCTTAATCCCTTTTGGCTTCATTATTCATCATGGTGATGTGGACCATAAATGTGAGATACAGTGTCAGCTCACCAGAACCAAATTATATATATTTCTATGAATTATCGGGAGTTGCTTAGCGTTCAAAATCAGTTTCAAACCTAGTAACTAAGTAAACTGCTGCTGCATGCTTATGAATTGCTAAAGAATAAACTGTTATTGATGATCTCAGCAGAATCAATTGGAGGAAGCTGTTGATCAATGAGATGATGAGGAAGACATCCATTATAGAGTTCTGCGAACCAAAAAGAGCTAAGTTCTGTCACTAGTGGTACACTAAATTTGATTGACAAGTACTAAAGTCCAGGAGGCTTTCCCTGCCTGCCCTCTATTGGAAGGTATGCTTCCAGCTATACTTTTAAAACTTGATAACAAAGAGGGGCATGTCTTGAGGACTCATTCTAATGAATCACAGTAATATCCTTATTAAAAAAAATGTTCAATGGCTTAGGATTTTGTCGTTTTTTCCTTTCATATATGGCATTCAGAGATGATGTCAGGACGCCTTGGAAGTTGTTCTTTATAACTTCAGCAGTGTTGTTGTTAGACAAATCCTCCTTTTACAGTGTAGTTATGAGATTCTTCTCAAGTTCCTTTTCTGACACAAGGCTAGCTCCTGCTGATCCATCCTGGTTATATCTGCATATACCAACATGCATATTTGGTTATCTGCCACAGTTCAAGTTTATGGAGCCAGCTACATCCACAGCTTCTAGCTGGTTTCCATTCATGCTGCACATGGACGGTATGCAAATTTGGCAAGCACATTTAAGCTTCAAAATAATTCAGTATATTTTTGCAGCTCCCTCTGACATATCTTTAAGTGCACCACATTTGCACCACAGGCAATGCAATATTCTCTGGAGACTGGCTTGCCACACTGATCTATCTCAGCCAGTGTCATACCAGCTGCAGGAAAGCTGCACCAGCATCTACAATCAGTCATGCTTTGCATTAGGGCCACGGACCTCAAAAAGTGGCCATTATGCCTTTAAATAAACAGACTTCAAAATGAATGAGTAAAGACTGATGAAAACAGGTAGACTCTGAAACATCATGCTCTCCCAGGCAGGATGGAGGCGACCAGGTGCTGTTAAGCAACAGCCCTGGGCTGCTCTAAGAAGTGGGAAGCTGAGAACTCCTGGGGAGTTGGTGGCTGTCACTAAACCATCAGCCAGTTCCTGGGTGAGCAGATCGTACTCCTGAGGAACACGGCAGGACCCGAGAGCTGCCTGACACAGAGACACTGCCTAAATTATCACCATGCTGCTTCTGACAAAAAAGCAGTAGCTGGTTTTTATTTAAAAAAAAAAAATGTATTTCCCTACTCTGTAAAGAGGTGAATAATTTTGAATCATCTTGCACGTCATTTCTTGCATGTGGTGATGTTAAGACACAAAATTACTTACTATCTGTTACAGAAAAAGAAAGTGAAGAAAGTTCTCAGTAAATCAACATGATGCTCACAAACAAGGATTTTGTTCTATTTTAATTATGCTGGGAGAATATGCCCAAAACCTTGACATTTCCCTTTTTTTTTCAGCAAGTAGAAGCAGACGGCTTTGCCTTTTAACCTGGTTCTATCTTCTAAGTTGTCCTGTTTTGGAGTTTCAAATGAAATGAGAAGAAAGAAAAAATGTATAGTCTTAACTATACAAGTTGGTTTTAAAGGTAAATGACCATAACTGCTATGCAACATAATTGCAGGGTTGGGATCTAATTTACAAACACTTCTTTTCTTCCAGAGAACATTAACACACCAAAGAAGTCAATAAGCTCTAACCCTCTAACATAAATTTGCTTTCCACTTAGCGTAACCTCCCCATCTACAGCTAGAATTCTCAGATGATAATTTATGATAAAAAAAAAGTGAGGTCTTCAGCAAACATCTATTCCCTTGATGAAAATATTGGCATCAAACCAAGGAACACAAGTGTGATTACTGTTGCATTGTATAATTCCTTAAGATTTATTAAATACTTATGTTTTTATTCAAAGCTTAATTTAATGCTTTTTTTTTTTTTTGGAAGTAGGAATAACAGAAGAACCAGGAAGAAAAATTCTATCTTTAATTTTGGAAGGTTGACTTTTGACTTTATCTTTCCATTCTTTATATTAAAAAAGCACCAAAAAAAACCCTCAACAAAACAATTTAACTATGTTACTGTGAACTGAACTATTTTTTAGTATGAAATGCACCCTGGCAAAACTTACTGCTAATACAAGCTACAAATACAAACCCAATGCTTTTCTCCTAATACATGATAACATTGCACCCCTCAAATAAAACTTCCAAAGAAAAGTTTTTTGGTGACTTTCCTTTGTGAGATTGCTGTTAAAACACATTATTGCAGGCATCATGCTCATGACCTAGATAGACAAATGGCAGACAAGGAAGATAACTTTTTAGAAAGAATTCATTGCTGTAAGTGCATCATCAAATGCTTGCTAAGAAATCACAACTAGGACATTTTATTGCACAGGCTTAGAGAGCGATGTGTACAGCATTCACTTGCAGAAAATCACTTGCTCTGTCAGGTCAACAGAGCCTCCATATGCAAGCATCAGAAGAAATATTTGGAAGAATTCATCCAAGTTCAGGAGAGTGTAGACCCACTACGAGGGTGTCCAGTGGAACTAGAAGGAGAAACCGAAGTCACTGGAGCTTAAACAGAGAGCAGATGGAAGCTCCTGATCACAACTATGGTGGAAGGCTTTTAAAGTAAAGGCACCAGTGCAGACTCCAAGTTTTCAACGTCAGTCTCAGCAATGGACCTGAAAAATCTGCAAAGAGTTAAAGAATTGGTACTAAGAATAATACATAAAATTTCCCTGCTCTAATTTTGAGCTCCATGCTCAAAAATCTGGAATTTTTGAGTGCCTGAACCTGAGTCATCTTCGAGAAATGCTGATTTGATTCTGTGAAGCAAGTTGAAGCCTCAGGACATGTTTTTGTTGTTGTCAGAAATGGAGATGGGCCAAGCACAGCCTCCTGTGCTCAGGAAAGCCTTATGCTAAGGAGAACTTTCTACTTTCAGCTCTTGCTATGCTTTCACATAATAAGAAATTGCTGGATTTGCTTCAGGTTATTCTCTCTGGAAGCCATAGTTAAGCAAACTATGAGTTTTTAATCACTGAAGTTTAAACTTTAAACCAGTTCAACACTGGACCTGTTTTGTTTTTGTAGGACCTCACCAAACATGCTATTATGAGAGGTAACTTCTGCTTTTACAGTAGCAACCTAGTTCTCCAAGCATCCTAGACTGAAGCTTTGCAATATCTAAATTCTCTAAGGGTTCTCGCTGGTCTCTTCCCTCCCTATGCTAAATTGAATTCTTATGTCTTTGATGCTGACACAGTCTGTGTTACTAACCAGTTCAAAAATAGCCTCCTCAGTTAAAATTAATGAAAAATATAAGTACGATGGCATTTTAAAGGAAAGAAAGATATAATGAGTGCTCACATACCTGCCCTCTGGCCTGCTCAGCATCACTGCTTTTTCTGTACCTACACAAGAAGTTCTGGTTACCTCTGATACCTGCTGTTATCCTGCATCATTTCAGTCCCTGGATGCTTTATTAAATTTTCAGCCTTGTTTTCAGTACTTATTTTTCCCTTTCTGCACAATTCTTTCTTTTATTTAAGGCACTAAAAAATGTAAAATCGTGTCAGGTTGGTTCAGTTGTTGCACTTATCAATGAGTGCACTCTAAATGCACACAACGGGAATTTCTTTCTCTTAGCGCTGGCACCGTTTCTTTGAGAAACCACTTCTTTGCTTCCTTTAAAACCCAAGGGATTTTTGCATGGCAGTGCTCTAAACTTATTCATGCCTGCCCATCCTGTAATGTATCGTTCTGCTGAAAACTGGTGTCAGTGGTGAGCTCTCTTCTAAGAATATGCCCCCATGCTAGTGTCAGCTTCATTGAAAATGAGGTATTGAAAAGGAGGCTCTTTTCTTGTGTAGGATCTGTCAGCCTCTGTTTAAGCATAAAGCAGCATGCTGAGCACTCTTCAGTGTGAAAAGGCTTTCAAATACAAGTCCGAAAACAGAAGAGATGAATCATTGAGTGTATTGAAGGTGAAGATAAGACTATTTTCCCCTGTCCCAGGTTTGAAAGAGTGAAGCTAAATAAATGGAAGAGAACAGCAAATTTTAGATCTTCAATAAAATCTATAATTTCCTGCCTGACACTGCAAGAGACAGATAAGGAATATTCTGACTCCCCTCTGCTCAGGAAATCACACTCTGGGAAAAGACAAGAGGACGAGAAGAGTTGAGGTCTGTACCTTTACATCAGAATAGGGAGGTTGATCTGTAGAAAATGTTCTTCTCCAGAAAATAAATTCTGCAGGCTTATGCTGCTTGGGAAATGCTACTTCCAGGATAGTAGCAGGGATTTTGATGTGTGCTTGACAGAGAAAAATACTTAGAAGCTGTATTCACCAAATATCACTGTTATAGAATATTAATCACCTTTTGTACTGTGGCAGAAGAGAAATGCTGCAAATGACAGAACGTGGGTTTTACTGGATATACTCTTATATTGCACCAGCTGCTGAATAGATGAAATCCGTTTAAAATATTACTGAGAGAAAATAATTTGTTAGCTGAGAAACGTAAGTTCTAGTGTTACAACGCCTAGTGGTGATTACTTGAATACAAGGAGCCAGAGACAAATATTAGCGACAGAGACACAGCAAGGACAAAGAAATGCCAATTCCTTGGTTTCTCATTTACAATTACTGGTGAAATAAATAAGCTAATAATAGACTTCAACTGCTAATTTAATATAAAAATATCTTTAGGTAATGATATCAAATATTTTTTACTGTCCATGTCCCAGGAATAGAGAGGAATGGAGTTGTCTGCCCTCTTCGAATGTTTTCCTATTGTGCTGCATAGCTATGCCTTCAGGTCTATCTCCAGCCTTTCAAAGTTTGGTTGTCAGCTTCTTCTTTCCTTCTCTCCTGCTTTATAAAAGATTATACTGAGAAAAATGATAGAGGGTAAGTTTTGATGGCCACTGCAGTCAGTCTCAGCCAAAACAAGCCGTGCATGCCCTCTTGCTAAACTCTGCATGGCTGTTTCCTTTGGGTGGTATGATGGTATCTCTCTTTATCAGTCCTGCTTGTCCCAGCCATCTGGAAAGAACTATACATAATGGAAGTGGTAGAATGTACTATATGAGGAATTCCTAGGTCCTTGGTTTGTTAATTAAGAGTAATCGGCAATTTATCCTTCTTGCCCCAGGGGAGCTTTCATGTCTTTGTCCAGAGAGCACTCAGCAGATCTTCACAGCCCCTTCTTCTATGGCTGCCATGTACTCTGTAGCAGCTTGGAGGCACAAGGCATATAAAACTGTTCCCTAATATAAATGAAATTAAAATTCATCAGGATCTGCTGTCATCAAGCTTGCATCTTCCAGCCTGGAAGGATGGGTTCCCAGGTGGGACAGGAGCCTGACTAACTAGCCGACCTTTAAAATCCGAAGCCTTTTTTACTTTAGACAGATTTTGCATAGACACAGTTCTTGGAGACAACCATAGTCAGGATAATACAAAAGAAAGTAAGACACTTTATCATCAGAGAAATTAGTCCATGTTTGTCTTATGATCATCTGAAATGTCAGAAGCTTACCCATGAGAAGATTTCTCTTTGAAACTTGTGGCATGAGACTGTAAATCTGCAAATTTCCTGCACTCTTACCTCCAGGCCACAATCTAAATTGATAAACAATTCTGAGTCCTGGGTATTTTCTGCAATTCCTTACATGCTGATGCTCATCAATTTGTAAATGCCAATTCCCCAATATGCAAACTTTTCCTTGGCAAATGTTGCATAAAATACAAGCAGCTATGTAAGCAGTGAGATTTTGCAAAGCAAATTTGCCAGACTTCACGCTTGATGCCATTGCCCTGAGAATGTTAAGTTGCTAAATGCATATGAGTCACAAATTGAATTTCATAGTTTCTCTTTTCACTATAGCCACTTTTAACTTTTAAGTGTAAAAATACATTCAACCAGTAAACTCTATTTTGAGGGACATTTAAATGTGGTTAGGCATAAGAAAATTATTAACTTTCTTATTTAAAAAAAAGTTAAAATGGACATAATTTCAAGCACTTTATTTCCATAATCACAACAAGCTTAATTCCCACATAAGTGATTTGGGGACAGTGCTTTTAAATGTTAGCCGGTACTTTTACTTTGTAGCACCTCTTAAAAAATAGCCATTCTAAAGCAAAATTTTGTGGTATCTTCGTCATTTAATGCACAAAATTAACCTTCTAAAACTTTTGTTTTGGGATTTCTAGTTTAATTGTCCTAGTTCCATTAGGATGGCTTCCATGCTAAAAAGAATATATTCTGCTGAATTTGGGCCACCAGGTACCGGGTAACTGAGCAGCCAAAATATGCCATAAACTGATCATTGAATAAGCAAAATGATAGAATGGAAATGTGGGATGATTCTTTTTTCAACTGTAGGGTTCTCTTCAGCTGAGTGAAGGTTTCCAATATTACTAATCAAATCTCCTATTTGTATTATGAGTAAACAATGCTAGTAAAAACTATGATGTATATATTTTATATGATGCATTTTTAAAACAGAGCAACTGTTTTCTGGTAGAAGTGCATTGAATGGATTTTGTGGTTGATATTTCATGCACATATTTTTACTCACAGAAGTATCATATCTTTTAAATCTAAAAAGTGTTTTTTTTCAAACGGCTTTAATTTTTTTTTTTTTTTTTTTAGTTCTTGAGTGCAATCATGGAAAGATAAAACAAAAAATCCAACTTTTTCCTTAGGAAATTCCTTATGCCTCTTAGAAGATTTGTTTGTTTGTTTGTGTTTCCTCTCAAAATTCTAGATTCTCTGAACAAAATACTTTCTACAAATTAGTTGTTGCTTTTGCCAAAGACACAATTATTTTGGAAAAACTTCTGCTATCAAGAGCTATCTACTCTTTGCACAATGTATTCCAGCTACATAGGGCAGAAATTAGCAGGTAAAAGACAATTTTTTCAAAACTGGGATAGCATTTTCAGCAAATAAATAAGAAAGCAAGTAGAGGAGCAGTTTCTTTTACAGTATTTTTCTAATAAAAGGTATAAAATGAAACAGTGTAATAATAACTTGGTCCTGAAGACGTTACGTGATAGCTTGAATTATAATGAAAAGCTGCCAGAAACCATCTGACTGCAACCACGGTGTTGTTTCACAAGGTGGCACAACTACTCTTCACATCGTGCATGTAAACTTTTCCTCAACCAACATCCAACCAGGCTCCCAGGGCAGCTGTAAAAGAGCCTACTTGTATTCCAAGCAAGAAAGCATAAGAAAGGTCTCAGGCACAAGCAAGATTTCAGGCCCATTCCGAGGCTTGCTGAAATCAGGAAGCAGCTTTCCAATACCTTCGATGGGAATTTAATAGTTTATCCATGGCATGTTTGAACTCTCCTGCCAGGCTTTCTAATCCTGTGTGTGATTAGCTACAGGAGACAACGTATTAAACTTCTCAGGAAAAACAAGCTCACAGTGCTTAGGTCTTGTCTGGCTTTTTAGAAATCTTAATATGATTACTAATACACTCATCTAGTAACAGGAACAAGAAGCTGACACTTCTATAATCCTACCAAATTCAATCGGACAGCTTCTAAGTAAATTCAGAATACTGACAGACCGAAAGAGCGGATTCTAATTAAAATTCTTGATATTTTGCCCTCTTAATGCTAAGAATACAATTCTTTATATTCTTAATTCAAACTTTGGAAATTTGTCTCTAGGATCAAGAGCGAAAAGTAACATAATATAAAAAACTTTTTTTCTGGCTTTACTTAACAATTGTAAAACAATGTTATTGCAATGTTTAATGAAGAGGGTGAGTCTTGTAAGTATCCAGACATTTCAAGTCGCAGACTAGAAGGCTATTCCATTAGATGACTTTGATGTGAAATATGAGTAAAAGTCATATTTGAGTA
>VZTA01008777.1:7163-51184 GCA_013398855.1 Mohoua ochrocephala | reverse complement strand
TAACTCCTCTTATGACAAGCTCTGCCACATCCCCTGTCCCCGCTGACACTCCTGGCCATGAGGAATCTTCTCATTTCTGCAGCCAGGTGACAGAGGCTCTGCAGCATTATCTAACCCAGATAAACAAACACCTGCCACCAGTTAGCTGCTATCTGATAAAAAACTCACAGTGATAAGGCTACAATCAATTCTCATCAAATCTCGCTCTGAGGCGGTTTTCAGAACCCCTGACACACCATCACAGTGCAGTCATGCTGACTTTGAAAAGTTGGTTTAAACTGCTGTCCATTCAATTCTGAGGTTATTAAATACTCAATTTTTTTTATTATTATCATCTTCTATTCAAATTTAAATTAATTGTTTTCTCAGACAGGTACAGGCTTCTGTTTACCATAGAAATATTCTCTGCAATAATTTGCTGAATTTTTATAGAGAAAAAGAATAAACTCATGACTTTTTTTTTTTCAGATCATAGAATACCCTGAGTTGGGTACATCCAATATAGTAATGCTACCATTTGCTGTGTAGGACACTAAACACTGTACAGGCATTTTCGAGGAGAAATGGGAGCTTGAAAGATGATTTAACTACAGTCAGATAAATGGAAATTATTTAGGAGAGTTAGAGGAGAAGAGGCAGCTGTTCACACTGGAACCTGGGATGAAATACTTGTTTCATTACAGCACCCCCACTACTTAGGAAAAACACCCCTGCCATCAACAAAGGTCCAGCAATAGGAATAAAATTTGCATACGATTTATGCCTAAATTGAGAAGCACAATATGTTTTGAAATTCCCATACGTAGGTAATTCCTTATTCACTAAAGGATAACGAAACTTGTACTGTGCAATTGAGAATGAATTTGTATTTCAGTGACAGAGGTTTGATTAAGAGATAACACTGACACTAAAGCACTGGGACCAGCTTCTGGCTCAGATCTAATGCAACTGCAACTTACAGGCACAATTTTATCTCAGATAAGGAGAGGCCTTTCTTAGAAGAAGATGCTGCAATTATTAATTGTGGGGGCAATTCTGCATTCCTTGGAGGTAGGGCAGCCGCTCAGGACATGAAGAGAAACACAAATTCTCTGCCTTGGTTGGCTATTCAGGATCTGCTCCAAGGAGGTGAGGTCTGAAGAACAAGTGGTTTCATTTGGCAACACAGCATTTTTTCTGACTAGGGACCACCTCAGCATGAAAGCTGAACTATTTTACTCAGATGACAAACTTTAGAAAGCTTTAAAAACAAACTCAGTTTTTATAAACAGAACACTATTGCTATTTAAGTTTATGCTAATATAGTGAGAAAGAACTCACTTTCTGAGTTAAAAACCGAGTTTAAATCCACAGTTATTAAGAAATAATCACAAGTGTAATCATACCTGTGACACCTTCAGAATATAAAGCAGGTTCCTCTTAGGATGGTGTAAAACATCCAACTCAGCTTTCCTCTTCCTCTACTGCCCTAAAGCACCCAGCCAGCAGCTGCTCAGAGTTCTCACCTGCAATACCTGAACAGGCAAAAGGGCTTTTATTCTTAAAAGGAAACACATGTTCCACCAGCTGACCTGAGGGAGATTCCCAACAGAACGGGGACATACCTGAGTGATGATTTAAGATTATGTTACAGAGGCTGTTGAGATGATGGTGTGGAAGATAAAATGTGCACATTATTTAGGACAAAAGCAAGAAAAAATGAGGACCCCTGGAGTGGGCAGGAAAGACAGTTAATCCCATTAAACCCATTAATCACAGGCACCCTGCTCCTATGGAGGCCAGTGTTAGTGCTGCACCAATTTCTGTAGCAGTTCTTGGGACTGGGTTACCTTCACAATTTCACAGTTCAGGAGGTTCCTGAAAAAATTCCCCTCATTATTTGAATTAAATAATGGTTCTAAGAAGTTCACTTGGTTATTCCTCATATATTATACTGATGAATAAACAGGAGTCCAATCGTTTACCTGTTCAGAACACAATGCCACCTCATGAAACCCAAATGGCTTTCACATTCTCACTCCGGGCCTAGTAGACAGAACCTCAAGAAATGCTAAAGAAGCACATATTGTTTTATAATTTTAGCGTAATACATCAATTTCTAAAATTAAACTGGATAACAAACTGGGATATCTCAGAATAAAAGAAACAGAATAATTAAAGGCTCCCATTTGTGTAATTGCTCACAAAAATCTCCAGTTTGGGAGCAATTTTCTGTGTGTTCTCAGATACAGGGACCAGATTTGCCAATAAATCTTAAATCAAGACAGAATTATAAATTTCATGACCCAGATTCTCTTCAGTCATGGAAAAAATATTAATCCTCACAAAGACCCAGTAAAATCTTGTGTTTTGGTTGACTACAGTAAAAAAAAAAAAAAGATTTAGACCAGAATATTCACCTTGTTTCTTGACAGCAGGGAACAATACTCTTCCAAGAGTAATGAAATCTATTCCCTCTGCAAAACATGTGTCTTTCCCCATTTGAATTAATGGAACATATATGGTCACATAAAAGTAAAAATTGTAATCCCAAGCAATATATTGGAAAGAAAACATAATTTTAACTGGGGCTTCAAGAATAATCTGCATCCAGAATGAACAGTGATACCTCAGGCCCTTGTTGTGTTCTAAGAAATGAAAATCTCTGCACATGTGAATGTGAGTTAAAATTAGAATTGCTTTGTTGAGAAGAATCTTGGCTTTCTCACTTTGCTGCTTCGCAGGTCTCCTGATCCGAGTGTTTCAGCAGCCTTTAGGAGAGGACAGAGTCAGCAGCTCTCCAGCCTCATCCAATATACATTCTGGCAGGCTACAATCAATAAGATTTGTCTGCCAGCTTCTTTACCCTCGTTCCCATTTGCTGCTGACTCTCCCCGAAGCCTGCTGCACGAGTTACTGCCTGAAAAATTTGTACTCCTCCGGTTTACAAATCACTTGAACGGCTCCGGTGGAAGGAAGGGAAGAAGTTCTCCTTCCTGGCCATCCTAGAACCGAGACCTTGCGTTCAAGGAGCACCTTGGCAGAGACGCTTGGAGGGGTTTTGCAGCTACATCTGCTCCATCTGTTCTCGCTCTGCTGACAGGACTCTCAGCCAAGAAGGCTGCATATCTCTGGCCAGCTTGCCAGTGGAACTCTGATGAGCCTGATCGGCTTTGGAAGAAGTAAATCCTGGAAGTTTTACATTGCAATGTTACAACAACAATTTCTCCAATCTCAAGAAAAGGTACACTTATATACGTATATATAGAGCCAGACACAGGTGTGCCTTGATACATTTTTCACCCCATAGATGATTTATAAACCTAAAAATGGCCTGACACTAAGTTTATTGATGCGAGACATCTCTAGAGATCATAATACCTTGTTCCCCCCCAAAAAACCCCAAAGAAATAATTTCAGGCAGCACAAATTTGCTTAGGATTTTGTACTAATTCAAATCATTTGCTACTAACAATGTCTGAGTGGTGTTTTACAGGCACCAACCAATATGAAGTTAGAGAATTGCTTCCCAACTCTTTTCCATGCATGCATTAAATTCTTCATTGCTTTTAAGGGATTTATCTATTTATTCTCCACTTCTCCTATGGGCTAAAGGGAAGAACTGAATGAACAACCATTGCTCTCCAAGGATTTTGGGGTCTGTAATTATATCGAACCATAAGACTAAGTTTGCCACTATTTGAAACTGCTTACTGTGCCCCAAAACTAAGATTGGACATAAATCTGATCTTAAATCATCCTTTTTTACACAATTTTCCCATTTTATACCAGTTGAATGGCTTCAGACTGAAAGAGGGTTGGTTTAAATCAGATATTAGGAAGAAATTCTTCCCTGTGAGGGTGGGGAGGCCCTGGCACAGGTTCCCAGAGAAGCTGTGGCTGCCCCTGGATCCCTGGAAGTGTCCAAGGCCAGGTTGGACGAGGCTTGGAGCAGCATGGGACAGTGGAAGGTGTCCCTGCCCATGGCAGGGGATGAAATGAAATGATCTTTGAGGCTGCTTCCAACCCAACCCATTCTGTGATTCCATCCCTGTGATTTTATAATTCTATTCTTATTTCTCAAGGTGCTCCCCATAGTTTCCACCTTTTATGCCCTTGTCAGCACTGCCCTCCATCTGAGGCAATTCTACTCGTTTCCACTGGCAATGTTGGTCTAGTCCGAAATAATCCCAGTTATCTCATGGCATAAGACCCCCAGCCCCAGAGAGATCAGGCACGTGGAAATAAGGATTCTCCAAGACATTCGAAGTTGCAACCACGTTTTCCTCTGGAGAGGCTCGAAAAGAGAAATATTGCAAACTGTTGGCATTGCAGGATGTTCATGGCCGTGCTCAATTTTAACAAGATTTAGCAAATGCTCCCTCCTCAGTTAGGAAACTCAGCTGAAAAACTCTGTATCAATCTCTCAGCCAGCTGAATAATTCCCTAATTCCTCTGTGTAATTCAGGTAACAAACAAAAAGGTTGCAGCAGCACGAAAACTTTAAAGCTTATAATCACGGCACATACAAATAGCAGTATTATATTAGATGCCTTTCTGTCACTAGATTTCCTAGGGATAAATTGACAATAAATTATACTTTTATTATTGTTTTGGGGTGCTGTTGCAGTTTGTCTTTCCCAAAACCTAATTAGGCTTATGTATCATACACCACTCAAAATTTTTCTATCTAGCCTGGAGTTAGTCTGATTTGTTCCATTCCAGGGTGAATATTTTCCTTCTAATACTTCTCCTGGGAATCTTTAAGCAAGAAAGGCATCATTTCCATTAGGATTGCTTCACTGTACTGCTCACACCAAATGTTGGGTGTTAGTGTATTCTTGTATATCATTGCTATATGTTCTGAAAAAATGGAAAATAATAACAATAAAATCTCATCACCACCGGAAAACATACGAGGGTTTTTTTCCACTAGTGCATCGGTTCTGACATTTTTGTTATTTATGGGCAAGTTCAAATCATTTATATCGAAACTGAGACAAATCAAGATCCGAAAAAAAGCAGAGTATGCTTAGTTATTAAAAACAAAACCCCAAACATAAAGTGTTTCTGTCAGGTACGCCTTAATGAATTATCACTCTTTCAAAGTCTGTTTGGAACATTTTAGAGAACACATCTGACAACCAAGAGTATTTTGCTTTGGATTAACAATTCATTGGCTTGGGTTTGTTTCTCTGTGTTCTGTTTTTTAAGCAGAAATCCTCCATCTCTGTGTTGCTTACTTGGGTGAGAGGATATATTTGTGCACCTTACTTTTTATTCCATGCATTTGATAAGGCTGCAACTTCACTGCTGTGATGGAGACACCAAAAATCCAAAGAGGTTATTTGCTGGAAGGGAAAGCTGGGAGCAAAAAAAAATGTTATTTGAGAGTTTTCACTGTGTTTTAGAAGGCAGTTTCTTTTTCATGGAGAAGCTTCTCTAGGAGGCATCGTGGAGAGCGGAGTCCTGAACTCTCCTTCCCGTATGAACTCCACAAATTCCATCCCCTGGAATGAATGAAAACGCAAATGATGGCAGACACTGGAGCAGACAGATCACCTGGGGTTGTTTCCCTGGGCAGGGTGCTTTGGCAGGCAGCTGGGCACTGCTTTCCCCCAGAGCCTGCTGCATCTGCAGGTCCTGTGCCCTGTGTCCCCGCCGCCTGCCAGGCCAGCACTGCCCCCTCTCCCAGGGCAGCTCCCCGTGCCAAGCGCGCTCAGGCTGTCGCAGAGCTGGCACATCATCGCTGCCTTCGTGCTGCAAGTCCCTGCCCCACTTCCAGGGCTCCTTTCCCCTCCTCCCTGCTCTTTGTCCTCCTTTCTCTCTGCCTGTTTGCAGCCCCCAGTGTTTCAGTCACACACGAGTCAGGGACTCATTTCCCTTCCTTCGTGTCCCAGCTCCCCGGGGGATGCACCCAACGGTACAAGGAGGGGCACCAAGGAATCAGAGTGTGCATCCTCCAGTCCAGGACGCAGCAAATTCGACTTTGCAGATTCCTAGGAACCCATTGAGCACTCTCAGCGTTACCATCTGTATTAACTCTGCCAGCCACTGTTGGATTAGGTCGTATCCTAAAAGTTTCACATCGTCATCGACAAAAGCTGTGTTTCCAAGAGCCCTGCATAGCCTACAAATCCATCAGCTGGATGAAGGGGGGTGGAGATTTATGAGGAGTGGAATGGGGCTTCTGATCAGAAACTCGCAGTGAAAAGTGTAGATGCAGTGATTAAAACAGTTGGCTAAAACATTCCTGTAAGAACACACAAAATAACTCTGAAAAGGTTAAAATATTTTGTCTTGTCACAAAAAAGCGCTTTGATTTTTTTCAAATTCAAAACATGTTATAATTCTTATTATTTCCAAACACATTATTGTGTTGTTCAATCACCTTTCTAATTCTAATGAGATTTCACTTGGTTTGGTATTTATGTAAACTTTTTTTTTATTTTTTAACAGCAACTGACAGAAATTGCTGGGTTTGTTTGTTTGTTTGTTTTTTTAAATGCACTGAATTGATTTCAATAGCTGTCCAAGCCCTTCAGTTTTTCACAGAACAATGAGAACATTTTGAAAGGAAAAAGCAGGCTGAACGCTTTCTAATGCACTTTAAACTCTGATCACAGAGCTCTGCTGGACCTCAGTTAAAGCAGAAGAAAGAGGCTGAGAGATTTCACAGTTTCGTGTATTCATGGTTGTTTTCCTCGGATACAATGGCAGCTGATGCCTCAAAAGTTGTGTGACTGCTGCATTTCATATTTTCCTTTCTCCTGTTATTAAGAGCACGCTGGTTCATTGAAACAAAATGTATGCATGGGATGACCAGGGGCCAAATAATTTCACAGACTGGGAATGATTTTTGGTAACACTCTCTGTGACCAGGTATTATTAATCCTTCTGCTGTCCATTGTAAGGATGCAATAATGAACAACTAATGTGTTATTAATGAGGAGGTGATGCTCTATGCACTTCACAGAAATTCCACTGTAATTGGCCAATCGATGCGCCACTGGTTTAAATTGTTAATTTGTTTTTAAGAGTAAATGTAACATAAGTTAACAAATGTTGTTTTAAGTAAGGCTGAGGCCAGCCATTTTCCAATGACCTTCTTGGCTCTCTTGGAAAGCTTTGCCAACTCATTCAATTACGAAGTGAGAAGGCAGAGTGGTTTCAAAACAATTATAAAAGCTGCCAATAAATTTCATTCAACTCTTCTTACTTAAACACAAGGTCAGCAATGAGAAAAAAAGAGTCATTTTGAAGTCCACCACGCCAGTTTTTCATTTAAGGGCTTCTAAACCATAAAAACAAGCTTTGGGTTAATGTGGGCAACTTGAGAGCTCTTCAAGAGGTTTGATTTTTGAAGGAATTGTTCTTTCTACTGAAATGCAGATCTTCTGAGGGAGTCTAAAATTGGGTACCCAAATTCAGTGGTATTCCAATATCATTATTATCATTATTATCGTTATTATTGTTATTATTATTATTCTACTGTGGAATTGTCTTGTTGATTTTAACTGATCACTTCTGCTTTTCTCTGCCCTTGATCTTACCTGTGGCCAGGAGATGCAGTTACAGCTCCTCTGCTGAACCCACTTCCTCTCCTCGTGCCTTGGGGACAGACAGATTGATTCAGAGCGCTCAGGCTGACCTCAGATATCAAACAGCAATTCCACCATTTCAGTGGAATTAGGTTTGTTTGGGCAAAATTTTCAAGAATTTACAGTTCAGTAAAATCCAAAAATGCCAACATACACGTGGAGACAATTCTGTTTCCATGAAAACAGAGGATTCTGTGCCCGTTCCATGCAGAAAACAAAAATACTTCTCAAAAGTGGGGGAACAGAGAAAAAATCTGAGGAAAATATCTTCTTCAATTTCATTCTTTTTTTGAATTGCGCATGTAACATAACAAAAATGTGACTCTAATCTTAGGATAAATTCTCCAGGGGTCCTCCATGGGAAATACCAGTGAGCCAGACTGGTCTGCCCCCATAACAGCTTCACTGGGTGTTGTATTGTCACCCACAAAACAATCTTGGATAATATTCATAGAGACATGTTGAGCTTTAAAACACCAAGGAGCCAATTAAACTGTTTCTAAACGCTTTGGAAGCTGGCCTTTGGTCACCTTTCAAGGGAAGAAAGAAGAATGAGTCAGTGTTTATTTTAATATCTCCAATTTTTAATATCTGCATGTAGATATTTTAGCTTAGCTTTATCTCCACTTTAACAGTGAATTTTAAAAAGAAGAGGTTTAAAGTGTTTGAGCACTTTAGAGGGAGATCTTTCTACTAACTTTTAACTAGAGTTACAAGATTTTTTTTTGTAATGTTGTGATCTAAAGTGTCTCTCAAAAGAAAATGACAGTCTTTTAAGTTTGATTTTCTAACAAATCTTACAAGCATTCTGCATGATAATATTCTGCTTAAGAAACCTACATTTGTCTCTCTCATAAAGCAGATGCAAGATTTTACTACTACACTAAAATTCTTCCTTATAACTCTACACTAAAACTGCCCAAAAAAGACTTTGAAATTTGGTGCTCAAAACACACAGGCAGATCTTTCACTGGATGTAATGGGGGCTGTAAATTTAAGTTCTGAACCTTATAAAAAACTTGATGCACACATTCCTGTTAACCAATTTGGTTTGTGAAGTTAGCCCAGAAGGAAAAAAACCTCCAAACCCGTGGACTTGTTACACTCACATCTTCAGTGTAAAATGAGCCAATTTCTGTTTCCTATATGCCAGAGAAATATTTGCATATTGTATAGGTAGAAAAATATCCCTCATGAAATCACTAAACATGGCAAAACTTCCTCTAGTGATGATTTATTGTTCGGATATTTTTCTTCAGGAAGGAAAAAGCAACGTGTGTAAACCACGAAACACTCAGCGCCTTTAAAACGACTTCACTCGAAAGAGGTGCAAGTGAAAAATAATTTTGCTTGAGCACATGCAAGCACTGATTTCAGTCTCCAGGCAGTGCAGCTCTCTGTGTATTTGTCACAATTCAATTTACATCCACAAGTAGCAGAGGAGCAGCTCAGCATCTCGAGTCAGCTGGCAGGACTCAGCACATAACCGCTCAGTCTGCCTCGCACCGCCACTGCAGGGCACCCCTTTGCAGGAGGGTTTGCTTCCACTGCAGGGCACCCCTTGGCAGGGGGGTTTGCTTCCCAGTCAGGGGCTAAAGGATGATGCTGATGGAAAAGGGGCATTCAAATTGTCCCTCACCCCACTGCCAATCAGAGCTGTAGAAAGGTTTGTTCTGGCTTTCCCCGTGAAATTAAAATTCTAATCTTGGATTAAATAGATTCTTTTTTTTTTTTGGCTGTATTAATGTCTTACCTACACCACCAAAACCCCCAAGAAATAAAGAGTCAAACACGCAGAGGAGAAGGATCTCACACTGTTCTCATCAAATCCCACTGTGCAGGGTATTATATCTCATGTCATGCACATCCTCAATCTACAACCTCCACTGCACACCCCTCCAAGCACATTTTGTCAGGAAACTGCCAAAGCGCCTTCACTTTCATGACCAAATAATAATGTTATTTTAAAGGCTCTGCAGTCTTTAATTTCCTTGTGTTTAATGGTCACACAACCCCCTAAGGGCTCAGTGCTGCTCCTGTCTCCTGAGGTGCAGGAGCAGCCCCGGTGCCATTGCAGAGCTGTGGGACACAAACAATAACAGCGATATTCTGCTTTTCCCACTAAGCACAATCCATTGAAAACAAGGATGCAGACATCCCATCAATTCTGAATGGACTTTGCTTCATAAAAATAATACATGTTGCCCTCTCTGCCCAGCAGTTCAGGGAGCAGGGCTCTGATCACATAAAGCAGGGAAGCAGCCGGTTCTCCCCAGCACTGCGGAGGGTTTGGACACACAGAGCAATTCCACCTCAACTTTTTCTCTTCAGCCACTTCCTCCCAGCCAGTTCCAGTCTGCTGCAGGGTTTTTGCTGAAAGATGGGAAAACAGAAATGGATTTTCTGTTCCTTTCCTTGCACAAATTCTGGGACCACAGAAAGCTGAGGAGGAAAGAGGTGAAGAAGAACCCGTCCACCCTGACCATGTTCAGTGTCCCAGCTCCCAGAAGCTTCCTCGTTGTTTCAAGAACATCTATACAAGTGAAAGCAAGAGCAAAGGAACCAGGAAAACTGAAAACAAAACATGCAGTTAATTCACAATATGTGGTCAAATGAGTATTTAGAGTGATGGTTTTCGACCTATTTCTAGAAGCATAACTGAGCACTTCTGGACTAGAACCAGGGTTAAATTTTCTTGAAATATAAAGTTAGCCAGCTTCCCTAAAAGAACTTCCCCCATTAGAATCGCAACAGGAATAACAGAAAATGATCAGCATTCTCAACATCAGATAATTCAAAATCCCAGGGACTTCATATAATTTCCTGCTCCTATTAGGTAAAGCTGTATTAAATCCCTATTCAACAGCCTGTGCTATTCTCATCCTGTGCCCACCTGGAAAACAGTTCCAGCATTTTACAGGGAACAGGGCTAAACCTCCTATTTTGTTCTGGTACCTGTGGTCATTTTTTATACTTACTTTGCATTCAGGCTGCTACGAAAAGAAATACAGAATGGAAATCAGGCCCGTTGCATACATTTTAAACACTAAATCTGACTTTTAGAAAATCAAGGTTATGCTTGTCTTCCCATGCAAAAATCCAACCGCATTAAAAAGTTTCCAAGGTTTCGGTAAGAACAAAATTACGACTAATTTATGAAAACTGCGTTAGTGCCTGCAAACCTTTGTTGTAAATTATGCATGCGAGCACGGAAATGCTAATGAAAAGAGGATTTCATTTACAAATGATTAGTACAAATTCAGCAGTCACTATAGTTATGCCTCTCTAATTTATTTTCTTGTAGAACATGCTGTTTGCCAGGTTTGGGCCATTTATTTCCACACTGTCGAACATCAACTTTTCCGACTTTAATGTAACATTATCTTTTTATCCAAAGAAATGTTCATTTTCTTTCCGGAGCTTAGTAAAATGAAATCCTTGGGTTCAAAGGTAACTCTTTTGATTAAAACATTTGTAGGAGGGCTGCAATAAAAGTGATGCCCTTTTACACAGAAGGAATTGCTGAAATTACTGTGGTTTCCACTAATGTGTTGAAGAAAATGCAAATAATCACCTTCGGCAGAGCTTAGAAAAGGTTTTTCCACTCAGCACACAATTTTTAATCTTTTTAAGAAATTCCCTTCACATTAGGATTTTGGTAGAGATAAGACCTCCCTAGAAATAAATAAAAAAAGCAAAAAACCTCCGTGAGTCAGCATTCCAAAAACATTCTACAGGCCTTTAAATGAGAAGAATCCATAGTGAAAGGCTAAATCATATATATATATATTTTTTTTTTCCCAGAGATCCGTGTTGGCTGGAAAATCAATAATACCTTATATGAAACATATCCAAATGGAAATGAAAACATGGGTTCTGGGGAGTCGTAAAAACATATTGTAGGAATCCCTTCAAGGTTTATTGTTAAATGGAGAGCGTGGATCTTTGCAGCCGTGGTGAAGTTCTGTGGATTGTGTCAGAAGCACTTGAGGTAGAAACAATATTTTTTTCTACGAGGGAATTTGCTACTTTCTGCTAAATCCTTTACAATATTCCAGGCTGGGAAGTTTCAGAAGTTTCAGCACTGAGATCCTCTGTTTAGATGCAAAAGGAGACTTTTGTCCTTGTTTCTGTGGTTTTTCTTAGAAGGTTCAGAGCTGAAGTTTGGTCAAGTCCATAAAAAATATTTGCAAAGCCTGGAAAGCCTGAAGAATTACACAAAACTGGCCCTATAATTGTGGCCTGGAAAACAAGCCACACAACCCCACAAAATCAGCCTGTGAGCACACTATTAAAAAATACTAAAATTGTGGAAAACAGACTTCAGGCCTAGATCAGACAATGGTTCTGACTGCACGATCCACCCAAAGCAAACACATCCATAATGTGCAGTGCACATTTGCCTTTGACAGCTTTATTTGTTCATTAAACATTTATGTTCGATGGCTTTTAGCATCCCAGTCCATGATATTCATCGAAACTTGGCTAGAAAATTAACAGCTTAAAGAGTCCCATATTTTACCATATTAACCTCTCTTTGCATTTTTACTGAGCAGTTGGGATAAAACCTGGCCTAAATCACACGTTTCAGGATGGAATTTTAAGAATGCTTTTGCTAACATTAATTGTTTGGGGTTTTTTTTTTTTCATGTTATGTGGTAGAGCTCCTTTCTCTGATAACTTGGTAGCAGCAAATTGATTGCAATCACTCAGCCTAAAATGGGATTTCTTTTATAAGCAAATCAAGAACACGACTATTGGGAAAGGTTTAGCTATCAAATTAACAATGTAACCTGCTTGGAACCTATTTCCTACCAAACAGTATGTGGAAAGATTTCCAGGAAACTCGTGCTATATATAGGACTTTAAATAGCATTTAAAAACAATTATTCATACACTCGTAATTTCTTGTTCTATTAGCTAAATGCATCTCCTGCAAATCCAGCTAAGTAAGGAAGGAGCTGGGATGAAGGCAGAGAGTGAAACACTTCCTATAATTTTGATGATCAGAATAATCAGAAGTTATCCTAAAATAGGCCACGAGCTTAAGAAAGTATAACAATTAAAACTTTTAAGATTTAAAATTATTTATGGCATGAAATAGTATCAAGGAATTATTCAAGCAGACATTTTGAGGGTTTACAGGCAACACGTGTGCCTGAAAACAAGAAAAACCCAAAAAGGACCTGCACGCTGTACAAAAAGGATAAGGAACTGTGGGATCTGTGGGAGCAAAGCTTGAACACCCTCCTGGCTGGCCAGACACAAAACTTCATCTTCCTCCCAATCTCCAAACCGATGGCTCAGAAACCTCTCAGAGAAATATGAAGAAAAAAAACCAAAACAGGTATGAAACAAATTATGAGAAGGTTATTAGAGAAAATCTGAAAGCTTGAAAGCAGCAATAATTACTTCTCTAGGAGAGCACAACATCAGTCAGCTGTCAGACTTTCTTACGAGCCCTTTCTCTGGAAATCTACATTTTCATTTCAGTCTTATGTACCCATACAATCTTTTGCTGTTGCTTGCTAAAAAACCAGAAGTAATCAGGTCTTATCCACATGAAACAATGATTCGTCTTCCAGGACAATTCATCTGCTTTGGTTGCCTGCAAATCGAATCCACTGGAGTTGTGAGGCTTCCATAATGACACACACGAGTTGAAAATTTGGTTGTGATGTCAATAATTTCACACAAAATTGACACTAACTTGATGAGGTGCCGCCTTTATCAGATCTGTGCCATCGTTAACAGAAACCGCCTCTGAGACAAGCCCACACTTCACAATGTCCCCATTTCCGTGCTCTCACCTGTTCAGTGGCTCGGCACTCACACGTACTGAATTTTATTCTTTTGGCAACTCGCTTAAACATTTTGATGCACAATTTCCTTATCAGGAAGATAACAACGTTACCTGAGGGCAAAATCCATTCCTGCACGTGCTGTAAGGCAGCTGCGATGCTGACAGGTGTCAGGACGAGCTGGGAAAGGGGAGCAGTGCAGGAATCACTGATGGGATGTGTCAGGTGCTGGATGTGCTGATGGTCAGTCCCATCATCATCCCAGGCCCCAGTTCTCAGTTTGAACACCTCTTATGGGAGGCAGAAATGAAGACATGGGAGAATAACAGCAATGGAAATGATGGATGTACAACCCGCATCTCCAGTGTTCCCGCACCTTCAGGTTTTCTACAGTTACTTTGTCATCTGTCAAATCTTTTGCTGCAAAGAAACTTTAATCTAAGGCAGGAGACACAAAGGTTTCACCCCTTATCATAACCAATGTGTCACCAAATTTTGGATGAAGCCAGCATCTCCAGAATATTCACGTGCATCTAACACAGAACAGAATCACCTTGTACTGGTGAAGAACTTGGTAAATGCTCTGTTGAAAGGAAGGATCCAGAAGAGTTGTTCCAGAAAATTAGGCATTAAAAGCCTTCAGGAACTCCAGCCTACATTAGCAAGCATGGCTTTACTGAGCTGTGCCAGACTGAACAAGCTATCACACTAACAGCTCCAAGATTGACAGAAAAGACATTTTCCTCCTTTTCTTCTCCCCCAGCCACCACACACCTTCCGTGGGAAGTGGCCTCCGTGACAGAATGCAGATGGATGATTGGCAGTGCACAGTGCAAATACCAGGTTGGCATTTCAAAAAAACGGAGGGGATTCTGAGGAAGCTTGTAAATCCTCACAAAGATACTGATGAGTTTGTTCTTCACCTTATTGATAGAAAAAAGGAATTCAGAACGACAGAACAGGGTGATGAATGAAATGTAAACACTCTAGTCAGGTATTTAGGCCCATCGTTTCCTGAATCTCTCATGCTTCAGCTCTGGCATGTTTAACATTGCACTTCTCCAGTGGAGCTTAACTTCTTCAGCACTGAGGCAGACACAGAACAGCATTTCTGATGGTATCTGATTCATTCTCATAAAACTTGTTATTCAACGTACACAGTTAATTTGAATTTCTGCTGCTGATGTGTGACTGCCAGAGAAAGCACCTTCTCCAGTTCTGCATGAGTTCCTGAGGTGCTGCTGCCTTCACTCCTGTCAGAGAAAACTTCTCTGAAGCACAAGTTCAATGATTTAACTGGGCCAACAGTGCAGCTGCTCCTCCTCAGTTCTTTATCTGCGTACGCGTTTCATCCACAGCTGCAAATTGCACGCGGAATTTAGGGGAAAAAGAACCTTTTGGTAAAAGCCAGTCTCGTTTCTATCATTTTTCTAAGTAGAGTTGTGATCAAATCTCCATTGCCTATTGCAAGAACCAGAGGAAGCCTCTTTAGCTTCTATAATGCAACACGACTTTATAAGTGTTACATTGGGCCTATAAAAAAAGACTTGGATGAGAGTGCAATGCAATGTCTGATACAAATTTCAATATCTATACCCATCTGTCAATAAACACCCAGAAAAAAAACCATGCAGCCCTGTTTCTGTTAATCTGATTATCGCAAAGCCCTCTATAATTTTTCCATCTGGTTTTTCCAGTTTTCCACTAGGAAGGCCTTTAAAATTAAGACCTCTTGGAAGGAAAAAAAAACCAAACCAGAATAGAAGCAGGGGTAGGGCAGGGGTGATGAGGGCTGGCAGCGGGGCTGCAGTGTGTTAGAACCAAGGGATACTCAAAAAGTGCAAACACCTTTTATTGAGACCTTTAAAAAGGGGTCCAGAAAGATGATAATAAATTCTACCCCACAGATAATCCCAGCACAATATATATTTATCTCAAAGCTGTGTATTATGACATTATTGGGGAGAGAAAAAAAAATAAGATTACTTTAAGATTTTTTCTCCCTAAGACTTTTTTTTTTCTTTTTAACACCTGAGTCTAATGGAATAGAGATAAGAAATTGACTACTAAAAGAAGTTTCACAGCCTCTCTGCTCCATAAGAAAACCTAATGAACTTGAATTTTAATCTTACTTTTTCATTAAAAAAATGTTTTTAATGTTTAATTTTTGCTTTTTCATACTAAATGACTGAAAGAGCCTAAAAAATTAGCCTAGCCTAAATTGGGAGCAATCACCATGTTTTATTAACTGTGAGGATCATCTTCTGGAGAGCAATCACAAAACTATTGAATATTTTACTTTTCTCATCTGTGATCTTTTCTTCTGTCTCATTAGAAAACAACCCAGTGAATAAATCTCTCAGTGCCCAATCCTGCATATTCAGCTCCCATTAAACACATTGTAAGAGACCTCAGCATCTCAAAAGGACTCACTTCTCATCTGCCTCATCTCTCCTGCAGTCTTCAGCACCAAGTTCCTCCAAATCTACCTCATAAATCGCCAGATCTTTTCAGTTTGATGTGCCCCTGTGTTTTTTCCCTGTGCTCTTTACATCACCCAGCCATGTGTGACTGATACACGTAATTGAACCAAGGCAGCTGATTGTCTGATGCACAGGTTGAGAGATATTTGCTGGAACTCCAAATTAAACATGAGGAGTAAACAACCAGAAACCAGATTTTCCCCAGGAAAAGAGAGGCTGTTGAAACTTCCCACTGAAAATGGATTGTTCCTTTAATGGGAATGCTGCAGTTGCTCCTAGCAGGAAGAATTCAGAGGGAAAGCTGTTCTACACTCTATTTTATTAGGGGAGAATTTAGGTATTATTGTACTAATGCTTATCACTCAGACAGCAGCACAAATCTTTTTGTTATTTTATCTTTCCTCTCTCCTTGGTTTTCACAGGAGTTTGATAACTGATCAGCCCCTGGGCCCTTTATAATTTGCAGTAGTGCAAGAAAGCGTCGCTCCGGGAGCCGTGTAATCCCATTGTCTGAGCCACAGAAGTTCGGATTACACGGAATCCCATGTTCTCTGATCACAGCAGGTGCCAGGAGAGGTACACAACGTTTCAAACAGGAAATTGTGGCTACAAAAGACGTTCTCTGATAATACCTGACGGAGGTCTGCGTTTGATGTTCCCGGTGCCCCCTGGTTTGGAGCAGAACCTTCCGAGAGTCACAGGTCACTTCAGAAACAAGTGGTTTTGATCAAGCTACAAACACCTTCACTGAAGTCTCCTCATAGCTTCAATAATTCACCACGGCTCTGTCACCCTTTGCTGCCAGTGACTCTTTGTGTCCTATACCAGGCCCCTCTCAGATGGTGAAGGATTGATCATTTCTGATCATAAACCCCAAATTTCTACCCAGCGAAAGGCTACGTGGCCTGAGAGCACACTGCTGGTTATCACATTTCTGTGTGACCTGAGGAAACAGGAGCTGAGCTCAGGGACACCGTCAGACCTACAAATATTCCTCAGATTAGGCACAAATATGGTTTTACTGGTCAAGCTGGAAACACTGGTTAGAAAATTAGGAAAACCAATCTCTCAGGTGAGGTGATTTGTTGTGTGGAAGGTCTGCTCCTTTCTCTTTTGAAACAGCCTGTGAAGCAATTTTGATAATATTCTATAACAAAACATGAATATACCTTAATATTAAATAGAGAAAAATATCAGTTTTCTATCTTAATAGAAAAGTAGGAAAACGTATTTCAGGCTAAAAAAGAAAAAAAAAATGAGGAAAGAACTTCTGGAAATTGTATTTCTTAGGATTATTTCACAATGTTGCTTAATTTTGTCTTTAGTTTTCATCGTGGGAACAAATTCTATGGGAACATGACAGAAATTGCTGTTCTGACATCTACTGATGATTGACTTTGTTTTTGGTGTGAATGAGTTCTCTGTAGTTTATCTAAATAGAAAACCATGCAGAAAATACCACAACGATAACGAACACTTGAAATACCTTACTGCCATTTTAGTAGCTCAGTTGTCTTTGAAGAGAGCTTTTTCAAAAGAAAGCAGATTCCATGTATTTTAGTTAAGTTTAAAGTAGATTTAGAGCTGCAATTTGCAGATTGCCAAAGTCCATTAGCCTGATGCCTGGTTAACATATGGCCCTGTACCTCTGAGGGAGGATGAGCCAAAGAAGGGGCTGGAAGAATTCAGCCAAAAGATCTGAAGCTGATTCATTGTGTACAAATAAACCATCCAAAAAAACTAACCTAGCTGTGGAGAAAGTTACAGATTCTGGTAATAGTACAGAAATCTGAAAGAAATGAGATATCTCTGTTCCTTTTCAAAACAAATCTTGGCCTAACGTGCTCGGTGTGGCAGCGCAGAGCTGACAGCCTGGTTACTGAGCCTTATTCTCCTGTTTGCAGAACCATAATTACCCACACACCTCCTAGTAAAGCATGTCCCAGCCTTCCACTGCAGCACAACCTCCCTGAAATCACTTTCTCATGTCATTACTGCCCCTACCATTCATTTCTAATGGTTTGTGGCTTCTTTCTCCACAGATATCCTTGGCCCTGCCTTTATTTTCTGCCTTAAAAATATCGCTTTCACTTATACTGAAGGGCTGAGGTTATATTCAGCTGTTGTAAACAATCAGTTTAGAAGAGAGTAAAGCTTGTTTGCTAAAATATTTTCCCATATTTCACTGCGTCCCGTGGATTTTGGGATGAACAGATCCTGTTTTTAGACTAACGAGGCCTTGTTTATCTCTTGTCCCTTCGACTGGATCACCTGGAGATGTTTCTGCTTAGTCTAATGAGGCCTTTTCTCCTTCTCACCAAAAAAGGGGGAGTGGGAGCACCAGAAGGGTAACTCAAAAGGGCAAAACCCTTCAGCCTTCACAGGGCTATCCAGGTGACACAAAGCAGGCACTTAAATGTGAAGAGATTTGCCAGCTGAAGGCAGTCTGGATCTGTTACCCCATCCAGGCCCTGTCCTTGGGAAAGCACACTACAGGGACAACCTGGACTGAATGCTTGCTATTTATCATCAACAGGTAGCAAAAATTATTGCAGGTTAAAGAGAGTAGAGAGATGTGAGATAAAATAGAAAGTGAAGCAAAAATAGAAAAAGTGTAGGAATATGTATAGATCCTAATGTAAATATGCACTCTAAAGCCAACTTTCATTGTTATAAATTGCCATATTTTCCCCAGAGGTGCTACGCAACTGAAGTAGGAAGCAGCAAGTCTTTATGAAGCTGGGTGACACAGCTACAGCTGCCTCCCAATTAAGGATGGAAGGGAATCTCTCCATCAGGCACTCCAGCCATTAAGATGCAGTTCACACCATGCACGTCTCCGAGAAGTTTGCAGTCTGCGAAAGCGAAGGTGAAGGTCAAGGAGTAAGGCACAGAAACCTTGGCTACCTGCAGAGCCCGCAATCAAGATGTGTGGAGTCGATGCATTCTCATATTATTCCCTGAAATGATGTCTTTTCTTCCCATAAACGTGGTCACTGCATTGCTGATCACCGAGGCTTTGTAGTACGGCGTTGTGAGGTGATTTATACAACTCATGTTTTCAAGACAGCTCATCGGGGAATTGAAGCAGCTAAGATGTTGATAATCACTAGACCCGAAGCAGATCTGACAGCCAAAATTCCAGTCTTTCTCAAAAAACCTTTTGCTCAGAGGTATTTGCTATCAACAACTTTGGTTCATCTGTAGTCAAAAGCAGTGCTGGTATTTCTTGTCTGGATATCACATTCCCTTGCTAAGCCCCCTACCCATCACGCCCTTCTGTCTTTCAGGCAGGGCTAGAAATGATTCTTGCCTGCCCAATAAATTGTCAACAATATTTCCCATTTAAGAATTAGTCAGTCTCAACATGGTTTTCATGAACATTCAGCAGAAAATTCTTTCTTCTGCTAGAAGTTTTTTTCTTATGCAGGGCCTTGTTCTGGCACATAGACATCCTCACCCCCATTCGATATCAAAAGTTTCAAACAGTCATCTGAGCACAATTTTTCATTTGAATAGAACTTTGATCTTCAAGAACTAAACAACTCAGATGAGTCACACGAGACAGCTAATTCCAGCCACACAATAATGTGGAAACCTTTTCTGGTGAGGGCAGCTCACACAAAGTTTTGAGCGAGCAGCTTCCCCCACTGGTGGTCACAGACACACAGACTGGATCGTTCACAGAAGAGGTGCAAACAAAACTATCTCCCAGGAAAGACCAAGCAATAGCCAAAACTGAGGAAATGCCTGCATGAATAAATAAAAGAAACTGTCTTCATGCCTGGGGTCGGACTGAGGCTGGCAGGAGAAGTGCAGCAGCACCGGGTGTGCTCAGGAGGTGAGCACAGGCTTGAAGTCCAAAACCAACCACATTCAATCAAACCCTGAGGCATTTGTTTTCTCTCAAACCATCTTACTTTTCAGAAGGACTCAGCTTTTCATTCACTGGAGCTGCTGGGTGGCATTCCCTTCCAAACTCCAGGACCTGGGCATCTGCTTTCTACTCAGAACCTTTTTGCTAAATAATTCCACTGATTTCAGCAAGCCTGGGGCAAAGCAGGAATAAACAAACCAGAAAATCACCATGTAGAGAGTCTGGTGCTACACAACAAGTGAGCACTTCAGTCACAGCAAAACCATTCCTGTCCTGGACCTCTGAACAAAGGGAAATCAGCTCCCATTTGCAGTCACTTTGTTTGTTGGCTCATGCCATTGGTTCGAAATTCTGCAAGTCACGCTGCTTTTGATGCTGGTCCAGCTCCTTTCACAATCTTCATTTTCAACCTGTCTCTTCACAGAACGGCTGGGAGGGAGGGCAGGAGGTTCTTTTTATTCTACACGCTGCCTTGCTTCTGCCAGTCTTGTTACCACTAATGATCTTAAGTACTTTTTGCAGCATTTAATCAGGTACAGCATTTAATTGGGCAATCACCTGCTGAAGTAAAAATAATGTTTCTAGGCAGTCCATCTGCCTTTGCAACACAGAAAGAAACGGGTTTGAGCAGGTAGGTGCAAATGCAGGGCTTGTATTTTGATGATCGGCTGGTTTGAATGGGACCTGAGGGAAGAGATTTGCTTCAAAATAAACCTTCCCCCTCTGCTACCTGTTCTGTTATAGACCAGAGGGGAATTTGGGGGCTACCTCCTGAGTAAAAGATTAAAAACCCCACATTTTTTGATGTTTCCATTCTTTCAGTCCAGCAAGCAGCAATGGCCAATGCAGACTAAGAGCATTTGGTGACTCTGCCCATTCTCATCTTCAGCTGAACACGGCAACTTGATATCACTTAACAGGGCAAAGGTGGCCTAAACAAAACAGCAAAAAGTCATTCTGGATTTTTGCAGACAGACAGAATTTTTCAAAACCCTTAAATAAGGTTTGCGCACACGGCAACATCTGAATTCCCAAATTTACTACTTTATACTAGACAATAATTACAGGTTTAGCCTGAAGTAAAAGAGAAGTTTCCCTTGTGTGCTACCAAACTGGTAAAAAGAAAGGACAAACCAGTTAGGGGGATTAAAAATTGATGGAGAAACTCCGTAACATTCCATAGGAGCCCCTGGTATTTAATATATTCATAAGCTACTTGAAAAGAATGAAGAATAAGGTGACAAAATTTGCTTGAAGCAGAAAACAGCTGAGGTTTCCCCAGCATGGTTAAGAACACAGTTGAGGGGACACAGGACGACTGACTATGGACTGGTAATTCACCGTGCCTTGCAGCATCAGATCCATAGGGATGAGAGCATGTGGCAGCAGCTTGAACATAAAGAGCAAAGACGTAAATCAAACTTATCCTTCAAAATTCAGAATTAAAATGATGGAACACCTTCCAAAAGGACAGGTTGGATGTTAATATGCAGAGAGATTAAAAACCTCTTAGACAAATGGAAGAGAACTCCCTCAAGTGCTATTAAGCAAAATGGTGTGAATATGATATTCTGGTGAAGAATACTGCAGACAGAAACATGAAGAGCCATACCTAGAGAAATATCTGTGTGTTTGCTCTGCTCTAAACACTTTTTCTGCAAGCATTGGCTACTGCCTGTTGTGTCTGTTGATTTCTCCAGGGTCAGCTGGACTCTCGGACTGAGCTGCTGCAGACAGCCCTTTGCTCTCAGAGCCCTCTGCCCTGTGCACGTAGTTAAGAGAGTTTCACCTCGGAACACACAGACATCGAACGGAGCAGTTTTCCATCTTCCCTTGCAGTCACTCTACTCAAAGAGGGAGCCTAAAGCTACTGGTCTTCTGTTGTGCATGGAATGAAAATCAGACAAGAGAGAAGAAAGGAGAAATCTAATGATAGTCAAGGGATGCCGTGTAAGCCTTTCCAAAAGGCAGAGAAAAAGCAACGAGAATCACATAAATAAAGAAAATAAAGACCTGAAGCCATAAAACAAACAAACAAGCAAACCCCCCATCCAACCAACAAAAAAAACAACCCAGCCCAGCCCCACAACACTTATCTGTTGGGTATAAAGAAATCTATTTCTAAGAGAAGGATTTTAAAAGCAGCCTAAGTCTGGGCTATTTTCCCACCATTCCTTGATTAAGAGCAGCACTCAAGGATAACAAGCAGGCTCGTGTTGTACGTGGCCTTGTAAATAAAGTATGAGGGAGATAAACTAACTTTTACAACTTTTCTGGGAAAGCTGGGAAATTAATGGAAACCACCTTAGCCCTAAGATAGTTTCTCCCAAATAACAGAGTAAATCAATTTACATAAAAGCCCCGCGCTGCTATTGTTAGCCTTCTTCCAGAGCTCCTGCTTCCTTGTTTAAAGTTAGCCTGCACCTCCAAACCACACTGCAATTTCTATAGATGGATTCTTTCCTCACTTTCCAACACCATTAAGACCCTCCAGGATGTGTTTTACCATCCTGCTCATCCAAACCTCCCACAGCAGCCTCATATATCACCCCACACCTCGAGGCGTGTGTTAATTGACCAATAAAACACACCTGTAGCATATTAATGTTCTAATAAAACACTCTACATATTCTGTAAATTTCGTGTTATCAGTTCTCCATCAATTATTTATTAAGAGCCAGCATAATAAATTATCTGCTGAGCAAGGCGCAAGAGCATGAGGACAAAACAGTGCAAAATACATTTTACCACCTCCTCACTGCAGTCCCAGGCTTTGTGGCACGCTGCATATTTATAAGTGCTTGAAGTGAGGTAAGATTGAACTCTTCAGCTCTAAATCTTCATACTCAATTCACCAAGAGATTTCTTTGTTGAAATTAACAGAAAACGTATTTTCTTATAGTATTTACTTGCATCGGGTTCTCTTAATCTTAATTTTAGTGATTCCCTTCTGCACAGAATCCGAAGGTTTGTCCTTTGGCAATCCTCCTTAGGACACTCTGTATCAGTGTTAGTGAACAGAAATATTTCCACTAAAAAGACACTGAAAGTCCTTTCAGGGCTAAATTTTTTTTAAAGTTTCAGTAGAGAATATTTAGAGCATCTCCAAATGCAATTAGCACAAATCTAACATGAGGGTCTTCCATCTCCACAAAATGAAGATCCAGCGTGGACTTCAATGACCTTGTTAATTTTAAAGAGGCGCCTTATTTAGGTTGAAAATACTTTGGATTTATAATACATATTATGATTAAATCCAGATACAGCAGCAGTCAAATCGAAAACGGATAAAGGCTTGGAATAATCACTAAAACATAACTCAAACAATTCCCGATTCTTTTCTCCAAGGGGAAGTTAAAATTCATACTGCTACAGTTTGTAGACTTAGATGATTAAAACAGAGCAGATCCCTTTCTTTCCTCAGTGTTCTTATTTATTGCTGCCTTTACAAGATAAATGTTTCATGAAGTTGAAAAGAATTAAAATCAAGACTTACAGAAGTGACTGAAATGAAAGGAGAATCAGCAAATGCATGAGTATGAGTTTAAAGATTATTCTGTTGCCTCTTGTTCAAGGAACAGTTCTTATGTCGATGGCGTATGAAGGATACGGGAAAGAGGAAGGAGCTAGGGGTAAGTAGAAGTTAAAAGGGAGAAAATTATCACCATTGTTATTCTCAATTCATTGTGGACATCCACCTGAAAGCTCTCAGTAGCTCTAAGAACAGGTGAAAATCATGGTATTATTCATTATTCCTCAGGGAAAAGAGAAGGTTCGTCTCCATCACCTTCAATCCGCCACACATTGTTCGTGCCACTAAAGTGTGTCTTAAAATAAAATATAGGGGTGGCTGCATTGCAAATATAAGAGAAATAAAAGCTTTTGTTTTCTAGTGGATATTCAAATGTACCTTTAGGGTCACATTTTTAGCTGTAATTTACTCCATGCTTCAGTTCCGAGGGATGGAAATTACTTTCGTTGAACTTTTGCATCTGCAAACCTTTACCCCACTCACGTGGATCACTCAGACCCGAGAAACTTAAAGTGAAGAGAGAAAGTTACACTCAGCACCACACACAAGAGTCAGCCTTGGCCTCTTCAGATACATCTGTAACAGACTGAGGGAGTTTATCCCACAGCAGAAATTGTATTATATCATGAAGTACTAAACAAACTGCTTCTTCTTGTACAAGAGAGGTTATAAACCATATTCTCTGCCTAAATATTCATCAGTTTGAGGTTGCACATGTAAATTATCCCCCCAGATGTCTCCAGGAAGCAGAGATGCTCGAGAAGGCAAAGCTGCCTCATGGAGAAGTAAGAAGGAGCAGGATGGTCTGCAAAATCTCAGAGATGTTTTAATTTGGTGTTGGTGCAGAATGCTCAAACAGGCAGGAAAAACCTCCCACGATGACAATATCCAGGGTGTTTTCTGAAATGTCAGAGACAAACATTAAATATATCAACAATATTTCAATGTAACTATGCAAAACTGGCAGAGCGTTCAAAGAATGCCTCGAGAAGAAGGAAACCAAATGTTCTACTTTCATCAAAACAAGACAATAACTCATTTCAAAAGTGTAATTTCGAGGAGATGCAACAAATGCTCAGAAAGCAATATTATGGGTTTTGTAAAATATGTGAGATATTTTCTGCAAAATCTAAAAATTATAATTTCCTCAGTAAAGGATCAAATTACCATTTTCATTCAGAGTAATAACAAAGAGCTTCAATATTACATGTCAAAACAAACTTACTTTGCACATTCAACCTAATTTTATTTCCTTGTTTATTTGGATTTTTCCCTTGAATATTGAAAATGCACCTACGAAACTTGTTACTTTTTTATGCTGCCTATGAAATAAAGAATCCAAAACAAATACAATCCCACTAGGAGTTATGGCATTGAACACTGGGTCTAAAATTATTAAAGAGTTAACAATAGTGTAATTATTAGTTATATTTTTGAGTAATGTCTTAATAATACCATTCAGCAGGTTATGGGTTAGAGTTTTATTGTGAGAAATAATCCTGAGGAACAGATTATGGCTACAGATTTAATTCTGAAAGTCACCTGAAAGGGAAAAAAAAATTTCCTCATATCTTCCTGATTTGCTATTTTTCCATGACTTTAAGTCAAACTGGAAAAAAACCTTTAACTTTTCATTAATTTTGTAGCTTGTAAGTAATGAAGGTTTATATGGAAATGGAAGCTGAGCAAACTAGAGCTGCCTCGTTCATGACATTTCAATCTGGTCTAAAGATAAAGATTTTAAGTGTGAAATACTTCAGAGAACTTGCCCATTAAAACATTTATTTCGATATTAATATTTTTAACTTCATACTTTCAATGTGCCAAGAATAGCCATTCTAACTGAAAATAAAAAAGAGCCTAAATCATAGGATACGGATTTCCAGATCCACGGTCCTGTTTACCCTATCAGAGAGCAATCACTCTGCAAATTAATTTATAGGTAAATTCTTTATGCTCCCCTATATCTTTCATAAAGGTCCTGATTCAAAGAATTTTGTGTTTTCCTTCTACTTAAGGAGTTATTCGTGAACAACAGTTAATTATTAACAATGAACAGTTCTATTTACTTTAAAAGCCTCTCAGATAACATCCAAACCAGGATCAAAGTGAAGTGAGGAAAGAGAACTCTTAAATCAACAACTGCAAAATAATTTGTTCATTTTCATGTTATGTGAAAGAAGAAGTATGGAAGTGCAAGATTTGAGTCAGTTTTCTGATATCCAAAGTACAGCAAGTCAGTCCTATTTACAGACTTTTTTTTCCTCTCTCAAATGTAGATTTTTCTCTTTTTTTTCCTATTTTTGATTATATCTGTGTCATTCTTTTGGAAGGGGCTCATATTGTTTGAATCAAATACTTCTGTTTCCCCCCTCACACCTCTTCTTTTTTTTGTTTTTGCCTTAGAATGAGGAGTTTTGATCCATTAGAAACAAAAATCCCAGAGCAGATTATAATGGAACAAGATATTTATTTGCTCTGACTTGGCATAAAGTGAAGCATGTGAAATTAAATCCTGCATTAACATGAGAGCAATACATGTCTCAGCATGGATTTAAACACAGTGGATCTCGTATTTCTTTTGTTGTCAAATCCTTTCAAAATGGTATTTTAGGACAGCAAACTTTAATAGGATAAAATGCTACAAAAAAACCAACATCTAAAATAAGAACAATGAAACTCCAGGAAAAAATCTCTGCACCACACAAAGCTATTTGACTTCTGGCTAATATTTATCTATTATTTCCATGGGCTGTAGAAAGAACCAAGTTATGAATTAATAACAGGATGATTATTTCCACATAAAACACGTCTAGGAAGCTGGAAAAGCACTAAACCTTTTCTACATTCTGCCTGAGTCAATATTCCCTTTCTTCAGACCTTTCAAGAGCATTTCAATGGTAATGGACATAAGTACAACCCTGCACCGAGCACCAAAACCAACCACGAGCAAAACTCCCAGGGAAAAACGCCCAGCAACATCCATTCAAATTCACCAGCACATCTGTTCCCATTGAAAACTTCTGAAATATTGATTAATTCTTTCTGTTTGCTCTTTCTCATCCCAAAGACAGAGCTCTTTCCCCTTGACAACTGACCACGCTCTTGCGCTGAGTTGCCACGCTTTGCAGGGGAAGAGCTTTGCCTCTGGCAGGAACCCTTCAAAGAGTGTTTGAACCTCACCTGGATAACCCCTGTGGGCAGGACGACAAGGAGCTCCCATTTCACACAGCTCTGTGTACATACACACACGTACAGGTACAAAATGCATCCATAAATCTGCATTAACCATGGGGAGAGGGGCTACGAGTGCTGACACCTGACTGGAGCTATCTGGATGTAAAGAATCTGTTCTGAGTTAGTCATGAACTGAGGAGAGATAAAAGCACCTGGAAATAATGTCTGGGGTAAAATGAACCCCCAGAGGAGGCAGGTGGAGCTCATGCTGGGCCATGAGGAAGTCCAGATGATTAACTCTCGTAGACACCTCACCTTGAGATGGGTTAAGAACTTCCAGCTGAAATGAAAGCCAAAGCTGCTCCCCCCGTCAGCATTCTAAGATTAACACGCATCTTTTGATTAAACTCAAGATTAACTTGTATTTTACATTTAAAATTCACCTTAAAACTCAACAGCTTTATTATTCTACAACGATAAATCAGTTATTTTAGTGTTTGATGCTTCCTATCAAGTATAAAAAATTTTGGAATACATGCTATTAGTGCTTCTCTAACTCTGCTGCAATCCTGCTGGCTGTAACCTTAACAGAATGCAGGACACAGCCTCAGTAGGAGCTGGGAAAGATAAATTAAATATCAGGCTTTAGGAAGCCAAAGTTTGGATTCATATTTGTGGTAAGAATGAAGTAGATTAAAACACGGTGCAGTTAAAACTGAGAAGTGCACTAATAATCAGCTACTACTTTTACAGAAGAAAAACAAATAGGAAAGAAACACCTCTGCTATTAAACAACGAATAAGACTGTGTGGGGAAAAAAACCCAAAAACTGAGTGCAGGGGCAGTGGTTATGGCACAGTCACAGCCCTGACTCCATCACCTGGTCCCTGGGGGTTCAGCCAGGCAGAGCTGTTGAAGGTCTGGCCCCCAGTGCAGGAAAGGAGCAGGGAGGGGACGGGCAGCACTTGGCCCTACAGAGTGCACAGCCTCAGAGTGCAGCAAACTCTTCATCCACATCAATGGAACAGAAAAAATGATGAGTTTCAAAGGCACCTCTGGCCTGACTCAATTCATATGTGCAACAAACCACACACAATTGTGGAGAAAATAATCTGGTTTTCACATGCCTCCCCAAAAGCTGAAGCTGCCAGAAGACTGCTGTGTTGGAGGTCTGTTGGTGGCTCCATTAAGCTGTGCTTATGTTTACAAGTCACAGTCTATTGCTTGATATTTTTTCCTGATTAAAGATATTATAAATGAAAACATCTCTATGAATTATATTCTCTGAATGTTAAAGTTTAAAAAAATCCTAATAAATAACATCCCCATTGGCTTTCCTTGACTGGATGCAATGCCACCCTACCAAACACAGGCACAGGTGCAAGGTGGGGCTTCATTCAGCCCATGACTCTTCTGTCTGGTCCTGCCAGGAAGCTTTGGGGTCAAATTCCAACTTTCCTCTATCAAAGTTCAAAGGAGAAAATACAACTAAAAATACTAAAGCAGTAGGATGGAATGAATGAGGCACGTTTTCCTGTGCTGGCACAGTGGCACGCTCCTTCAGAACAGGCTGTGTAATTATGGAATCCCCTCACTGCCTCCTGAGAAAGAACCCAGAGGTGTAAGAATCAGCTGTGCCTTAATCTTGCTTATATTTCCTTCCTGGGAGCAAATGGAAAGAGTGGGATTTTCTCTCTGCATTCATGTGTGGGTAAAACCTATAATTAAAACAGATTTTGAGGATTTCTGCTCAGTGCAACTGGCTGTAATTCAGCACACCCTTAAATCTGAGACAACTTCTCCAGAGTTCAGTCAATAAAACAGCTCCTGGCGAGCAGCAGGAACCTGCATTCCCAGCTCAGTGAGCTGTCAGTAAGAAATGGAGGTTATTAGATGCCTCTGTTATTAGAGATTACACAAGTGGCAGAGAAAATGACATCCAATTCATGTTGCTCCTCAACTCTGATATTCCCCTCTCCGCAGTCCTTGTGAACACGTACAGATAAAAATTCAGTTGGCTTGGAAGACAAAATAAGGATTGTATGTGACCAATATTAATGAAACCTAAGAAAATGGTGAGACTAGAAACCTATTTCCCAAGATTTCAATATGATTCTTTAATATCGCATTTCATTTTTAATATAGCACTTATATTATTCTGAATCAGATTACTGCATCATATCTGCTTTTGAGGCTTCCAAAAGCAAAAAGCTTGAAAAGCCATTTTTCCTGTGTGCTCTGCTTTTTGGGATGTAGAAACACTTACTGAGAAAAAAAAAAAAAAAGCTATTTCTTTGTATTCCCATGTAGTGAGACCCCCACAGTCCCCTAGATTCCTTTTTGAAGACATTAGGGTGATTGACTATTCACAAAATTTAGTGAAAACACATTGTTAAAAAAGGAAAATCAGGAATTCTTGATCTTTCTTTTGGCCAAAGCCCTTCTCCCATCTGATTTTTCTGAAGCATCATTCCTTGGAATCCTCATCAAAACTTTATATACTGCTGCAGAAGGAGGCAAAAACCAATCCAAAACCCACCTAAAACACACACAACCTTTTTTTGTGTGTTTTTTATGAATTAATTGGTGGGATCCACTGCTGCAGTGTTCTAGGCCACGTGGTAAGTGGGTTTTTAAAAGCAAGGATTTATGCTGGGGGCAGGCGTAATGCTGAAGGTTAAAAAGAACCATTCCAGGAATGCTTTCTTTGGGAACTTCTGAATTCAAAACGTGAAGCTCTCACTGAGCTTTCTGATGCAAGGACTTGCACCCAGTTGTAAACCTGAATGTTGTTCTCCAAGTTATGAGCTAAATTCAAGGGTGGGGAGGAGAGAGGAAAGGGAATTTTCTCTTCAAATGTAGCACCTGATACATAACTCCAGCATTTCCTTCATCTGAAACAGGTGAGTTTGATAATGATAAAGTCAACTGCACTGAATGTGCTATGGAATTAATAATACCCATTCTCTAAAAAAAAAGGGTTTGTGGGACTTTGATTCCTGGATGTAAATATCTGTTAAAAAAAATTTTTTTAAAAAAAGCAGCAGATGCTGCAATCAAAAAAAGAATAATTTGGCTGTTTCACATGGCATCAATCAAAGCACTTTTTTAAGTATGCCAAAAGTAACCGGTGCTCACACATTGCAAACTGATACCAGGGTAATGCATGGTGAATGTGTAAAAGATGATAAACCATGAGGGAAAGGTTCATTTCTGGCCTTCCTGCATGCCTTTGGAAAGGAACAAAACACCAGAAATAATGGATGTACTCCCTTGTACGAGTGTCATGGGGGCTGGGGCACTACTCTTATTTTTGCCTGGCTCCCCCAGCCTGTGGCTTTGACAAGACTCTGAATGCTTTGATATTAGGAAACCAGATAGACATAAAACATCATAGAGGAAAAATAAAAATCTAATGTAAAAGGAAATAAAATAAGTAACTCAATCTGCCTGGGGAAAATTATTGAATTAACATACATATATAAAGAATTTAAATCATGAGGAACAGTGTTTGTGCTTATTTTTGGAACCTTTCATCCTATTATAAATATGGCTATGCTTAATTAAGTTTGAAAACACACTTATAAGGAGAAGATGAAAAAACTGCAGTTATTACCCATAATAAATTATTTTAGATGCCTAAAAACCCTGTAGGACTGATACAAAATTATGGTATCAGAAATTTTTGAGCAATGATTTGCAAACAGAAAACGAAGAGTTATATGGTAATAATCAAAAAAAAAAACATTGTAAAGGGCATAATGTATACAACAAAAAATAAATGAGAAATGTATATTTGCCAGAGAAAAATATTGGAAAGAGAATAAACTGAAGGAAAGTTTTATCTTTTCCAAGTTATTTTTTTTCTCTGAAAGAACAGCATAACTATAGTTAGAGACCTTCACCTTCTTGCAGCCATGTTGTACCTGATATTAACATAAGTGCACTCATTACAATCAAAATTCAGTAAAGATCTAAATCTGTTCTTTAGCCTCAGTGACAAGTGACTTTCTGCTTTGCTAGAGCTCATATATCAGCATTGAGAGTAGACACAAAATTAACTTGGATGTTTGGTCACTTAGAAAACAGGCCAAACTTTCTTTATGTAACCTGCACACATCAAAAAACGAGACTAAACCAGTAAACCCCCATAAAAAGGGTTTCAAATCAATCACGAACCTATTAATTAAATTATTGAAATTGTTATTAATTACTTGTTATTATTAACAGACGCAATGAACTGGCAACAGATGGTGTGATAGAGTGAAAAAGAGATTAATTTCATACATTCACTTTTGGCAGTCCTGCTGCCCAACCAGACCATCTGTGGCACATTAGGGACGTTCGGAGCTGCACCGTACTTATTGCAAAGATGATACAAATTACTGGACTCTTTGCTTTTCCAGCCCAAAACCCATTCATCCCTCATGATGGCAGGATTTTGAACAAAGAAGTTTTTATCATCTCCATTCTGCCCTCTGCTCTGCCGCTGTTTCCACAGCACTGCAGAGATTCTCCAGGATTTCTGTGGGATTTCAGCTGAGCTGCACTTTCCAGCGTGTGAGAGACCTCAAGCTCCTGCTCACAGCACATTCTCCACTGCTAACAGGAGGAGTTTAAATTTACAAGTTGGGAATCATCTCTACTCTCCTTTTTCTGAGTGAGAATTCCTAATCTGTTTACAGAAAACTAATAAGGGGATGAATGTCGTCGTCCCTGATGGTTCTTACAATTTTGGTTCATGACAGCATTTAACAATTGGACATTTGTTTTGTTTTCCTTCTGCTTTGGGGTTTTTCGATCATATTTGTAAATGATTTTGTAAAAAGTGACATTTCATCCTGCCAATCCATCTCCATAACCCTCTTCACCTGTGCTACAAATATGGGTATATCATACATACCGAGATGAAACCTTGTTTACCTTTACTTAACGCATTCTTAATGGTAGAAATTTAATTTTAATGGACACACACCTGCCCTGTATAACAGGGTTTGGAACACAGGAATATACTCAGAAATCTAGATTTCCATAGAATGGGTTCATCGATCTAATATGATCATTTTAGGGGAAATTTTAATTGACTGGGTAAAAGAATAATGACATCTGTTTCCAGTGAAATAGTCTGTTTTTTTTAGTGCAAGTCTGTATTCTAAATTGTCCTAGATAGTTTGTCCTAGATAACATACACAAATCCATCTGCCATGGCCATCAGAGGACCTAAAATTGCAACTTGTACAAACAAGGAACGAGGAGCTGGATTTCAGTGACCCAAAATGTGCACGTCACAAACACAAAAGGAGATTCCTCTGCCCCTCCTCACCGCTCCATCCGGGAAGAGAGGCAGGAATGGGCTAACAGAGCACGTGATCATTTTGTGACTCTGGAATTTATTGCTGCATTTCTCACGTGGTGTTTAGAAATGCTTTCACAGAAGTAAAGAGATGTCCGAGCAACATTGCTGACTGCTCAGTCTTTCTAATCAACAGATGAAAAATGCCTTATGTCACTTTTTTCACCGTCTCCCTCCAGTCTCTTCCCTTTACACCATCTTTTTCTTCCATGGTTTTCTAATCCTCCCTTTTCTTAGTTAAATTCTAAAGGCTCAGCAAAGCAGCTCTCACAAGACCTCTGTGAATTCCTTACCAGAAAGGCCACAGAGACAATTACCTGAGACAAGGCTGTTGTGTGAGCCTGAAAGGACAGCGTGTTCCATCTTTCCCACCTCAGCAGAGGGTGTAGGAAGTGGATTTAACACCTGAAACAGAAACTACTCTCATCTGCTTTGTTCTTTTCCCTCTTGCTTCATGTACATTTAGCTAGGCAGTAAAAGGGTTCGAGTCAAACAAAGAAACTCTGGTCTTTCTCTTATTTCTCCATTGGAAGAGTCAATTCTACAACTGTCCCCACTGTCAAAGTGGGACAAAGGAAGAGAATTAAGGAGAGTTTTTTCCTTAGCCCATAAGAAAGCTTGCCTGAGTTGAAGAAAGAGAGATGCTATTAAAGTGTAAATCCTAATGCAAAAGTCCTAATATTTTAGCAGCTTTGGTTTTATCTTTAATAAAATAACATATTTTACACAAATATTTTTTGACACGAAATTATACCGGTTAAATTGCTTATCAGAATATCTAATTTTGCCTATCATGTTAGAATTGACAGATTTTTAAGAAAGTGTTTTATTTGTTCTCAGTTTCTAAGACAGCACACAGAACTTCAGTGGTACATCTCTCTGTTCTCTTCTCTTTACTGTTAAGGAAAATCTGAAGCTATAAGAGCCAAGAAAACAAGTGAAAGAAACAAAGGTTGTAATTTTCTCCATACTATTTCTGCTACTAACTAGGAATCAAACAGAAAAAGACAAGATTTTAACAAGGCATTAATTTCAAATATACTGGACAGTGAATTCTTATTTAAAACAGTTAAATGCCTAAGCTGAGCATAGGAGATTGATTGAGCTCTTTCCAAGAGACAGACGAGTTCTCAGGTAAATTTTCTCTGTTTCTTCAGGAAAGAAGCCCCCAAAAGCACCGGTTATGAGAAGGCGACTGCTCTGGCAGTCTGATCCTCCTTTTATTTTCAGAGTATTTCCAAGAAAAAGACATTTTTCCTGAATTCCCTACTGTGACAGGTACATACAGTACATATAAGCAAATATTTGTTAAAGTTTATTGAGCCCTGTACCCAAGAAAAACAATTCTGCCATGAAAGGGAAATATTTTTCACCCACTTTGTTTAAGAGAATCAAAACAAAATCTCATGCAACGGAATTTTAGGGCCAATTTCTCTTTGGATCTAAACCAAAAAAATATAGTCTAAGCTTTTCTTCTCTTTTTTTTAAACTTTAGAACAATACTGTTTTGCAGGTTAAAGTTAATTGCAAAACGCTTTGAAATGAAACAGCAACACCAAACCAAAAGCACAATTCTTTCACTGTGTGCTTTCAATTTCCTTCTTCCTTCATTTTTGACTGAACCCATGTCTCGAATTCAGTTTGAACTCGCAGATTCTTTTGATTCCCTTGAAACTTCCTTTTGTTTGCAAATGAGTTGCTCAAGCAAATTCTATGCCCCAAGTATAAAATGTATTCACTCACAGACTGCATTTCCCACCGAGCAATTAACTCTTTTTCGGGGGAGCATGATGGCTTTCAGCTCTCTCAGTAGCACCTTCTTTTTAACTACTCATCTCAAGAGCCCAGCAGCTCCTGAAAGGCACAGTGACACCACCTATCAGCTATTTCCACCTCCTCCTCCTTCCACTCTTCTTCCATGTACTCTTTTCATGCTTCAGAACATCTCTGATTCACACAGTCACATCTCCTTGACCTTGACTCTACGCATTATCTTGTCATCCCTTGTCTCGTTTTCTCAACGTTCTTTCTCGGGTCATTTCACCTCTGCTTTCTGTGCTGTGCAGTGCCAGGACACACAAATGCTAATGGGCTTGGAATCCGTGAACCTTACCATGCTTTTGGTGAATTGAGATCAAGGTTTGATTGGTTTTGGCACCATAATTATATAAGGTGGTTGCTCTTCAGCAACTGAAAAAAGGTGGAACAAATATCTCAGCGATAGGCTGGAAGCACTCAGAGCTCCAGAGTTCCTGGAAACAGCCACAGTAAGGCCAGACACCAAATTTGAATTCCCAGACAGGTAGATATTTCACAAATAACCACAAGGACAATTTGCCTTCCCAAAGTCAAGAAGTCACATTAGTCACAGCTTTTTTCACTGCTAGTTCCAGCCCTAAGACTGGAAACCAGGAGTATTTCAGTGACATAAGAGTAGTTCACAGACAGCTAGAGATTGCCTCATTTTCCCAGTAATCTTCTTTTCTGAAGTCTTACTTCTAACTGGCTGGGAGACTGCCCTGCGAGCAACAAGCTCCTGCATTAATTCTTAGAATCAAAGAAATGAAGCAATAAATATGCAGCAACCAAAACTGTTTAGTCAAAATCTGAAATCACAAAGGGGTGAAGTTTGGGAGACCTTTTAGTACTCTCCCTGCATAGCTGGTTCCCTCCATGACTCAAAAAAGGTGACACCATGTCACTCTCCCTGTCCTACCAGGTCACTGGCCTTTAATGTGGCATTTCCCAGTGCTTTCCTGTGATAACATCACTGTTTCTTAGTTTATAACCCCAAATATCTGTAATTTGTCAGTGATTCTGCAGTACCTGTCTGTAAGATTTATCTTCTAATTTCCATATATGTGTGGCAACCAAAAAGATGTCAGGTTGGCCACCAAGCTGCTCAGAGCCCACCGTGCCTAGTCACGAAATAATGTTCTGGTGATTTATTAGTTTATTCTCTAAATCAAAACTTATTTTCATTATCCTATCAAGTTTCTGTTCCCTATTGGTTCTGCAGCCATCAAGGAAACTGAATTTAAGCTAAATGAGTAATTGGATTTGACACAGCTGTCCTAATCCATTATATTGACATCAGTATTTTAGACAAGAGGTACTCGTTAGGGTACTGAGTGACCTGAGCAGATTTATCTCCCTTAGATAAGCTAAATTTGGCCCATAGAGATGATGTGAAGCTGTGCAGGGTTTTTCATGTTCCATCCTAAGGCAGCTGAGTACTTTGGTTGTATATTGTAACTATTCTTGCACAGATGAATGAGGAATTCATAACTCACTTTATAATGGGGGAAAGCAGCTTAGTGTGAGAGACACTCACTGGTACTGCAGGGTGTCATTGTTAAGGTGAGTCTGATAATTTTGCAGCACTACCAGTTTGAAAAGTCCTTTTAATAAGTATTTTTAAGTATATTAAGTCTTATTTTAACTGACATCGAAGGGCCAGAGAGGGCTCACCATCTCCTGTGAGCCTTTCCCAGTTTGCCTCCCTTTTTGCTCCCTCTAAGGCTGGTTTTACTGGTTTTACTGGTTTTATTGCTTAGGGGGACACAAAGTGATGAGTGAGGTGGACAGAGAGCAGAATCTGGGGGCTCAAAGTTTGGGACAGGGAATTTGCAGGGCCTTTAGTTACTGCCTAGACTATCTGGCTGATTAAGCATTTGTCTTTTGAGAGCTTGGATGGGTTTTTCACAGAGGAAACTTATTCAGCAAACTCTAACAGCCCCCCTTGGAGAACTTGTCCAGTTCTCTTGTTCTTAGCAGAAAGTTCATTGCCATACATCGCACTTATAATTCTTCCCACCCACTCGTGCACATTCTTTATCTCCCTTCAAATTCCTCACTTTCCTTCAATTATTTCTTTATCACTCTAATTCCTACCCTCATTTTTAGAGCACAGACCTGGTTAGGTACATGGATATTCACTTATCTTAAAACTAAGGAAATAAAAGTTCCAAAGACACGTATGGATTTTATGCCTATGGTTCTTCCACCTTTGAAACAGCTTCTGCAAAACCCTTAGCGTGATGATTAGAGAAATGACTATGGAAAAAGTTGGAAACCAAAATAATTTCAAAAGAAAGGTGTACACCAATTGATTTCTTGTATTTTGAGTGCAGAGCTCATTATTGGCCCTGCTGTACAGCCCTGTTCCGAGGTGATTTGAGGGTACTGTGGGATATAAGATCAGGAATTCTGTTTCTATCTCTGGCATCCACTGTCTGCATGGTCCCACCCAAGCAGCACAACCCCTCTGAAACATGAAAGCAAAGCTGTACATTGTGTGCACCTGAAAAGAAACAGCGGCTTAGTGGGATCTTTGCTGTTTATATAAGCATTTAAAAGAGAGAGGCAACACTCAGATTTTATTCCTTTTCTCATATGTGCTGTTCTCCCTCATCAAACACTTCAAAAAAACGAAACTCTCTGTCTTCTAATATAAATGGCTCCTACTGGGAAGCTACTTTTTCTAAATGTGTTCAAAACAGATCATTAGCAAGTTTGCCAAAGGAAAACCTGTGTTAAGCTTCAAGATTTTATTTCCCAAGAAAATATATTTTACCCTCTCATTCTCAATCAGCATAAAAAAAAGAGCCTTTTCTTTTTTCATTCCACTTCCCTCCCCCAAAATAAATTTTTTAAAAAGTGAGAAGAGTCAAGATCACACAACAAATTCGTTCATATCCTCAACTGAGACTGACACATCCTCCACTGACCTCTAGCCTGGGACAGAGTTTTCCTGGAGTTAAGTCCTAGGCAGGCTACACCACAACACTCCTGAACTAAGCCTTGGCAACTGCAGGGCTCAAATGTTCTAAATTTGTTACTTTAGAACACCAGCAAAATGGTAAAAGATGAATATTGACAAATGACTGTAAACTGGAGAGCATGTGCCATGAACATTTCTTTGCTGTTTGATAGAAATGGCCAGGGGCACACATTGTAGAAAAATAAACCTTTGCATCTTAAGGCACTTTTCCTGTTCTGTCCTATTTAGTACAAATTGACTTATTCCCTTGGTACATCAAAGGAATATTTTTTGTATAATAAACAAAACCCTCTTGCATATTTCCTGTTGCTGGTTTGTGGGAGTTTTTTGTGTGTTTGTTTTTTGTTGGTTTGGGATTTTTTCATTCTCCCCCCCGCCAATAAAAAAGAATAATCTTAAATCAGTCATAAATAAACCAATGAAGTGCAGGAAAATGTCCTATTCTCTTTCACTCCTGATTTTGGTGACATGAAGTTTAAGGCTAAGGCTCTTTTGGTGAAGTTAGAGTGAAAGTTATCCTGATCTCCTTTAAAGCACAAAAGAAATGAAGTTGCTATCAGTTTTAGAGCTGTACACAGACATTTACTTGATTCACACATCTAAAGTAGTCTTTTCTTGTGATAGATGGATTCAAACTCTAAACTTTCCATTATTCTGAGCTGGCCCTTGGTATTGTGCAGCAGGCTGCACTTACAGCATCCATTACCACAGGATGCCTTTAACAAAATACATCCATCAAGAAAAAAGTGACAGATCTGCACCAAAGGATTCCCAGGAGGAGAATGCAAGAGGTATCAGTATTCCAACAATATTTGTTAGGTTCCTTGAAATATTTTTCTCTTCTTAAATATCTGGTTTTTATAAACAGGCTTTGTATTTTCATGGGTGCTCCTACATCTCTTTGTAAAAATATGTCCTCTGATCTTACAATTATCTACCAAGTAGCAGATAATTTATATGATAACTTTACAGATATTCTAATTCTCTCAACCTTTCTGACAGTCATAGAATCACAGAATGGTTTGTGAATGGATCTGAAAACCAATCCAGTCCCACCCCTGCCACGGGCAGGGACACCTTCCACTGTCCCAGGTTGCTCCAAGCCCTGTCCAACCTGGCCTTGGACACTCCCAGGGATGCAGGAGCAGCCACAGCTTCTCTGGGCACCCTGTGCCAGGGCCTCACTATCCTCATAGGGAAGATTATTTTCCTAAACCAAATCTAAACCTCCTCTTTCTCAGTTTGAAATGCAGCAAGACAGCAATGCAGAGACTAAAGGCTATGGATTAAGTTTTCTGTTGTACCTTTGCCACTCATGGTCTGCAAAGACACTGACTGGTGCAGTATTTACCTCCTCAGTTAATCCTGCTTCTCTTGGGAGTTTGTGTGGGAGTTGCATGATCTGGCAGTTATATAATCTGGCAGCTACATTAACAAGTAAATAAGATGCTATACCCAGTGCAGCACAAGAAAAAGTTTTTCACTTCCAAGTATCAAGATGGTCAGAACTGATTTAGAGGAGGAATCAGGATGGGTTGAAAGCCACAAAGTAAAACAAGGGAAGAGTCAAAAGCGACCCATCCTCACTGGATTCCTTTATTTCACAGTGAGTCACCTGTCTCTCTGTTTCAGACCAAGCTGAGTCCTTGCTCACTTTTATACCTGTAACAACATTCCTTATCTTGTATCTATATTGGTCTGTCGAATGCCAACCCCCAAATTAGATGTTGTTTCCTCATCTCTGAAGCTCACCACCCTGATATGAGGCAGAGGAGGGGAAACAACATATTGCGTGCCAACCTGGCATGGAGCACTGCTCTCTTCAGAAGGAGCTTTCCACACTGGCTGTCTTTGCAAGTGACTGCTCCAACCAGACACAAGAATGCAGAGTGAAGTATGATATGAATATTAAAGGGATGTAACCTTTACCTGGTTAATGCCATTATTTATTAAACTGGGGACTTTGGCAGGCAAATTGATGTCAGGTTCAGGGATTGCTTGGACCAATCTGAATGACACTCAGAGGCCAACAGAACCCAGTGAGGCTCAAGCTGTGTTGAGAAAACTGATGTCCAAGCATTCAGATGCATTGTGTGTGTCCAGGAGGACTTAATGAAGAACTTCAGACGAGGCTCAACAACACAGTAACTCCCAAGAATATTTTTCCTTTTGTTTCCACAAGTCATCCTCACAGACAGAGGAGATGGGATACATTAGACAAGTCAGAAAAAGAGGTAGCAAATGAAATTTCGGTTAAGGCCTGAGTCTACCATGGAAAAGCAATGTGAAAGTCTATGCTACACCCAGGCAAGGAGCAAAAATAAGTTTCCGGCTTTTCAGATCCCAGTTCTCAAAGTTACAGTCAAGCCTTTCCCATGTTTTGCCCATCTGTCTAATGGGCTCTAAGCCTAGCCAGCACTGGAATGGAGTCAGTGTCATTATCCCCTTGCTGTAATTGGCATGGCAGGATGGAGCAGCATGTACAGCCTTCTCCTGGTGGGAGAGGAAGAGGGAAGAGAAGCCGAAGCAAGTGAGCCAGATGTCACAGAGACCCTAAGAAGTGTGCTTGGATCCAGAGGAGGAGTGAACAAGCTGTCTGCTTTTGCTTCACAGAAGCTGTTTCTTCCCATCCTCCACTGGCTTTGTTTTTTCCAACGCACATGACTTTGTTCTTCCCGTTGGTTTTGTGCTTCTGACCAAAGCCGGTGTATTTCAGTAACTGTGAGCATGAAACATTCCACTGGTGATGACCCTGTCCCTTTTCATGTGTCATGTGCTGGACACTGATGTTGGCAGGAGATTGTGAGGGAACAAGATGGTTTAAACAGCAATATAGGAGCATGAAAGAAAGAACAGGGGTTAATAAAGAATGAATGACCACTTTGTTTTGACAGTTTCCTTATCTCTGTCAAACTTTCTTCGGTTTATGTCTCTAAGAAAGCCAGACCCCACTACAGATGCAAGAGAAAACAATTCATGCTTGGTATTTAGACCAAAGAAACTGGTCCAAGAAGCAAGAAGGAGGAGATTAACTCAGTTTTGTGGGATGTAGTACAATATGGCCCTGATCTACACTAGAACATTGAAGGATGAGTGTCCGTGGTTGAATCAAATCATTTGATACATTGGATGAATCTCGGGGCTGCAGTGTGCCTTGGTCTGTGACAATCACCCGCCTAAACCCACAGCTCTCCCAGACCTACTGCTGGTTTTTACCTTCCTCCCACTCCTTGGTGCTGTCTCGGTAGGTCAGACTGTTTCCAGGAGCCCAGGCAGCACAGAGAGGCAGGAGCTGATCTGAGCTGACCATAAAAAACCCCAACAAAAACCCCAAACAAAACAAAAGAAGAAATGATATTGTAATTTCCTTGATAGCTCTGTATGAAACACTGCTTCTGGTTTCTTCCACTTTCGGATTTCAGTTCTAGTGCATAACACCGAGAGTTTATATCAGGTCTCAGCAGAAGTGTGACATCCGTAAGCATTTAAACAATTCCAGAGTCCTCAGTCCAGAATTTACGGTGTTTCCATCAGCGTTTCACCAGAATCAAAGGTGAAAGAGAATTAAATAGGTTCCAGATGGAGTGGACTTCAGCTAAAGAGGAAAAGTCAGAAGCTTAAACCATATGATAGACCTAGAGGCAACTCCAAAGCTGCCAGGAGCTGCCTTTGGAGTCTGCCAAGGAGACAGATGCTCATGCCAACAGTGCAGAGATTGGCATCATTTATATCACATCAGCTCTCCTGCTGTCACGGTGCCACAGAGCAAAGCACCAAGTCAGACAGTTAATATTTAGAAAAGAGCAATCACACTGCATACATTTAGATCCCATATCCAGGAACAGTTTTCATGTTCTATTTACCCTTTTGGATCTTAAGAATGAAAGCATGTCTTATCTTCCTGTGCTCCTACAAAGCTCTTAATGAAAGCTTCACGTGCACATCAAAGCATAAAGCAAAACTAAACCTTTAATTTTTATACCTGTGCAAAACTTCGGGATAAGTAGTGATTATATAAGTCATATTAATGTGAAAATTAGATCTTCCACTTATAAATGAATTATTCACAGGAATGTGTTGGGGTTTTTCCTCCTTATTTTCACTTTACAAAACCTGAATAAAAAGTGCAAAACTGAACAGATGCAAACACACAATACTTACCTAAAAGCTGGTTTTTCTTTTAGTGGATTCGCACGTCGTTCCTAACTTCACGCTCTGCCACTTGGAGCATCTTTCTGCCTGGAAATAACTTCTTCTCTGTGTGGAGCATCCAGTCCAACCTCAGGCATCCAGCAGCATACAACTGTACAGATGTATTACAGCGAATATTCGCAGTACACGCTGGGGCATGGCATTCGAACAAGTGCAAGCTCGTGCATGGAATTTTGGACACAAACTGGTTCAAGCTTGCCTTGTTTAGAGATCACCGTGCTGAGACTTCAGGTTCGATCGCGCCGTCTGTCGAAAGCTCCCAGTTTCGTGGATTTCTCTGATTATACCTAATCATCATCTAAATCCAGCATCAGAGCAAAAGTTCTGAACAAAGTGGGGTGCAAATGGATGGAAATCACTGTCCCAGCACACAGTAAAACAGTGACTCCAAAAAGAGTGCACAGCAGCTCTGAAAGACTTCCATATCAAAAGGATTAACTTTGTTCTCTGCAGAGACCACACCATAAAATGTGTTAAAATCTACCTCTCCCTGATTGAGAGCCCGAATAAACATTGACAATTATTTAACAGCTGTTTAGGCAGCGTGTTTACGTATCCTGGGGACTGTGCCATCCAAATATTGTGATTTCATTAAGGAGCTTTGCCCTCCAGAAGCTCAGGGATTGAGACTTCTGCGGGCCCCAGAGCAATGTGATAATATTCCTGCTGCGCTACCTGGGTTTCGCCAGGGGTTGATCTGAGGCAACCTTGCAGATGGTTTACGACTGCACGAGTCCTCAGCAACATGGCAAAACAGTATGGTCCTGAGGAAAAAACATAAAAACAAATGTATCACCCCTCTGTCAGACACTGCACAAACAGCAGCAGCACGGGGCTGTTTATCTGAGGCCTTTCTGATGTATTTCTTTGGGTTTTTTTCCCTAACCACCAAACACTCATTAAAAATCCTGTGTTCTCCATGCATCAGAAAACCCAGCATCTTCACACCAACGTGTTCTTGCTGAAGGCTGGCATTCCCTTCACATGCCATGGAAAAGTACAGGTTTGCTGCCAAGTTCACCATCTCTTCCCAAGGAACCAACCGAACCTAACCTGCTAACTTCCTAAAAAGCTCCAGCTAAGCATCTGCATCCCACTTCCCTCATGGCCACACATTTTGCTCTTAAATCCCTGTACACTCTTGAGAGTCTTTTGATAGCATTTAAAATATGCATTTCAGCTCCTCAGGCAGATCAGCACAAGCTCTCCGAGTGAGCTGTGGCTGGAGAGCTGCGTGGCTCTGCCAGCTGGAGCCCAGATAAGGCCTTTGCTGCCTTTATCAACACTTAGGAGAGGCAAGGGAGTGGTTTCAAGAACTGGGCTCAAGAATTGGGGAGGTCAGATAATCTTGAGCAAGGTATGTTTGGGATTAATATTGGTGGGATGAATGGCTCTCCTCATCTGCCAGCACGGATGTCACTTCAGACCCAATATACGTCGCACTTTATATTAAAATATATATTCACTCAGTCTCAGCACTCAGATTTTTTTCCCCTCAAGATATTCTTTCCAGCATGTGCGCCATTCTGAATGCAAAAAGTATTTCAATCAAATATATATTTTGCAAACACTGTAAATGTATAAAATCTGGTTTTAACTACGTACACATAACGTATTTGAAAAGAATGTAACATTATATTGGCTTAATCCAATCAATTTATATTCGGCTCCTTTAATGTGGCAGAAGTTATAAATGAGTGGATTTAATCTCTCCAGAGTGCACATTTTCATTCTTTACAAATGGTACTGTCCTTAAAAACCACAATATTTTCTCCAGTACTAAATATGAAACTAATAGTTCTCTTTGCTAACATTAACATCTGCTTTCTTCGTGAAAACAAACTAAAAAGCTTATTTGTGTTTCAGGAATTGTGTCTTTCTGCTCTCAATCACACCAGTGAAAGGAGACATTTGGCTGTTGCTTCGTGGAAAGCAACTTGCTTATGTCTCAGATCTAATTCTAAATTATACAGCATTTAAAAAGTACAAGTAATAACAAAAAAACAACCCAAACACGTGAAAAGCAGAGAGGATGCTACCCACAATACCTATGGTGGGGAACAGATCACAGTGCCATGGAAATAAAAGAAAGGTACTAAAAAGGCAATTCAGGTACTTCTGTTTCTTTTTTCATGATTGCAAGGTGTCTTTACTTTTACCTGCAGGAACTTTACCTTTGCAATAACCACCTGGGTCATTGCTGGGGCAGGAAAAACATCTCCAGTCTGTGACACGGCCTCTCCTCTCCTCCCAGTCAGCACCACAGGAGCATCCTGGGCAAGGCTCCAGGGACTGGGACCTCCTTGCTCCTCTGCTCATCTCTCTGAGCACTCTGGGCAAACAGGCACTCGTGGAGAGTTCTTCCTTAATTAATGCCCACAGACAAGCCCCTGAGGTCACTCAAACCCCAAGAGATAAACAAGTCCAAAAAGTGAATTAAACATTATCGCCATTCCTACCTTCTTTCTTCTTCCCATTATCGCACAGATAAACAAAAGCAAAAACCTCTGACTGAGGCAGAGCCAAAGTTCCCTGAGATCATTCTCCTTTCTCCATGAGCAGCCCCAAAGGGATGTCCTGTGATGAGAGGGAGGCCAGGCCAAGCACACACAGCCCTTCCCTTCCAGGCACTCTCAGCCCCCAGCCATTTCCAGCTCCACATCGTCTCTAATAACTCCCCCAGGACTTCGTGGGCATGAACTTGCCTGGGCTCCTCTGAGGCACTACAAACGTAGCCAGGAATCAGAAAAGCTTTTGTAGCTTCTGAGATTACAGGGCTATAAAGCATTTGAGTGTGACCTAATCCTTGCCAAACTCTGGCCCCTACCTAAGCAACAAGAGTGAATAAAGTAGGTTCTGTTGGTTGGAAAAGCCTAAGTCTGGTGTTTCATTATTTCACATTCTCATTGCTCTTTACATTGCACCTGAAGAACCGTGTCCTCAGGCACACCATGAGCCCTCATTCTGCTGGGTATAAATCAGACAAAACCAGGTTTCCCGGATCTGCTTTTGTGCAATTATAATGCACGACCTCTAAATTACAGACAATTTTCTCTGGTCTTAGATTGCTGCTGCCCAACAAGAGATTTAAACAGCATAACAGTGCACATGTAATATAAATAAGTTGACATACTTAGAAGACCAAAGCCTTTCAAGGAGATAATAGTTTAAAATACATATTTGAGGAAGATATCTACTGCAACAACAAAGAACTTGTAGCCTC
>VZTA01008775.1:5895-35818 GCA_013398855.1 Mohoua ochrocephala | reverse complement strand
TTCCTTCCTTCCTTCCTTCCCTCCTTCCTCTATTAAATAAAATATACCAATATTTTTTTGGCACCAACATCTAACCTTGTTTGGTTTTAATAATATTTTTTGGGTATATTTTGAACCTTTCTGGGTTCAATCCATTTTATTCACAGAGGCTTAGTTTCCTTTGCTCTTCTTTGTTTAAACCAGTTCATAACAGACAGAAAGAAGAAAAGACAGAGTAACATTTTCAGGACAAGTAAACTCAGTCTTACAACACTGGGATCTCAAGTAGGGAAGCAAAATTGAAGTGGAAGCTTTCCGGTGCTGTTGGAGCAGAGAATTCTCATCCACAAAACTGAAATTACTGATTTTATCACCTTGCCATTGGCATTTAAGCACTTTCATCTAATCCTAGAACACTCGTGAGAGAGTTGACTTTAAATGTGTGATTTATTCATTGTGGATTAGCATTAATACCAATTATTATAAAAATGCACACCATTTGTAAAACTGGTAAACGTTACTTCATCTAAACCTGTTGCAGTGACAAATACGTCAGTGAGGAAGTTATATAAGGAAGACATATAACTATATCCTAAGTTATATGTCAGAACACCTCACATGTAAAGGTTTATAGCCACTTTTAATTCAACATTGCATCTCAAAAATAGAGCAAATAGCTCCTAAAAAACTGTACAGATCCCTCAACTGTATGTTGTCCACCATGAAAATTTTCTGACACAGAGTGACAGGACTCAACTCACTGTGACATGAATAATTCAGTACAGGAATCTGAAGGACCATCTGCTCTGAAGGAAAAGCAAATTAGGCTTGTGTTTCTTCTTGTTTTGCTCATGGGTAAAACTATTAGGGATGTAAATGTGGGAATTGAAGATCTTTTAACTATTTGAATACTCATTCTGTGCCAGAACAATAAGGAACCAGATTTTTGCCTTAATTCCATGCTGATCTGGTTTGCCATTGTTCCATCTGGATATAATGTAGACAATGTATAACCCCCACATTTTGTTTAAAACAGAAGGAGGTGGGACAGAATCTGGTTTCCTCTGAATGATCTGGCTAGTGCCAAGGTGTTCAAATGTGGTACATTGACTTTCCTATTCCCTATCTTGATGACTTTCATTCTTACTCATCCCATCCAATTATCTTGGCTCCAAATCAGTGATATGTTCAGAGTATGTGAATCCAGCCAAAGAACTGCATAGAAAACACATGAGTTTGGCATTTTTCTTCTTGCACAGAGAGTGAGTGGGGACACCTCTTTAAAGTGCAGGATCTAGGGAAACACTTGATGCTCAGATGGGAATTGAAAAGGGATGAAAATATGAAGATAAAGGCCCCTGATCATCAGCCTGACTCCAGGCGAGGTAAGTGGCTGTAACATCATCTGAGATTCACTTCAGTGATCTTTAACAGAGTAGCCTATTACACAGCTACCTCTTACCAAGCACTTATGTCTCTGCTATTACTGTAATGCCTCTGGCTTCTGGAGTGTTAAAAATATATTTACTCTCTGAAACTGGAAAAGAAAGAAAGCACTTGCTTTGCAGATAGAGTATATGAGTACATTTGACATCCAAAGCATCAGAGGAGTTTAGGCACCTGCAGTTTGGGAAATAGCAAGTTCTTTGGAGCATGTGTGCCTAAATTCCAAGCAAAAGTTGCACGGGAGACCTGGAAGGAGAGGGAGCAAGGGAGGACAGAAGAATGGCTCCACTTGATGGTCCTAAGCTTCAGATGCCCATACCCCAATTATTTACCCATTCTGGTGCTGTTTCTGCTTTATTCCAGCAAACAAAATTCCTAGAAATACCTGATCTCCTGTGCTAGCTCCCTCGAAGTGCCTGGATAGCCCAATATCCCCTCTTAACAAGGAAGGCATGTGAGGAAGGGTCCTGGCACTACCATACATTCCCAGATTCTGGCAGTGGGTCATTTAGGATTGTGCAATGACTGTATTCAATAGCTGCCTGCAGAGCTTTCTTGTATGCCTCTGTCTGGATCCTTTTATAAACTACTCCAGAATTTTGGCTTCCCAATATCCTGTAACAGGGAGGGCAGTAATTTAACTGCAGGCTCTGTGAAAATTGTACTTAATTTGTTTTAAACTGGCAGCACCATGAGTTCATTTGGTTCACCTTTTTTCTTGTAAAACAAGAAAAAATATGGCCAAGATATCTCTGCCACTGCATTTAATTTGGGGCTTTTTGTCATAACTAAAACATTCAGAATACTCTAATCCTAAAGATTTGGGGAAAATGGGAAAAAATTCACCTGGAAGTGGGACTTTGCTTTTTTTTTTTTTTTTTAATAGTTAGAAATCATTTGATGCAAAGTTATTAAAAATAACAGCACCTACAGAAAACCTACAATTTATACAATGTACTTTGATCATTGTCTTGGTTTGAGACAAATTAGGGGGAAATGCTCTGGAAGGAACATCCCCTCCACAGAAGGCAGGTTTCAGCAGCCCCTCCCCCACCAGATTCAGAAAGAAATTTCTTGGAGGAAAGTGAAAAAAAGCTGTTTCTTTAACAAGCAGGGTGCACGCAGGCACGAGAGAATGAATAATGTTAAATAATAAAACCTCTCGCTGTGGAGAAGACCTGGTAGATTCAGAGTCCTTTCTGTGGGTGTGGCTCTGCTCTCTCCGGAGCTGGGGTGTGCCATGGGCCACTCTGGGCGCCGGTGTGGGGCCTCCTAGTGATAGTGTTCCAGACCAGAGCTGAACAGTTCCAGGAGAAGAAGAAGAAGCCACAGTCCCAGGAAAACTCCTTGCTTCAGCTAATGAACAAGAAGCTAGCTAAAGAGCAAAGAATTTTAACTCTCTGTCTCTCTCTCCTGAGAAAAGGAGCTGAGAGCTGGGGAAAAACAGGAAGGTGCTTCCTCGGCTCTGCAGCGGTGAGAGTGCGGGGGAGTCTGTGAGTCCTTGAACACAAACTGCACTGAAGAATTCGCTCGGCTTCCTCCCCCCCTTTCTCTCAGACCCAGCTTAAAGGCACAGACAGGCATAGAATTCATGTCTGGCATAGGGCAGATGATAGGGGATACAGCATCATAAAGTCACCCCAAGACAATCATATAGAAAACAAACTCCAGAAGTAGAATTCTTCTACAGTTTTTTCTAACCCAGAAGGTCTCTGTTCTACACTAAATAAGCCTTATGACACCTCCCTAAATCAAACTCTGTTCCTATTTTGCAGACTTGCCCAGAAGTCTTAAAACAAAACCCCATTGAAGCAAATATTCCTGTTGGGAAAGGTCTTGGGCACAAGGTTAGTTAATTAAGTAGAAATGGCTCCTTGTGGCAGTGAGGCCTGTGCTTACTTTTGCCCTGACGATGGGCCTTTCCAGTGATCCAATTGCCACTAAAAATTTGAATTATAATAAACAGAATCCTGTTACCTCTTGCCAAGTTACTCGAGTTGGGATTTCAAATGAACCTACAGGGAATCTGACATCCAAGTCCTTTTGAATTCCAGTGTCCCATTCCTTAACTGATCTTTCAAAACACTACTTTAAGCAAACAGTTGTCCCTATGCTTTCACAAAATGGACTAAAGCTTGGTAACATGTTCTCCCGACATAATACGTCTCTTGGATAAAGCTGGATCTGAATCAGATGCCGCACAGTGGAACTCGTGGCAACTTTAGGAAATAGAGACATTAAACAGCAACCACTCTAGAAACTAAGAGATGTCAGTGGTCTTGCTAGTGAATAGCAAGAAAAATGTTGTTCCAGGGCATGGCAGGTCCATCAGTCATTGCAGCAGCTCCCAAATTACCCAAATGCTTCAGAAGACAGTGTTGGCAACGCTCTCACATTCCCTCAACCACAAATCTCACACTGCATCCATCACATTAATGAAGCAGTCAACAAGCTGGAAAAATAATCCTTCAGAACAATACCAAATATATATTATGGATCTGTGCAGCTGAGATGTGGCAAAATCCCAGCCTCTTTGTTCTCCTCACAAATCCAAGAGAGCAGTCACAGGTTCCAAACAATTCCCAATACAAAGACATGGGGGCCATAAAGTCTGAGACTCAAAAGTGACTGAAAAAAGCTTTCTCCGTGTTAGATCTATAACTTGGAAAGGCATTACAAAATTCCTTTCTCTCCAATAAATTCCACATCTTTTAGCTTTCTGATCGATCCATAGGGAGAATCCACATTGTCTAAATGCTACGCCTAAGCTCGCACACTGTTTTCCAAACATGATGCGAAGCAGTGAGTGGAGAGTTGTGGGAAATGCCCATTGAGAAACAACCTGTAAAATTTTGCATAGATGAGATAGATGGGAAAGAAATCCACAGACTTCAGAGAATCATAGAATGGTTTGGGTTAGAAGAGACTTTAAAGGTTATCTCGTTCCACTAGACCAGGTTGCTCAGAGCCCCATCCAACCTGGTCTTCCAGGGATGAGGTAGCCACAACTTCTCTGGGCAACCTCATAGGGAAGAATTTCTTCCCAATATCCATTCTAAACCTACTCTCTGTCAGTTTAAAGCCATTCCCCCTTGTCCTGTCACTCCAGGCTCTTGTAAATAGTCTCTCTCCATCTGTTCTGTAGGATCTTTTCAGGTACTGGAAGGCCATAATTAGGTCATCCCAAAGCTTCTCTTCTCCAGGCTACTCCAGTATTCCTTGCTAGCAAATGCTTGAGAAAAAGGAAGGTTTAGATAAACATTTATTGCTCTGACAACTCTCACCAACATTTTTGTCCCAAACCTAGTTTCTTATCAATGTGTTTAATCCTTTTGCTCATCATTTTAACCAAAGGGTTCAAGCAGAGGGTATTTATTTTTTAGGGATTGAAACAAGATTCTGAGCAATGCTGGAAAATGGATGCCCAGAAGGTAAAATAATGTTGCTCAGTATAGCCCTTAAAATAACTCAAACTCCCGAGTTTTTAGTCTGAGGCATAATGGCTTACTAATGAAGCAGGGTCCTTACTGAGACTGGGAGCCGAGTAACGACAAACACCGATACGGTTAGCAATCGTTCTCCTTTATTGTTCAAAACAAGCAGGGTTATATAGCATTGTTTACCAGTCATCAGCTGTTCACGCGCCTTAACTGCTCTAGAATTGGCTGCTAAGGTACAATCACGCGTATCCACCTTTTACTATTGGTTAACATGCAGTAAACAAGTGTCCTCTCTCCCCCCATCCTGCAGTTATCGTATCTTGTTGAACATTCCTTTTCTTCTTGCGAAGCCGTTCTTCTTTCTCTTTCCCTGTCTTCAAGGACACTTCAAGCGCTAAACCATGCTAATCTTGCAGCACTCAGGACAAACAGGCCCTGCTAAGCCTGGCTTGTTCCCTGCGTTTTAAGAATCCCTCTACACACTAACTTCCAATAAATATCTTGGGAGACTGCAATACGTTCTACTATTACAGAGCAACACCAAGAGGGTTCTGTGTCCTAGTTTCAGCTGGGATGGAGAGAGTTTTCCTCCTAGGAGCTGGGGCAGTGCTGGGGTTTGGATTTAGGATGGGAACAACATTGATAACACACTGATGCTTTAGTTGTTGCTAGGTAAAGCTTACCCTAAATCAAGGACTTCCCGATTTCCCATGGTCTGTCAGTGAGCAGGTGTACAAAAATCTGGGACAGATGAACCAAACTGGCCAAAGGGATATTCCATAGCAGCATATAAGCTGGGAGAAGTTGGCCATGAGCTGCTCTAGAATGGGCTGGGCATCACTCAGTGGGGAGTGGTGTTTATTCCTCTCTTGGGTTTTATTCCTTTCTTTCTCTCCTTTTCCTTACAATAATAATAATAATAATAATAATCTTTTACTTTCTTCTAGCTATTAAACCGTTCCTGCTTTTGCCTTTTTTTACGTTTTCTAATTTATTTTTCTCACCCCACCCCACCAGGTCAGCGTGGGGGAAGTAAGTAACTGGTACTTAGTTGCTGTTGCCATAATAATCTGCTAAACAGTTTTCCTAATTCTGCCTTCCTCTTGGCATTCCTGAAGGGACCAGTGTGGAAACCTGCATGCAAACATGTTGACATTTCAGTTTTGTTTTCTCTTTGAATAAAATAATAGCTGCACTTGGTGTATAATTGTGACATTTAGAATTCCCTTTGCACCAATCTTGTGTTTCTGTCCCATGACATGGATTGTGTGGAAAATCCTAGTGTATGGATAATCTCTTTGAAGCCCTAGCTCTGATTTACACATTGCTCTAAGGTAGGAATGAATCCTCTTGTGTGCTGCAGCCTCTTGGTGGCAACAGCATAAGTTAGCATTTCTGAAAGTGTACCAAAGGCTATATTTTCCTATGTTTTGTGGCAGGTAGGAATTCTCTCTGGCAGGTCTGGAAAAGGAGGCAGCATCTGGAAAAGTCAAACTCCAAAGATCCAAAGAAACTCAAGTTTTCTATTTAGTCACTAGGCCCCCTTTCCTTCTGCTCCCACCTTCCCATCACTGACACCAGTGCCTGGCTTTAACCATATATGCACTATTCCAAAGGAGTTCTGGCTATGGCTGAGGGAATCCCAAATCCTGAGCCAGACCTCCTGGGCAGGTGTGCCAGACAAGGACTAGTGTCCAAGTCAGAACAAGCAATCATATTGTACTGAAGTGCAGGCTCTCAGCCCATGTAGAAGGTGAACACCACTGTTAAATGCTAACACACTACTGTGCTGACAAAGGGTATATTCAGTCACCAGAGTACATGCAATGATATTTTGGGGCTGGATTATTGGTTCCAGTGACCTCTGGCTGAGAGATTGAAGAGCTGCAGCAATTACAAAGGAACTTTTATTTGACAAGTGGTCTTCACTTGAGAAATCATTTTCCAGCACAGTAGGAGGTTAAATCTGTTGCCAGCTAACTCAGCTCCTACATAATTTTCCTTGCGGTTGTACAGGCACTTTCATGACTTTTTTGCTGCCCCTTTGAAGAAAAGTGCATTCATGGGAGGTGACTTATGGACTTCCGCTCCTAACGGGTTTTACCAGCCCATTCCTGGTGTGCCATTTGCATTTAGTTGAAAGAGTGAATTGCTATTGAACAGGAAGCATTACTAGCTTTTCCAAAGAGAAATGAACACTCAGGCAGGCAATTTTCCCTTCTGTATTCTAGGGTATTGCATATGGACATATAAATTGACTGCAAACCCAAAAAACAAGCTTAACAGAAAATATAAGCTGTAAATTTTATTTTAATTTCTTTTCCAGAAAGACACTAAGTTCATAATTTGGTTAGGATTTAGCACCTGAGACATTTTTATTGGCATGTCTCTAGTGACTTAGAATTTATTTCCATGATATTTTATTAAACTGCATGCAAGGAATACTTGGTGCTTAGTGAAGATAAAACAATATTTTAAATTTATGGCCTTTTTTCTTGCTTTGCTGGCACCACCTAGGTTTTAAAATCATGGTATATTCGGTTTATTGCCAAATTGGCACAATTTCTAATCACTGCTAAAGATGGATGTTTGGCTCCTCATCTTTCAGGCAGCTTCCAGGTGGATGAATTTGGGTTGTGTCTTACCCAGAGATGACCTACAATGTGCCCAAAACTTCTGGTTATTTTCACCACCTCTCAATAGCAAAGTCAAGGGCATCAAACTTTCTCAGGGTGAAGTTTTGGCACAGAAGAAACACAGTGCTACAGTATGAGAACTTGTCAGGATTTTGAATTACTCTGCATTTGGCTTACCCTTTATGGACACTGATTTTTTTTTTCACTGTAACAGTCACATCTATGTATCACCATCCAAGACATCCTATCTAATATTCCAATTCTGGGCTCAGGTTGAGAAAAACTTTTAGAAATTACCCAATCTTGATTTAAGGATGGCAAATGGTGTAAAAAACCATCCCCTTCCCTTTTGCAAATTGTTCCAGTTCCAAGTGACCCACATAATTTAAAATGTGTCTTGTGAGCAGGACTTTTGTCTTTTTGTTCTAGACACCTGCTCCTGAGACAGACTCTTTTTACAGACAGTGGGGAAAAAGAGGCATTGCAAAAGCACAGTTCCTCTGGCCTATATTACATCAGCTGAAGAGTGACCCAGACAAGTCACTTCTTCTCCTATTGGCTCCCTCTTACCTCTACCTGGACTCTAATTTTGACATAATTTTACCTAGAGAGAAATATTTTCTTTTCAGACTATGATGCTTCATGCTTTCCCTCCAATGAGCTGATTCAAAGGAATTTCTATATCTCCCAGTAAAGTGCAGATTTTCAAGCCTTGAAGTCACTCCGTAAGTGTTAAAGCTCCCTCCAGTTTTTCAGGATTTTGGGGTATGATGGATGATTCTGATGGCGCTTTGCAAGCCTGATCCCAGTGTATTTGGATACAGAGGGACTGGCAATAGGCACCTTGCTGTGGTGCTGTGTCTGAGCTAATTAGGCAAGTGACTCAACCACTTAGTTCAGGAAAATTGTCATAGTGGTGTGATGATAATCATTCACAAGTGATACTGTTATCTCTGCATTGCCTTGTGTTGCACAGCTTAGACAGAAGGAGATTTAGAAAAATGTCTTTGTGATTTGGATATCACAAAGAAGCAGGACAGAAATTAATTGAGCTTAATATAGAAAATTATGAATAAAAGGAAAATTACAATAGGAACAAAACCCCTTAACATTTAATAAACTTTATAATGGGTTGTCTTGGAGTAAGCTATTATGATAGTATATTCCATGAGCCTTTGCTTTGTGCCCAAAAATGGTTGATGTATCTTTAAGGCCAGGGACTGGATGTGTGTGGGGCCGGGGGTGGGGAGAGCCCCTGTTTTGGCGTGAGCATTTTTAAAAGCCTCGCTGTCCAGGTTTTCCGTGGCTCAGGGGATATCACGAGAAGTGTAAGCTTGGCCTGAGATCCTGTTGCCCTGTGGCTTTTTTTGGCACTGTGACCAAGGCCTGCCTGCTTGCTTCACTGCTTCCCTGTTGCTCAGAAGTCCAGAGCCAGCGTGTGGGGTGTCACTTGGGACCGGGACTGTCTCCCGCTGGACCCCTGCCTGCAGCGTGGTGGCCACGGCTGCTCCTGTGTGTTAGGCTCCGGTACTTTGATCCACTGCGGTTTCTACACTGCAACCTTGTTCATTTTTTCCTTGTTTCCCGTCCATTTGGGGGTCCAGATCCAATGTGTGGGGTGCCGCTGGGACTGTGGCTGCCTGCCAGTGGGCCACTTCTCTACGTGGAAGCCCGACATTGCGACCAAGCCCTGTGCACCTCCCCAGAGTGTGCCAGCTGCCGGTGGGGGTACTGGGACCAACTTCTTCCCCTTGAACTTTGCAAAAGGAGCAATCCCCTGAAAGGAGTTAAACAAAGAATTTTTTATTTTTGCCTATTTGGTAGTTTGTTTTTACTTGGTTTTGTAGTTTGCCTAAATGTTGTAACTTTCATTTTATAATTTAGTTTTACTTACTTGATTTTGCTTAAACTTTGTAACTTTCAATCTATTGTTTAGTTTTACTATGTAACCGACTTTCCTAGCTTTGTCTTAGTTGCTGTTTAGACCATTAGCTATAGTAGAACATTGATAACAAGGGACTGAGAAGATGAGTAAACCTCACGACCTGTGGCTTGATTACAATGACCTAAGACCCTCAGAGTACTTAATACATAGAAACCTGTCCAGATGAAAGAGTCTTAGGTTTTGCCTTGCTGTGTTTAATTGCATGAGTCTCACGTTACCAAGATAAGGTGGGCAAGTCAGCAAAGATGGACTGCGCATGTGGAAGCATGGAAGTTCAAACAGAGGACATGATGAGGAAGACACTGGAATCATATAAAGCACCCCCAAGCCCCAAAATAAATGAAGCAGTTCCAAACAATGAACAGTAGATGACAATCTTGCTCCATGAAAACATAAATGACCAAAAATAAAAAAAAAATCTGAATTTATGTACCGATTACATACCAAGGGGGACAGACTGGGCATGATTTGGGGAATTCTTTAAATATTACAATGTATATAAACCCAAGGGAACAATGCCTAAACAAGCATGCTTGTGCAAAGAGACACCTCCAGCATGCTTCCAGTACTGAGTAAATCTTAACAGGTGTGGTAGGTTTAAAACTTAGTTTGATGGGCATGTTGTTAAACCACTGAGAAAGCTGGCAACGCCTCTGCAATGTCCATATTTAAAGATACTCAAGTGCGGCAATTAGCTCTTTATTTTCTGCTTCCCTGCCGGAAGGAGCAGGCTGAGGCCCCCGGCGGCAGTGGCGCGGGGTCCACGCAGAGCCGGCAGGGCAGGGCCACTGGGAGAAAACCACCCAGAGCCGCGAGCTGTCGCGTGACTGGAAACCTCCCCCCCACTGAGCCGGAGCAGACGGCTGAGAGTCATCTGAAGCCGCCGCGGCCTGCATGGAGTCAGCAGACCTTCACCGCAGCCGGCCCAGCTCATGCCGAAAGGGAGAAAACACCACACAGCCGGCAAACAAAGAACATGGCAAGTATTTTCCCGATGCAGAACCCAGACAAAATCAACTACTCGGCTACAGCTTTACAAATACCAACTTCCTTCTAAATTAGAGAGGAAAGAAAGTGAGGTCATGTGAGAAGAACATGGCAACATGGTCACTGGAGGAAGGGAAAGAGAGGAGGCATTCCCAGTGCCAGATCTGAAATTCTTTGTGCAAGCCGTGGTAAAGACTGTAATATTACAAACTGTTTTCTCTAAAATTCATTAAAGTGCATGGGGGGATGTAGAAATTCACATGCAGCCCATGAAAAGAAGGTGTGTCCCAGTGTGAGAAGTCTCCCCAAGACAAAGTGCCAGAGCCTACAGATGCTATGAAAGGCTTTTAGAGATTGAAGAAGAGAACCCTTGCTTTCAGGCTGGAAGAGCCCATCCTGAAAAGACTAAAACCCCATGTTATGTCCCACACTGGCAGTCTGTGAGAAGACTGCAAATCCGTGGGAGAGATTTTTCTTCACTGCAACAGATTTGGGTGGGACTGTTGCCTGTGAAAGTTCAGAACCACACTGGAGAAGTTCACAGAGTACTATCTTCTGTGGGAAGAGTCCCACAGCACCCCAGGAGGAACTCTTTTCCTTAAACATAAAGAAAGACTCTTAAGAAATGAAAACACTGACCAAACCTCATGTTTTGTTTCCCTTGTGCGAGTTGGTTGGAAGGAGGGATGTACTGGAATGGGGGTTGTTCTGGGAGTTTGCTTTAATTTTTTATTATTCCTTTTTACTCTTAACTCTGTTAGTAATAAATCCTCTTTATACTGTTAAGTCTGAGCCTGTTTTGCCTTGAAATTCTTCTGTTTTTCCTCAATAATCCATATTTCACCTCACAAAAAAAGAAGAATTTTTAATTTTCCCTTTTTCTGCTTACCCATGGCAGAGGCAAGTAAGTAAATAGTTTGTTGGTGCTCGGTGCATAAACCAGCCTCAACCCACTACAAGAGGTTATGCTGTTAAGTGATTTTCTTCAAATAACTCCTGTCCTCCTTTGTGCCTGAGCTACCACCACTACCTGAAGAGGTTGTTGGGCTCTCGTCAGAGCGCCCCCTAAAGCTGCAGGGTAGTCAGTGCAGCCTCTCTGCCCAGCCAGGAGCCAACAGCATCCCCTGCCGGTTGTGGTCATAACTACACCAAAGGGAAAAGAAATTTACTTAATGGGTGGGAAAACCATCTGTTATTGTTTTGTTGGTGTTGTTGTTTGTTCTGTTCTATGTACATCCATATTTCCCAGTAAAGAACTGTTATTCCTTTCCCCATATTTTTGCCTGGAAGCCCAGTAATTTTGAAGTTACGGTAGTTTGGAGAGAGTGGGTTATCTTTTCCATTATGGGAAGGTTCCTGCCTTCCTTGGCAGACATCTATCTTTTCAACCAAGGCATGGGTGTATTTCAATTTGGTGTGTTCCTTAAATACCAAACGAAGCAGAACCGCTTCTAAATATTACCTAGAGTCATATTACCTGGAATAAATTTTATATATGAAAACTTCCAAATAACTAAATCTGGAAATCCATCAGCAGCAACTGAGCAACCTGATCTAGAGGAAGGTGTGTCTGACCAGGGAGGTTGGAATGAGATGATCTCTAAGGTCCCTTACAACTCAAACCATTCCATGGCTCTATGATCAATAAAACTGCAATTCCATGATCTGTGTTTATGTAGCAGCTGCTATTTCAGCCCTGTGCAGTAATTACTTTTTGCCTTGAGCAAAATGAATCCCATGCACAATTAATGCTCACTAGAATGCTCAGGTGAGTGTGTCTGGCTCTGATGGGTGTGTTTTAGATCGATATTTATGGCTCTTAGCAACCCAGGGAGCAAATTCCCACCCTGGCAAACTTGATGATGAAGGAATCTGCAGGACTCCAAACCACTGGCAGATGAAACTACACAGAAGGCTGCAGCTACTGCTTAATTAGCAGGATGAGAAATCTCAGGGAAATGTTTGCCCTCTGTATGAAAAAGCAGTCCTGTGGCTGGGGGGGGAAAGTCCCTTGTGTTGGTACTTCAAATTCCCTCTAATGCTTCAATCCTGACACCTGACTGGAGCTTCAGAAACAGCCCTGGAGAGAGAATGGGGAAAAAGGAAAACACTGCAGAATGCTTGGAACAGCTCATTTCAAGCAGAATTGAACTAACAAGATTTTTCCTTTAAATCAACACACCTTTCCTTTATAAACCTATTTTATTGTGCAACTAAGAGAGAGAAATGTGTGCTCCAGACCTCCTACCCAAATTAGCTCAAACTCAATGTATGCTTAGATCTCATCTGCACAGTCCTGGCCGCTCCATAAAAAACAGGACAGGAAAACACTAGGAAGTGTTTCACTGCAATATTTATACTTGAGTCTATGTCATTATTTCTTCTTTTGATTCATGTATTTTGCTATGCAATAACAATATGGGGGTTTTCTTACCTCATTTCTTTAGAAACCCTCTTACCTACACAATCATTTCCCTCCTTTTAACTTTTTCAGATAATTCCTTTAGTCACTGGAGAAGATTTGCATTCCATCTCCATGGAATGAATGGCATTTCCTTGTGAAGAAGTTTTGCATCATCATTATGAGGATGCTCTTGTCTTAGTGACAACCTGAAACAAGAGTGTAGAGGGAGGGACTGCTGAGCAGTGCAGCAGCCTGAGAGACTAAGAATTAGTGGTCCTGCATCCAGTCTTTTCTCAGGAAACATTGCACTAGACCATATGCCTGCATGGGAAGAAATCGGTCCAGTCTCATTGTCTGGCTGAGTTTCAGTGGGAAAAACAATTTAGGGTGGGGCTTAATGAAGATACTAGTTAAGGCCCTCTCTGAAATCATTTGTTTCCTGCTTGTTATCTGGAATTCTTTAAGAAAACAACTCAGATTAAGTAAAATTTTTCTGTTTTGAGAAGACACCAAGGCCATAAAAGAGACTCTGTACCATAGATTTTTTTTCCTATTTTCTCCAATTGAGCGCTTTCTCGTTTTATTTTATGACCTCCAGCTTCTTTCGAGATAAAAGATAGATAAACTCTCTTACAAAGTCAGATTAGTGCATGTGTAGCTGAAAGCTGAAGCTAATACCCTTCCTATTACTTTTGTCAAAGGTACCACACATACAGGGGTTTTTTTCTAGTCAGCTGCAATAAAGAAATCTGTTACACTGGCAGCAGCAGTCATTCATTTTTCTATCTGTAGGACAGGGAGACAACATAATATACAACAACCTACACATCCTCCTGCTGAGGATAATCTTGGCTTGCTCCCATAGAAATGGATGAGAGGGTTATGTAGGCTTTTTCCGAGATTAACTAATCTAGAGATGGAGGGAGAGCTGAGTGAGCAGCTTGCAAGTCACAATTTATTTGACAAACAGCGATTGTCTTTCCATTCCTGGTTCCCTGACGCCCAGATTCAGGTTGGCATCAGGAAGAATTTCTTCACTGAAAGGGTGGTCAGAAGGGGCTGTCCATTGAGGTGGTGGAATCTCCATCCCTGGAGGTGTTCAAGAAGTGACTGGACATGGCACTGAGTGCTCTGGTCTGGTCGACAAGTTGGTTATTGGTCAAAGATTGGACTTGATGGTCTTGGAGGTCTTTTCCAACCTAATTCTGTGATTCCATGAGGTGAAACAACTGGAGGAAGCTGTGGCACTGTGGAGTGGCTGCTTGCTATTGAAAATGAGTGAGTGACAAATCTATGAGAGGAGCTGAGGTAACACCAGACAGCTACAAGGGACCACTTCATGAATAATAGAATTTTATCCCTCCGCACTCCAAGAGTTAAAATGTTTCTAATTGTTCCTGCACAGATGGGACCAAGATCCTCTGTGGTGGGTTTGGTGCCCTCTGGAGAGGCAGAGCTCCATTAGACAGGGATGGAAGCCTAATAAAAAAAAAAAAAATTGATGGCTATTAAAACAAAATATGTTTTTTTCTTTCCCTGTATTGTAATCACCTGAATGATGGGTTGGGTAGCAAAAAATTTAACGTAATGAAAAAGCATTTCCCAGAAATATGCTGCCATATTTTTAAGGACACCAGCAGGTGCTGCTGAATAATTAATTTTGAATGCATCCATTCTGTTTTACTGCTAACGCTGACAGCCATTAGCAACATAAATAACAGCAGATTCTCTTTTGTGGACCAGCTTCTTGTCAATGTTCATTTTAAGAAGAGTAGGACAGAATATTCTCCATAAAATGCATATATTTCAAATTCAAATGTAATATACACAGAGTGGCTTTTTTGTTTCAGGGAATGAACTTGTACTGTCAGAGAAATCACACTCAATAGTTGTTTGCCCTCCCTGACCTCTGGCTTTTGTTCGCATTTAAAAGGATCCTGAGATCCAAGATTGGGACACGGAATAGTTAAACTAGAAAATCACCATGTGAGTAGTGGGTTATTTACTGACAGCAAGAAAGGAATCTTGGTTTGTTCCACTGATAAATCATGGATATTTTTCCTTCTGGTTAAATGAAGTCCACTATAAACAAAGAGGCTAAATATAATGCCACAGTAGCACAGTAATGCATCTCTAAATTGGGGTTCTGCTTGAAACCAAGTTTATCCCCCTTGACTTCCGGCCCTTATTAACATGTTAGGGGGTGCAAGAATTTATCCCAAAGCCTCAGAGGCTGTTCCAGCACAAGATGAAAGGGAGAAGTACAAATACTGACCTTTCTAGCAAACTTACGTACAATTTTCTGAATTCTTCAATTCAAAACAGAGACTGGGACTCTAAGGATAGTTGAAGTGATGTGCATTTGGAGCAGTTCAGCACTGTCCTGTTCAGGAGAATATGGTCACAGAGCAAGATTCCAGCTGTGAGTACTGTCTGTGTTTGAGATCTCTTTGTCCTTGCCTCATATATAATATCCCAGCTGTCTGCTAGGATCTAGTTAGGAACTATCTGATTCATTCTTTATTGGGACTCATGTGTTTCCAGAGAACTGCCAGGGGTGTTTTGCTAGTGTGATTAAGTGGTATCTCCTGGCATTACTTTCCGTTTTCTTCCAGGAGAAAGCATAACATAAAATATTTGGCTTCAACTGAGAAAAATCCTGTGAGGTGAAATAAAACTTTTATACAACATCCTTGGGAAGCCATTAGCTCTCCTGAATTCTTGTGTCAGTAAACTCTGCAGTAAACTCTCTGGAAAGAATGAAGTAAATGAGTGCAAAATTCTTCAAAACCAAAGTGCTACTGGGTTTGAAATTGTTCAAAATGCTCTTTGTGATGCTGGTGGCCCATCTTTCCCTCCAGTCTAAGAGAGAATGAAGAAATCTAGAAAGTGATATGCAGAGACTTTCCCCTAGAATTTTAAGATCATTTTGAAAGCAAGAATCATACCAGTGATTGTTTGCATGCCAGAAGCAACTCCCATGGCAGATTTCCAGAAGCTATGGCAGCAGGGTCTCGTCTGGAGGAAGAAAACAGGAAAACATGAAATTTGCAGGGAGGTTCATTTTTGGTTTTGTATGGGTGAACACATATACAGGAAGAGGGGTTCCTGCACAGGGAACTGGCAAGACTGACAAACTGAGGCATTCAGTGAGCATGCGTCACTGTTCATACTCTAATTGACTCTTCTCAAAAATTTGTCTCAGGAGGAACAGTCAGGCTTTTGTGGAAAAGTGAAACAACATGGAGAAGGGCACAGAGAATAAGATGATTGAGCTGACAGTGAAGTTCTGGAAACAGGGTCTGATAAACTTGTGCAGTTTTAAAATACAGGCCTCATATGGAAAGGTGAATCCATTGTCATTTGTCCCAGATAATAAGGAAAGACAAATTGAGCCCAATGCTACAGCATTGCAGGTGACATGTTGAAAAGCACCACTGCTGCCATCTGCCTCCTCGCAGCCTCCTTGGGGGAATCACACCGCCCTGCCTTGTGTATCTTACATGAGACACAAAGATGGAACAGTTTTATAAATTCCACTTTCACTAGAGCAGGAATGTCAGCCTGGGGTAAGCTCTGCAAAGGAATCCTGCTGTCACAGTCCTAAACATCTCTGCCTTGTATTCCAGGCCATTAGCAAGGGATTTTCTATGTGTAGCAGAGATGAGTTTATTCAACTTGTGCAGCATATGACAAATGTCTCCTAAAGAATCATAGAATCACAGAATGACCTTAAGGACCATCTCATTCCAACCCCCTGCCATGGACAGGGACACCTTCCACTAGACCAGGTTGCTCAGAGCACCATCCAACCTGGCATTGAACATTTCCAGGGATGGGGCAGCTACAGCTTCTCTGGGCAACTTGTGCCAAGGCCTCAACACCACCACAGGAAATAATTTCTTTCTAATAGCCCTCCTAAATTTACCTTCTTTCATTTTTTTTCAGGAAAGAAAGGGTAAACGCGTAAACCAAAAGACTTGAACATTAATTTCTACTTTTAACTTGTTTCTTTAGTAATTTTTCCAGGTTCGAGATTGCTCATTAACAAAAGTGACAACAAAATATCTTCACAGACTTTGAGGAAAACACAGGTCTTTTATCTTAAGACATTATTGCTCAAAACTGCTTCTAGCCTAGTGTATTAGTTTGAAAGCAAACCAGTGTGAGATTCCAAGTCAGAACTACAATTTCATAGGAAAATTCAAATAAAGGCAATAGTACAGAAACACTGGCTTAAACTGACAGAGTCGGAATATGACCTGACACCCTGTTGGCCAGGGTTTGTGGTAGCAGTCTGATCAAATGGTGGCTACAGTCCTGTTGGAGTGATGGATGTGGTTTTGTCGAAGTGGTGATCCTGTAGAAAGGTCTGGTCTTTCTCTCAAGGTCCAGTGGTAGTTATTGAGCTCTTGTCCTCTGAGAATCCAGTGGGTAGTGCTGCCAATGGTGTTCCAAGCCTCAGATTATATACAGGTAGGAATGTTTGGTTCCTCCCCCTGGGCAGAGCATCTCACAATGGGATGATGTAATTCCATGAGTCATACTGGGAGACATTGATGGCCCATTAGCAGAGATATCCCTCCAGAGGGTGTTATCAGGTCTGACTCATGGAGGAGATAAAAGAACACTGCCCCTCTATTTTAACAGCTTAAGTAGATGATATTAAAATACACAGTTTTGGTTACATCTTGCATTGTAACCTAGGACACCTAGGGAGGCAAACTCTCCTGCCTTCCCCATCATAAAATACTCTCTGGGGGCAATTTAAAGCAATTAAAGTCCAGCTCTGATCTGCTGTTGACTATAACAGGAATTTAGGAAGTGAGTTTTTGAAGGTATCTTCCTCAGACCTCATATGGCTGGAGTATCTAATTGAATAAACAGTGAAATGGAAGGGATAAACAGAACATTCTGCCTCATAAGGGTTCCAAAGGGGTTCTCTTGTTTTTGGGAAGGGGAGAGGGGGTAAAAAGGGAGAAGAAAATAAATTGGAGGCATTATATGCACTGCTTGCCTGGTTCTTTCTGGTGATTATCCTGTACTTGAGAAGCAAGACATTCAAATCAGCTGGAACCAGATTACTCTGCTCAAAGATTTGTGCTGCAACTATACCTGGGGGCTCCATCTATGATTATAATTGATGTAGGCACTGTAAACCTGAGGCATGAAAGAACCTTAGGCACACATAAGAAGAAGTTTATTGTCTAAAAAGAAAAACCAGGCAAGGGGAGAGAGAAGGAACAAAGACGAAGAGGGCAAGGACGTACCTCAGAGACAGGAGGGTGAAGGTCTCTAGTGCCAGCTCATTGCCTTGTCTAGGGATCCATATGCTGCTTCTCTCCATGAAATCCAGGAGGAACTACAGCTGGCAAGAGCAGTTCCAAGAAATGTTATAATAAATAAACTGCCAATATTTGTCCTAGAGCATTTTCTTTAAGGCTGAAGGGTGTGGGAAATCAGGTCTGGAAGGCAGAGTAGGGGTAAGGTAGGAGCCTCCATCTATAAGACTCAGAAAATTGATTTCAAAGGATTGAAATTTCCATAGTCCAGGAAACTGGCGAAATAGGAGTCCAAATTTTCACTGGGAAATAAGAAACAAAAGAGGAGGGAGGAGTAGAAGAAGCCAGAGAAGCCCCCAACTCCAGCTCCTCTCAAGTGTGGCCGTGCACAAACCTGCTGGCAGCTTTGTTTTTCAAACCCTTTCACTCACCAACCCCAAGAAACTTTGAAAAAGTGATTTTGAAAAATAAAAGTTGAAAAAATTCCAGCCAGCTGCAAATTGAGGGCTTGAGAAATGTCTACATTTCAGAAGTCTTCCACACTCCTCCCTCACTGGCCCAAATGAAAATGAACAGGAAACTGGGCTCCAAACTCAGCTTGGAACTTTTACCCAAAGACAGTAGATAGAAATAGAGCCAGCAGGCTAATAATGAGCCATTTGGGGCAGCAAGTCTCCATGCTGAGGAAATGAGATGTCAGCAAAGTCATGGTTTTCAAAATACACTCATTTAAAATCAGATATTAGTCCTAAAAACTGAAATAAATGGTTTTTTGAATAAGCAATAGACATCGCTGTATAATTATCAAAAGCTTTTTGAACATGCAAGAATGTGAACAGAGCAGACAAGAATAATTAACTTATTTCAAATCATTAACAGATCCATATAAACTTCAACCTTCCTTTACTTCAATGTTCCTCCAGAAAAGTCACTTAATGGTTTAGTTAGGGAAATAAAAATTGAAATATGAGAGTGAGAGCAATAAAGGCAACTCCTCTGGAGCAAGACACATGAAGGGAACACGTTCATCTGCATGCAGGGAAGACAAAGCAGTCACAGAAGAACACTTGGACAGCCAAGAAATACAAAGCAGGGAGCAAGGAAATTCGGAATAAGAAGCCCAAGCAAAATATGGGACACAAAGAAAGAGAAAACAGTTTTTATTCTCATGCAAAGGGGCATGTCACAGTGATTGTCTATCACTGTGTACAGTCATTTCTTCCCTGAAGCAAAGATTAGGTCAACATAGATATAAAATAAGAATTTAGCATCTGGCTCAGACAATACCTGACGAAGAATTGGTGATAAAGTAAATTAAAAATACTTTCCTTGTAAATTATATAACCCAATTATATTTTCCACCATGTGGGAAATATGCAGAGGAACAACAAATGTTAAAGAAGAGTCTGTCTTGGTTTGAAAGACAGGTGTCTGCTAAGGAAGGCAGGAGCCTCCCTTGGAATGGAAAATGTAATCCCCCTTTCCTGAGAATTATTATAATTTTGAAATTAAGGGGCTTTCAGGAATAAAGGAAATAGGAATAACAGTTCTTTATTAGTATCAATAATAAGACAATAATACAGAAACATGTGGCGGTGCCTCAGCCCTCTGGAGGGCTGGTAGCGCCCTCGTGGTCATCGGACCACTGCCACATATGTGTGTTCCCCCCTCGTGTTTGTATTCCCTGTTTATTATGTATGTTCTCCATTCAATATGTATGTCCCCTGTTAAATATTCATTATGTTCTCGAAAGTTCTGTTCACTTTGACACCCCATTGGCTCCTCCCTACCCAGTCCCTCCTTCCCCAGTTCCGATTTGTTCCCCGGCTGTCCCTCAAGTTTCCCTCCGCCCATTTGCCCTTCTCTGATTGGTTGCCCTGTTCCCCTTATAAACCTGGATCTTCAGCTTTCCCAGTGTCTTCATCCCTGGACCCTCCACAATAAACCATCTTGCTGGAACCTATACGAAGACCCTTCCCTCCTCCTTTGCCTCCGGCGCCTCCCCAGCTGACGCTCTGCGAGCCCCCTTCCCCACTCGGGAAGGACTGCAGAGCAATAACAGCAGCCAGCTCCTGTCAGCAGTGGCCGACCCCTGTAGCCAGGGACGCTGCAGGACAGCCGCAGATTCCCTTGAAGAGGGGTGGCTCGTGGGGAGCCGACGCGGCGGAAACATTGGCTTAAACTGCCAGAGTCAGGATACAACCTGACACCCTGCTGGGCAGGGTGGTGGTAGCAGTCCAATTAAATGGTGGCTGCAGTCCTCTTGAGGTGATAGATAGGGTTCTGTAGAAGAGTCTGGTCTTCCTCTGAAGGTCCAGTGGTGGTTATGTAGCTCTTGTCCTCTGTGAATCCAGTAGGTAAGGGCTGGCTGTGGTGTTCCAAACCTCAGATTATATGCAGGTAGGAATGCTTGGTTCCTCCCCCTGGGCGGAGCATCTCACAATGGGATGATGTAATTTATGAGTCATGCAGTGAGGCCTTGATGGTCCATTAAGAGAAGATATCCCTCTGGAGGGAGTTACCAGGGATGTGTCATGGAAGAGAGAAAGAACACTGCCCCACCTGGTTTTAACAGATGGTGATAGAATACATACTTTTCTTACATCTTACATTATAACCTAAGACAGAGTCATCACAACACTCATTTATCAAGTAGATTTAGAATTTAGCATCAGCTTGTTTAAGAAAATAACAGAATTTGGACAAAATAAACATAGTTTATTGTGCCACAAGAAGGGAATTCATGCCATGCCAGCAAGTGGAAGGAATGTAAAACGTGCCCAATTCCCAGGAGAAATGAACATCCCGAAATCAGCTGGCTTTCCATGGGAGAAAGGGATGGTCACCATGCATGAGTGAACTGCACTGCTCCTTTCCTTTCCATGATGCTCCTTGCCTGAACTATATTACACCATCCAACTAATTGTCAAACTAAATTAACAGCAAAATCCAGCAATCATCAGCTCTGATATCCAAGATGGAATATTTAACATGTGCAAGAGCAGCTTGCAATATCCCTGCAGTGTACTCAGGTTTCTGGGCAGATGGGAAAAACCTAATCCAGCGAAGTGCTGCTGGCTCATTCCCCAAGCCTTATGCACCCCTCTTTGCTGGGACACTGTGGAGAAAGCAGTGGCCTGGATCCATAGAAAGGTCAGGGAGAAGCCAAGTGGTGCTAGTTAGTAAAGAGCAGAGCTATCTGCCCAGGATAGCTCACACAGGGCACAAAACCAATGTCTAGAGTATCAAAAGAATAATTTCGCTCTCCCAAGCCTACGGGACCCTGTTTATTTCCTGGTTATCCCATTCCTCACATCATTGCTGCAATGTTGGAATTTGAAGTTCAAGCCCCTGGTCTGACTAATCTGAAACAGATATCAAATAATTTCTGAGAAGCCCCTTAGCCTCCAGCCTGGAGTGTGAGGATATCCTACATTCTTTTCCTTTCATCTTTATTTTCTTTCTTTCTTTTTTTTTTTTTTTTTTTAATTAATCTCTCTTTATTCTTCAAGCATTCTCCATTACAAAGCAAAAATTGCAAAAATTGAGATCTCAAGAAAATCCTTTTTAAGCAAAATGTATTGAGGACACATTTAAGTTCATTATCAGAATTCCTTGGAATTTCAGTGTTGCTAAGAGTATTTGATCTCTATTGATGTTTAAATGTATACCATATATCAGTCTTGATATAATGAGGGCCCTTAGGCTTATATTAAAGCTGGTTTATTAACCATAAAATTTCATACTCATGAACACATCACCAGGAAAGGAGTCCTGGCAAGTATTGATCTGAGGTAATCCACAAGATGTCTTGTGTTGCAGGAAGATCAGCTGTTCTGTCCAGCAGCAGCTGCCACAGGAGTCCAGAAAATTATTCAGAAATAATGATTTACCTCAGAGAGAATGGTTGATCAGAAAATGTGGAAACAGAGTTTTTGCAAGAAAATGGACATGTAGTGCACCAGCCATACGAATGGATAGACTGAGCACGTAGACAGCAGGCTGCAGGGTTAAACGGTGAAGTGCAGACATGAAAGAAAGAAGAAGAAATGCTTATGCAACAAAAATTGAGGAACAACAGCCAAAGAAAGCTAGAAACAAAGATAATGAACTGACTAATGATTTGTGTGTTATAGGCGCATGCTAGCCACGTGGAAAGAGCAAGAGATCCAATGAAATCATGCATGCTTTGCACGTGTATATTGCTTTTACCAATCATGTAATGTGTGATCGCGTGGACAGAACAAAATACAGTATAATAAGGGTGCTCAGATTGCAATAAAGTGGCTTCTGCTTGATTCATATTGGATCGTGTGTTGTCCATTTTTTCCTCCCACAAGAAAAAAGTTGCAAATCACAAATTAATGAGAAGACATAAACAGCAAACAATGACACAAATTCATCCTAAGCAGATGTAGCTGACTGGTGACTTGGCTCTTGAAAAAAATCTACAGAAACAGGTGGTTTGAGGATCCTTCTTACAGACAGCTGATGACAAAATGACAATCAAGAATCTTCCATTTCTATTTGTATGCATCCAACATCCACATATTTTTCTATTTTGTCTTCTTCCAGTGATGTTTGGAATACCCTTTCACTTAGTCTGAGTAAATGGCTACAATGGAAAGATTAACTGCAGATAGTTTGAGTTTGGTGTCAACTCTACAGCTTCACACATCATCAGCTGCAAATATCAGTATATTCATCATCTAAAAAGACTTTATTTGGCTTCATGACACACTCTAGTTAGTTCTCTATGAATATAAAATCAGCACATAAATGGCTTAGTTCAGAAAGCAATAGTAGCATCAGAAATAAAGATGATGAACAGTTTTTTATAAGGGATAACTTATTCGAAGTACATAACAAACACACAATCTGTGCTACCATGATTTTTTAAAGCAGCTGGGAATTAGAAAATTTTCTAAAGAGTATATTTTTCCAGGTCACCATTAGCATTATTTATGACTTACTGAAACCTCCTGTGGCATCTATAAAATATGCTTGATTTCAGGATTTCAGAAATGTTATGTAAAGCATCTGTTATTATTATACAACCCTTTCAATGGTGCAGTGTGATGGAAAAAAACTGGAAGCTCAATAATGAGGAGCTTATATCTTAAATAATTAAGAAAGCTCAGTAGCAGACAAACAAGGAGATTTTTGTTTCCAATGCAAAACATCGAATAGCTTGGTGTTGTCCTTAAAAGCAACAACAACAAAACCCCAAAATTAAATAAAAAATAAAACCAAAACCAAAACACCCCCCCCCCCCAAAACCCCACCAAACCAAACAAATAACACCAAAAAAGAAAGAAAAACAAAAAGCAGACCTGCACAGGTGCCACCTCCATGCTGTGGTGGGACCCAAAGCTGCATGTCAGCTCCCCTTCCCAGCTTCTCAGGATTCCACCTGAGAGATACTGTTGCTACACAGCACAGGGGAAGAAGAGCCTGGGCTGAGCCTGTTTTGGGGGAAGCAGAGCCCAGGGCCAGCTGCCATGGACCTCAAAATTGGGGCCACCATCTCACTCTTCCCCACCAAAAACCTGACAGAGACCGTCACATGACTCTTATTCTCTTTTTTCCCTCTCAGGTTATATCCATATGAACCTCTTTAAATCAATTCTTTCCTGAACTATTTTGTTGGCATACTTAAGTCAAAGAAAAATGGAAACAGAAAACATCAGAGTTGTAAAATTCTTGGATGTAACAAGCCCTGCAACCTATGGAAAAGTGATGCCTTAGGATTTTAGCTTTTATATTTTTCAGATCCTGTACCGCTTTAGTGTGTAATTCTAAAACTCCATATAGCCTGTTAGCTACTGTTCTCCCATTCTGGTTAGACATAACAAATCCTCTTTAGACCTAAGACTCAAGGATACCTTGTTGTCCCAGGCCCCGAAATATGTAAACTAAGCCTCTAAAAGGGGGAACAAACTTGGGCTAATGACATAATTACCTGAAATTATAATTGGAGAATTAACCCTGATATGCAAATGGACCAAACTTACAAAAGTGTGAAAAACCTGTGACCCGTCATCCATTTTGGGTATAGCCCTAGGGCTCTGTCTGCCCATAAGTGTACCTTATTGAAGGCCCTTCAATAAATAACCACTTTTATTCTCTTAATTTTGTCTAGCCTCTCTTTTCAGGTAGCCCCATCAAGGTATCAAAAGGAGTCATGTTAAAATATACAGGAAAGAAGAGCATTGGGTACTTACTCAAAACATTATGAGATCCTACTGGAAGATTTTAATTTCCAGATCCTACTGGATGCTTTCTTTTTCAGGTGTGAGGTCTGAAGCAAAGCACTACAGACAGTAATAAAATACCTTGCTAGTCTGTTAAAAATACTTACAGCTTACAGTTAAAAAGTTACTCACAGCTTTCTCATTGACTTAAAGGAAGAAAGATCAGACTCCCACCTGCAATTATCACACGGAATGCAAGCAGTGTTTCACACCATCTGCGATAGGTTTAAAACTTGGTTTGATGGGCATGTTGTTAAACCAATGAGGAAAGCTAGTAACGCCTCTGCGATGTGCATATTTAAAGACACACTAGGCGCAGGAATTTCCTCTTTCATTCCGGCTCTCCTGCAGAGATGGGGGAGGAAGTGGGCCCCAGGCTCTGTTCCTGGAGCGGGCCCAGGCCCAGCCCTCCCCCAGTGTGGGGGCCCAGGTTGCTGGGAGAACGATCCCAGGAGCCGCAGGTAGCTGAAAAAATAACTGTGAGCTGCTGCACAGCTGGGATCATCACGGTGCAGCTTCTAGGGGCTGNGAAATTCCTCGTGTAAGCAGTGGCAAAGACTGTAATATACAAACTATTTCCTCTGTGATTCATTAAAGTGCATGGGGGGATGCAGAAATTCACGTGCGGCCCGTGAAAAGGAGGTGCCAGAGCTTATAGATGTTGTGAAAGGCTTTCAGAGATTGAAGGGAATCTTTGCCTTCAGGCTGGAATAGCCCATCCTGAAAAGACTAAAACCCCATGACGAGTATGACCCATGGATGGCAGTGTGGGAAAACTGCAAGATTCATGGGAGAGATTTTTCTTCACTGCAGCAGATTCGGGCAGGGCTGTTGCTTGTAAAAGCTCAGGACCACACCAGAAGAAGTTCACAGAGAACTATCTTCTGTGAGAAGAGTCCCATGGCACACCAGAAGAAACTCTTTTCCTTAAACATAAAGCAAGACTCTTAAGAAATGAAAACACTGACCAAACCTCATGTTTTGTTTCCCTTGCACGATTTGGGTGGAAGGAGGGAGGTACTTGAAATGAGGGGTTGTTCTGAGAGCTTGCTTTAATTTCTTATTATTTCAGTTTACTCTTAATTCTGTTAGTAATAAATCCTCTCTATACTGTTAAATCTGAGCCTGTTTTGCCTTGAAGTTTTCCATTTTCCTCAATAATCCTAAATTTCACCACATAAAGAATGAACTTTTAATTTCCCCTTTTCTAAATAAATAAGATTTTCATGCTTGACATTTAATCTAGCGTCAAACCATGACACCATCTTCTTTTTAAATCCCATTTATCAGCCAGTGCTAAATGTCAATGAACAGTTTCAGCAGTGTTTTCTCTCATCAGGTAGTGTCACCATTAGTACAAAATGATCCATCATCAAAAGCCTGATGCTTTGAAAGATCCTAGGAAACAGTCACTTGGATCAGCAAGACAGGATGTGCCCAGGATGGATGTATGTGTGGCTTGGTGTTACAGATTTTTCTTCTCTCTTTTCTTTCTCATAATTCTGTCTAAATGAAACTTCCTTTGGGAAGCTGGATTTCCAGTTTTTCCTAACCCTGTTTTCTGGCATGTCAGGAAACCACAAGCAGTAACACAGATTTGGTTGTTCCCGGTGAAAATCTAGGAGAACAATGACAATTTAAGAAGGAGAGAAGGACAGGCTGGGGGAAGGTCCTCTTTGGGGCTGTGACATACTCCGAATCAGCTGTACGTTTAACTTACCTGGAATCATCTCTCCAAAAGGTGTCAAAAGCCTTTATAATTCAACAAAATTTTATTGAAATGTTATCTAGAAACTTGAGAGAAAAAAATCAGAGCAAGCATGAAAGGCACAGCAGCCCCACTTCCAGATCATGACCCCACAGTCATTTGGGAACACACAGAGCGCAGAAATGAAGACAGTATCACTGGTCAAAGGGATGCTTCAAAACCTGGTTCTGTTCAAAACAGTTCCTGACTTCAGATTTTTAGCCGTGTCTCCACCCCATCCTTTTTTCATCTGGAACAGGGTTTGTTGCAACTTATATCCAAGTTATGGACATACTTCTATTTCTCAACCACTTCAGAAAGTCTCTTTTACTGTTGTTCCTATTGATCCAGCAGTGAAATGGAAAAATGTGGGATAAAAAATAAAAACAGCATTTTATTTTCTTCTTCCACGTACACCTAGTTCCTACAGGTAACCTGGCTTCTGTACTTCAAATAACTGCAAAACCAGTGAAAAACCTGTGGTGAGGAAAACAAATAATCCTAAAGGCTGCTAAATTTTAACTAGCACTTGTTATCTACAGAACTCAGAGAGACTAATGTCACAATATTAGTATCAGCTGTTCCTTCATCAGAAGCCCACTCCTAGATGGCAGTAGGAGGGGAATGTGACTTGCCCGGTGCCCTGTAGCAGGTTATTAGCAGAGCTGCAAATAGGGGCATATCTGAAGTGTCCTACTCCAAAACCAGACACACTTCGCTGCCCAGCAGAGCTAGGATTCATAATTCTGGTTTATCCTTTAATAAACAGAAGCTTTGTCCCAGGATTACCAAGCACTGTGATAGTAATTAGGAGAGGATTTCTTTAAAGGACAAATGTGAATTAGGCACTTGTTAGTTTTGCAATAGATGCTAAATGCCCGATTGCTCTCTTTGCCCTTGCAAATCAACATTTAATATCAAAAGACAGTATGAAAGGCAGTTCTTAAACAGCATAATTAAGACATCTAATGTGAACCTAACATGTGTAATGCACAAACAGGTACAGACATTGTCCAAAATCTTTGGTTTGTGTAAATATCTGACAATAAAAGCCAAATGATGTGATGGAAACATGGCCCCCAGTGTGGATTTGCAAAACCTCTGTATTCTCATCCCGCCTTATTCCTCAAAACAAAGCAAAGCTTTCCCAGTTGCAGCCTGTTCTAGTAATGGTATTTTGTGTCATGGTTCCTGTTTTTCCAGTTGGATGATGTGCACTGTATCAGCTGCCATAAGTCTGCTCCAGATGCTCACCTCCTGTGTCCTCCTTGTGGTTTCTTCATGGAAAGGGTTGCCAAGCACTGGAAAGGGCTGCCCAGGGAAGTTTTGGAGTCACTATCCCCAGACATGTTCAGGAAATGACTGGACGAGGCACTCAGTGCTCTGGTCTGGTTGACAAAGTGGTGGTTGACCAAAAGTTGGACGAGATGGTCTTGGAGGTCTTTTCCCAAGAGTCTTCTTTCCCCCACCTTAATGGTTCCATGATTCTCCTGCCTGTTCTCCAAAGAGTCCCATGCCAGGTCCCCAGGACACTCCTGAGGCCAGTCAGTGGGTACCCACAAGGTCCCTTGTGTACCATGCAGAGGGGCAAAGCTTGGATTCTCACCCCCAGGTATTTCACTGATGAAGAGCATAGCTCCCCCCTTTTCATGTGATTAAAAATAGTCTGATTTATGTCCTTGAGCACTGGACAAAATCTACAAATAATCAATACCCATGATTCAAAAAAATCATGTATTAAGCGTATTCTGGTCAGCAAGTGGCAAACTGTACCATGGTAGGATTTCATTATCCCCAGTGGATAAGTATGGGCAGGTTAACACTGTCACATGAAGACCCAAGGACTGTGCCCTGCAGAGTCTAAGGCAGGAGATATTTCTCCATGGCACAGATTGGCTTCCATTCAGGAATATGGCACTTATAATCTGGGAACTTTGCTTAAAGAGAGATAAATTAAATACTCCAGGTAGAAAAACAAAGTACTTGGAAAAGGCCCAGCAATGCCTATGATGGATGATTTTCAGCAGAGGAAGCATTAACATCTTACTAATGGACAAAAAGATGCTTTAAAGACAACCAGGATAAAAAATATTCTCATTAGCACTGAAGATAGAGCAAGCATTAATGAGCTTAAACAGCAGTCACAAAAATTTAGCTTAAACAAGGAGAATTTTTATAACCAGTAGAATAAGCAGCCAAGGGAGGTTATGAAACCAGGAGCCATGAAGGAGCTTAAAGCAAAATAAATATGCATAAATTAGAGAGCGCATTTACTGCCACTCTGCACTGATTTTACTGCTCTACAATGCACTGGCAAAACAGAATTGAACCTCATTTGTCAATGTGAGGTCTTCTTCCATAAAAATAAATGTGTCTATCCATGGACTCTCATTGTAGTGGTTATTCCAGGGATGGTTTTCACACAAATAACGGAGGTTTTACTGGCATTGGCTTCACATGGCACATTCCAAAAAGAGGAGCAGTTTCAGAATCCAGGCACTGTTTGCCTTTGGAAGCCTCCAGAGCACTTGTCCTCCCAAGGTGGGCAGGGGTCTGCAGCCTTGGAGAATTCTGCAGGTGTTGGAAAAGTACAGGGATTAAGGAGCAAGTTCTCAGTGGGGTTTTAGGTTAATTTTTTTTAAACTCTGATATACTCTACTAAATACTTGCCCAATATTTGCTGTTTTTGTCCTAACAAACTCTTTTGTAGCTGGATAATTGAAACTCTCTGATAATAGAGGGGAAGGTGCATCTCAGTCATGAAAATCTGGGAATTGAACTCTGCCAATGAATGTACCTTAAAATGCAGCATTAGTCCAGGCAGGAATTGGCATTTTTTGGACAAAGAAGAAATGACCGAAGGGAGTTGTAATGGCAGTGTTCAAATGTACCAAAAAACCCCTTTGGACTGTGATTCTTGCTAACAGGCACAAAGAAGGTGATTTACAGCCCTTGTGTATCCATCATCACACTCACAGAGAATCCAGCAAACCAACAACTAACCCAGGAATAAAACACGGCATTTCTTCAAGGTGATAATTCAATTATTATAACTTTTCAAGGGGATGGGGAGGTAATGTTATTCCTACCTTTGTCAGTTCCCAGTAATCACATTCCTACTCTCATATCTTCCTGCCTGCCTTGCTGCTGCTGGCATTGCCACCTTTCCTTTGGATAAGCTGTTACGGCTTGTGACCCTCAACAGGCTCCATTCCCATCCTTGTCAATCACAGTTAGGGAAGTACCAAAAAGCCATCAGGATAAGAGCTGGACTAAGCCATTAGGACAAAGTGTGATAACTGAAGAGGAAGCTTTGCTAGCCAGAGTGTGGGATATCAGTAAGATGGGACTGCAGGAATGTATTTTGGAGTTTGGTTTCTTAAACTGATGCTAGATCTGAGGTGCCTCCTGGAAAAATGGTTGGAATGGGAGTGTGTTACGGGTTTAAAACTTGGTTAGATGGACAGGTTGTTGAACCAATTAGGAAGCTGGTAACACCTCTGCGATGCACATATTTGCCAAACCCAGAGCGGGACTTTGAGTTCTCACTTCCTGTGTGCCTGCGGGGAGGAGGGCCCTGCCTCGGGCCTGGGCCTCCCTAGCACAGGGCCCCAGGTCGTTGGAAAACAATCCTGGAAGCCGCAGGCAGCCGAAGAAACAACTGTTGGCTGCCCCGCAGTGGAGATCCTCGCAATGAGGCATCTAGGGCTCCCTAGCTCCGTCTCGGAGCGGGGCCCGGCGGGGCCTGGCCCTCCCCTGGCGGCGGCGGGCGCAGCCCGGCAGAGCCGGCGGGGACCGGGCCG
>VZTA01008772.1:0-39327 GCA_013398855.1 Mohoua ochrocephala | reverse complement strand
AGGATATAAACCCAGAAAATGCACGAGAATACCATATGTTGACATAACACATGTCAACAAATTTTTAAAATTGTCACTTCCTTCTCTATTAAAAAAAGAAGAAAAAAAAAATGGAGGAAATCTTGTTGTCTACATTGATTTTGTGCCAATATCCTTGTAAAATATAAGTCTAATAGTACATTGGCATTGAATGATTTTAAGCACTTACTAAGAAGATACATATATACAATCCTAGATGAAGAGCTGGAATATCTTTGTTCTACTGCCACCTTTCTCACTTATTGTGGTCATCTTCGATAGATGTGCTCGTGTGGGTCAAACGTAGCTGCTACCTAAATTCCTGCCTGTTCACTCATCTGTCAGCCTTGTGAGGACTTGAGCAGGTTCATCTTGTAGGTAATGCGCTTGCTGACACTCAGGTGCTCAAAATACTGCTGCAACACAAATTCAGCTTCCTTCATTTAATTTTAAAATAGAATTTCCACATAACATCATTCATGAATGCAATTTTCCTTCTTGTCACTCTCCTTGAACTTAATTAAATAGGTTATCTAAGCTACATGCTCCTAAGGAGGACAAGACAATTATATGTCAGAGAAAAAAATTCTTCAAATAATCTTTGTGTGTCTTTTTCTAAACTTTTACAGAATATACAAGTATTTTTCAGTTCAGACTTGAGTTCAAAATATGTTTTGATTCTTAGAGCAATCAAACCATTTCTTCTATGTGTGCTTTTGAACGGTTTTTTTTCAGATATACTGGGTATTTTTTATCCCTTTAATGCTAAAAGAATAAGGAAAAGTAAAGATACAGGAAGACCATGAATAGTAATGTGTTTGAATCAGTCTGGAATTATTAAAATCAGCAGGGGCTTCTTCATACTGTTTTAACCTGATCAAATGTAAAAATAATCATGAACATGATAATGATTTCAAAATGCTTGAAGATGACATTTCATCTATAGTGATTAGCATGGGGCTTAAAATAACAAGCATTACATCATTTATCCTTTAAGCCAGGAGGGGCATTTTGTACTTTCCAGGATGGCAACATGATATATTTCATTTGTTCTTAATCCTGATGAAGCAGTAGCCATAAATAACAGGTATATTTCAGGAGGAGACACTACATTTAAAAATCCAATTAATTTTGCAGACTACAGAATTACTTTATTCATAGAAACAAAGACAATTTGAACTTATTTATAAGGGAATGTTTATTGCTCCTCAACCACATCCTCAGTACGTGTTAATATATGTGTCAATGTAGAAGTAACCGCTCGCAGTAAAATGTAATGCTTGCAAGAGAGAAAGGTATTTTTAGCATGTTTTATCTCCCACATTTTCAGAAAAGCTTTGCTAGATTTCATTTTAAAAGAGAAAAGCATAAAAAAAGTCTCACATAAAAATTTTAATAATATGCAAAATTGAGTGAAACCCAGTAAGACAGAAAGTTAAGAGTTAATGATAGATGTATGATGCTAATATCAACTAAGCCATTGCATGTATACAAGAATTACAAAAAAACCCCACCACCTTTGGGTATGTCTGGAAAAATGAAGGCATGCAGAAGAAATGCCTTCTCTAACTAACAATGCAAAAAATGGGACTTACAGAAAAGGGATCTTGTAGCATTATGGAGCAGTGCTATTTCTATTATTGGTGAAGAATCAATATTTTGCAAACATTCTCCTTCAGGCTCATTATAATGTGATGGATGGTGTGTTCAATCATGAATCTTCTAAAGATTAATTAATTCTGGGATTATTGCAGGAAGGATATTTAATTTCACTGATTATCTTTATTTCACTTTTTCAATAGAGAACATATGTTTAAATGATTTATTGCAACTTTAAATTTAACTAAATCTTCCCTCCTATTTCAATTAACTATCCCAGATAGCCACTAAACAAGAAAGTTCCCTTTGGATTATTTCTAATTTTTTTTATCCAAATTCTGAAGTAAAAAATGTAGGAAAACTAAAGAAATGTAACTTATATTAGTTTATTAAACATTAATTATGTCACAACTTAATTGTACCTAAGATTTTCCAAGTAGTTACCCTCATCAGTGTTTTGCCAAGTGTAGTGGCTGCCTAATTTCTAGAATAGATACATTCACTACAGTAACAGAAACAGATGGGTTTTTTGTGTTTGAGGCATCAAGGAAAAGACTTTTACTACCATCTGGAAGAATGTTTAATAAAACATAAAGTGTTTCAGAATCAAGATATCGAAAAAGACGCTTCTGGATGACCTTAAAATTATTCAAAAATTCCCAGTAATTCATGCTTTGGAGCTTGTGCCCCCTCAAGAAGAAAGGGATGGTACTGTTCCCAATGGAATTCATGTTATGATGGGTTGAGAATTTTTGGTAGAATTCCGAAATGCTATCAAAACGCAGAGGTTGTTTTCCAAAACAAGAGTTGATCTTATAAAATTAAGGTGCAAAGATAACAATGGTCAACGTGGCACCACCAGTATTTCATCTAATTTAAACAGAAAGAAGAAAAACATATCCACCATTTAAAATTGCTTGCATGCCCTCAGACATTAAAAAATCTCTATCCAGATCTTCTGCAATTTTTTTGTACTGAATAATTACATCCCCCCTCTCCTTTACAAACTTGTGAAAGCAAAGCCAGGTTATGTCATGGTTTTTCAATTATGAATCACAGTTTGCAGAAAGATAGTCATATTTCAAGTTACCGACACAAAGTCCTAATTTTGATGGACTGGCAAAATGATATTCTGCTCGTAGAGCTAAGATTCAGGGTGATAACATTTTTTTAAATAATGTTTGTTTTTTTTCTTTTTCCTTTCAAGCAAACAGAACTTTGTTTTAACTCTCCAGTTTGGCAGAGAGGCATTAAATCATTTGAAAGTTCAGTTAGTTGGAATGACTTTTGAAATATTTAGAGGATGATTCGATTAGAAATAGGTTCTACATGTGCTATACATTTCCTCAGATTAAGCAACTTTCTTGTGAGTCATAAGGAGGATTATCTATATAGGCTCTTTGGAGTCTCTTCTCTCTTCAGGAATTGCTATAAACTTCATGATGTAATTTCACCTCCTTTTTGGTCTGTGTTTATCAGCCACTGAATCTAGATTAGTTTCATCCACAGGAATTAATAGCAAGTGGGGAAATACAGTCAAACCTGTGCATAGGCTACTAAATAACTCAGGACAGGTAAATAAGTCAAGCTGCGTACTTGAAAAAGAAGAAGAAAATAGTAAGTTTAAGAATATTTGAGAGAAGTATCTCTTAGTAACTCAGGTCAAAACTGTGCTTTCCTCCCACTCAAACTGTCTGAGGTATCTGTGTCCAAGCCAACCTCTCCAGGCTGACTCTGTCATCAACACACAGGAAATGTGAACCTCAAAAGGTGAATCATCTGACATGTAATGATGCTGCTACAGCTACGATGAGCAGCTCTCTGCAAGGGGACACTTTTCTCTGTTAACACAAAAACCCACTACAGGAACCAGCTGAAAACCAATTGAACATTGAAAGACTTCATTTGGAATGTACAGCTGATGGTCATAGGTCTGCTGAACCCTGCAGTGGAGCCAAGTCTTTCTTTAGTGAAATTCTGTGTTGGACACCTTCCTTTCCCTCTGAACTCTTCATACCACTACCTGATTTGTACAGCTTAAGCAATGAAAAAGAAATGGTAAAGCTCCTGTGCCTCTGAGGAGTTTTTAGAAGTAGAAGCTGTTCTTGAACAATCAGAAAAAGAGGGAGTAACCCTGTGGTTACAACAGTAGCACCGTACTGAGCAGGTAAAAGATTTTCTGCACGATTGACCTAGAAATTCACTTATGTCCAAGAAGGTTTAGATAGCCATAGTTTTCATAGTTAAAAGGTAAAATGTGCATGAGTGTGGACCATGTAGGCTTCCCTGGTCTGCATAGGTGATGCAGGTGTTCAGTACTTAGTATGCATGAAGTATTTTTTTCCATTGAAGGATAAATTTATCTCTTGCTATTTTTGTGGTTTGATTATTCAGTTATTATTACAATAATTTTTTTATTCTAATGGATTCTTGTTCAATTTCAAACGTCATAGTTCCATCTAAATTAAACCTTTTTACTACCAGCAATTACTTCATGTGAAATTATAGGTCCTGGTTTTGTATTTTCTTTCCCTCAATATTAGGGTTGTCGTAAAAAGTTCATCCCTGTGAACCTGCTTAGTTATCAGGAGTTTCAGTGCCAGTCTTAGATACACTCTTTTTATAAGTGTTATACATCTAATCTCAGCAGCAGTGCCAAAATAATGCTTTTATTTGAACATTTTTACTTTCCCACCCTATCCTAGCATAGTCTATGTATCTCACAGTCTGCATTTGATCTGAATAAATATAACGGACTGCTGAGCATTCTTACTGGGATGGGATGTCTCAGATTCATTCCACATGGCATTGTTTGCTTTTTCATTTCTTCTGTTTTTTCCCCTGTTTTCTATTGTGAGTCTTTTGAAGTTTACAAGCCAAGTTCTTCTCTCATTTGTACAAGTGCAAACCCATCCACTCAAATAGGCCTAAACTAAGCCAGGACTTGGATCTGTTCCTACCACTTGCTGAAAGTCGTAGTCTCCTTTCTAGACAGGTATCTTAGCTGCTGGCTTCATCTTCCTGTTTCCTTTAAATTCAGCTCTAAGAATGTGCAAGGATAAGCATTTATCATAACATGCCATGAATTCTGGAGTTTCTTTAATAAAAATAGCCCAGCATGTGCCTGTCACAAATTTCAAGGTCTGCATATTGCCTACTCAAAATAAAACAGTATTCGAGTAGAGATGGACAAATATGGGATTAAATACCAGCCAGAGGGGTCCTAAGAAGTGGCTGCAAAATTCAAGCAACAAATATCCAAACAGTTTTTCTTCTTCTTGATTGCTGCTTGTTTGTTTATTTTTTTGTGTGGGAGAAGTTTTTAATGTTCATCTTGTTCAGCTAGCCCAAGTGGCTGCTAGGTACACAGTTATTTCCACTTAGAAAACTAGCTTAATAAGAAATCGTGAGTGTTTAGGCTGGTGAATCTAGAAAACTGCTTTATTCATAGGAGATAAAAAAGTCATCCCTTCAGAAATCATAAAATGCTTCCAGCTCTGCAACATGCTTGTGAGACTGGCTGAGTCACCCTACAGTACTTACATGGGCAAGTTCATTTCAAATGTGTTCCTGGCCAACCACCTCAATGCTTAAGAAATGTTGATTCAAATAGAAAAAGAGGTGAAAACACTCAATTAAAATTTGGAACAGGGTGAAAAAATAACAGAAAAAAACCCTGATACAATAAAGAGAGGAAGGAATATAAAAATTGAGAGATTTGGAGTTCTCTCTTGCCCCGAGAGATTGTGGAGTCTCCTTCACTGGAGATATTTAAGAACTGTTTGGATGAAATCCTTTGCCATGTGCTCTAGGATAACCTTGCCTGATCAGGAAGGTTGATCAGGACCAGATGAACACCACCAGTGACCTCTTCCAATCTCAGCCATTCTGGTATTCTGTGATCAGTGATGTATCAGGTCCATCTACAACCTCACCTTTGATGTTCTGATCAAGCAGCCTTCTTTAAAAACAAAGTCACGAGTAAGAGCCCCTGATTAGTAAATGAAATTTCTTACTAAAACATTTCATTTTTAGAGACCAGGCTTCAGCTTAAACATTGGTAGCAGCTTGTTCCTGATCAAGTGTAGAATTTTTAAAACCTTAAAAATATATTTCATCAACTATCTTACCTTATACTCCAATGGCTCTCTATGTAGTCAGAAATATTCTGTATCCCTTGAAGACAGGTTATATTACAAGTTTTGTTAAAAATGTTGGCAGACCTTGAGCAAATAAAACTATTTCAGTGTTGGTGACCACCTCCTTGAACAGGCAAAATTTCCACTGATTTAGAGAAGCATCTTTTAAATCTCATGGTTTAACCTGACATATGAATGCAACCTGGTTTAAATAGGTTCATAGAGTAGTTGAATCAAAGTTATTAGTATCACCTGGAGGCAAGTGGTCTTCATTTAATAAAATCTCTTTGAAGTATCATAGTTTGCTTGAGTAAAGGCCAAGGAAAAATAAAAAGACTATTCAAGGAAACAAACCATATGACCAATAAACTCTCCAGTGAGGAAAGCTCACAGAAAACTAGTACTGTCAGTGTTGTAGCTGCAGAGTACAAGGTGGATTTGTTAATGTACTCAGTAATGATTTTTCTAACCTGAAATGGCTGGAGACAGGGCCAGCACATTTTTGAAAAAGAGAGAAACATCTCCTTAAATAACTACTGCAATAGGAAATTGCTACTTCATGTTTCTCATCTGATCAGAGCTATTAAAATTTGTGTTCTGTCAATGCCCTTTTTATCTGTTACCCTTACACAGGTTGCAATTAAATCAGTGATGCCCTTCCTATTCCAGGTACTTTAAGTTTGATGTTTCTGCCTTCTCTCCCTTACCTCCCCAGCAGCTGAAAGCCTGGATTCAGTAACAAAATAGTTGATGTTTTCAGCACAGACATATCTGAAAGAAACTCATGGGGAGCTCTGAGAAGCCAGACCTTAATAAAATTTGAGAGCAAATTTGAGATTTGAGGACTCTCCTTCCTCAGATCTTTTTGTTTGTTTGGTCTTTAGTTTTCAGGAGTTTTTAATATTTGACAATTGCTTTACCCCTCATGGTCTTTTTTTTCAGTAGTGAAAAAATATTCTCTTTCACTCATTTAGATTCTTACTCTTCAGGAAATTGTCTCTCAAGAAAATAACGAGGAACAGTTTCTGGTCTCCTCCATTACCACCTTCTGAATTTCCTACATTGTGTGATTTTTCAGCTGCTGTACCTTAGTTTACAGTTAACCGACCACAGGTTACCTGCCTGATTAGAGATATTCGGTTTGGTAATGTGATTATTTATTAACCATTGCCAGGATTTTCATGAGGCTGTAGAAAAAGAAATGAGTTGCTGGATGAAATGCTCCCTCTGCTGTCAAAGGGAAGTACCAGTAGTGGGAGGTTTGTTCCTAATGCTGCAAACACAAGCAGGGACAGAGGATATCACAAGCCATTAAGTGTATTTCTAACTGTACTGGCTAGCTGTGCAGTCTCCAAGATCTCAGCTCTCACCTTTAGTCTGGAGGAAACTTAATATCTGAGTTTGAACATTTCCTGGAGCATTCAACGTTATTAAAAGAGATAAAAGAAAACCAGCCTAGTTCTTATACCATAAATCCTACTGCTAATCTATTTCAGATATGTCATAGGCAGTCAGCAGCTGGCTGAAAGCCCTCTGAGTAGGCACAAGCTGTTCTCTTGACTTTGGTGGGTTTTGCACTGGACTGTCAAGTAAAGTTTATCTCAATTTAATTTTTGTTTTTTTGTTTTTAACAAACAATCCGAGCAAACAAGAGAATACTATGTCCTGCGAAAAAGGTGGAAGTAAAGTATGGAATAATACCTGAACATATGAAATTACTTCTGATGACGGAAAGTAGGAGAGTTGTCCCTCAGTTTATCAGGGCTAGAATATCATCCAGGGAACTCTCCAAGAACAATGATCTAATTCTTGCTGAAGTAATGCATATCTTTGAATCTGCAGAAGTGCACTTCTGTACATCGTACTGAAACCCCGCTGGCATCAGCTCTGTCCTGCAAAAATGTGATCACAAATGTTCATGTACCAGGCGCCACATGTATTTGCTTTGATAATGTTCATAACTTCTTTTATTCACCTTGTGAGAACTGTTGTACAAGCAAATATTTGTTCACAAGAGCATTTCCAGAATGTGAAAATGTGGAGAGCACTCATGCGAGCAGGTATGTGTGTAAATGTTTGAACAGCAGTTTTTTTAAAAATCCTTCTGAGGTTGAGAATTCAAATGAGAGAGAACACAGTACCTTAAATAAAAAATTCAGTAAAAAACAAGTCCAAAACCCATAAAAATTTGGAGATTCCCCAAATCATAATGTTTTCTTATAACATTACTATACCAGACAGAACTCTGATCTCTTTTTTGTTTCAATCTCTTTATCAAATGCCTAAATGAAATCACTATTATGCCAACAGAAGAGGCCTTTTGAAATAAGATTTAACCCTACTAGGACATTCAATCAACAGTGTTTTTTCTTTTTCTTATTTTATAAGGACCACAAAGGAGGAAAAGTAACCTTTGGGAAGGGAACCCAAGCTCACTAGCACTGGGCTTCACCTACTCATTTCTCAGTCCTGAGTCCAGAAACTCTACTTTATGGGTCATTTATAGATTTTATAGATTTTATTTTATACAATTTGGAGATAAAACATGGAATTAATCTTGACAGCAGAGCCCTCTGCTGCTTCACACCCAGCATAATGCTCTAAGCTCTCTAGGAGGTCCAGGCGTGGTTTAACCATTCTCTCCTTTTGAGGGTATGATGTGCTGAGGGTGTAAGGGCACAATTACCCCTTAGATGCTTATAATTTGTAGTCTGGCCATTATAGAATTTTTCTGGGTGAAAAAATAGGATCGAAACCTCCACAAGATTAGGAAATCCTTGAATTCAGGTCTTTTATTTCTAAGTTAACGTACTGCCACATAGATGTCACCACTGCAAGCAAACAGAAGAGCCAGTGGGTTAAGCTCTGAATGTGCCTAGGAGCACTGTGCTCCCACCAGGGACTCTGTGAGGCAGGTGGCAGGAGAAAGACCTGTGTGTACTTAAATCCTTGAAGATACCTGAGGACATCCATTAGCACTATTTTGGGTTGCTGAAGAAGCCGTGTTTTTTCCTCCTCTGAAATCTAAGGCCTTATTGATCAATTAAAGAAATTAGTCAAGTTTTCCCTAAACTGCCTTCTCATACTCATACATTACTGTCTATATGCACCCAGGTTCTGGGCACCAGTGAATGCTTCCCTGGAAGGCTGAGTACCTCCATAGAAGACGCCATACTGCTACAGCCTTTTAAATGCCAACGAAGCCTCATTCGTTGAGCAAATAGCCCATAAAACCACAGCACTGAAATGTCCATTCTGTTTGGCAGATGTACCTGGAAAATGGGGACAGTCTCTAGCCAAAATAATCACTGTATCATTCCTGAAGTCAGGGCCCAAATATTTTGAGGCCTATAGCTCCAGAACTCACTGGAGTTTTCAGGATTTTTTCCTTGGAACAGTGTGAACCTCACTCCAGGTGGAGTTTAACCCCCGACCCTGCAGATGGGCTCCCCTGTCACAAACCAGCCAGTCCTGGCTGACCTCTTGATGTCAGAGCCCTCAAAGCTCCAAGGGAACAGTCTGTGGAGCTGTCCCCTTGGCAGCAGGGAGTCGGATCTTTGGAGTTTCTCTTGCTGCTCTGTGACACTGATGCTATTGTCCTTCAAGCTCCACTGAGCTGGATGCCAATTTCACAGACCAGCCACCCATCTGATTATTTAACTCTTATTTTCATGCAGTTCTCAAACAATGCACAGGTTTTAGAAAAGGCTGTGTGTCAAGTCACACCTCTAGGCAATATGACAATAATTGGACAGTATATTCAAGTCCTGCAAGGAGTATATTAAGCTGCTTATCACTGGTACATTAAAATAGTAAATCAAACAGGAGACTCGGATAAGTCAACGCAAGATTTGTGTCTATTAGAGCAAAGCCACAGGCCAGAACCTCAGCAAAAAGGCAGTGAATTAAATTAGTCAAAGAGTAAGCTGCACTTTTCATGGTTATGTGCAATTACATGCAGATTCAGTTTCTTTGAAAGAATTTGACAGGACAAAATTTAAACTAAAAGTTTCTGGTAGACCAATAAATCTTGCTTTCCATGACTCATATCTCTGTCCCCTGGCCAAAAAAGAAGCCAGATATTTTATCTGTGTTTGCATATGTGGCTAGAATCATAAAGCCCCACTCAAGAAAACCCAAAGGGGAAAATATGAAATTTCATAGTATTCTTTGAATATAAATGCCCTGTTCATATTCTGTTTCCATTACATAAGATATTACAGTCCCATTCATGAGAAAATTCAGGCACATTAAAAGTATATTACATCTAGTCTAGGCATGAATTTTTTGGTCTATCAGAATGTTTAACCTTTAACTGCACAAAGATGTCTTTGTTATTTAGGAGTACACATTGTAGATTATAAGATCCTGATACTACAATCAGAGTTTTTGAGAGGGATTCTTTATATTTGTTTGTTTGTCTTTAAATATTTAACTGTGTGTATAACAACAGTGTTTTAATAAGTGTTATTGATTGTCTCTTTTCAGGTTCCTTTCCTTATCTGAAACTTTACTGCCTTGATTTGGGTATAACTAATTCCACTAAAAGTATACAAAATCTTCATTGCTAAAAAATTAATCAGGATAGAGCCAAAAGGAAGTCAAAATGAGATCTGGAGCAGAAATCAAAACCTTATTTCTGTGGTATATTTAACATGAGATATTCAAATCACAAATGATTTGGAAAAAAAGGAGCCCTTCATCAGCTGAAAAAATTGGGAAAAATTCCTACAGTTTAGAGGATTTTGCATGACTATGGAAGGGGATTATTGCATCTCATTTTGTTAATTATTAGGCTCCTAATTCAGAGCCCCTCAAGATTGTCCCCAAGAGGCATTTGTCTCTTTCCATTGGTTACACAGACAGCCTTGGACCCTGACATAGATATCTTCAAGTGCAGTTATCTGTTAGGAGAGTGGTGATTAGCACATAAATACGTTAAAAGTAAGTTTAATAATAACTTCAATGAAAACCTAAGGGTTACTGATGGATAACAGTATTTTATACATGGTACATTTATCTATTAATTTCGTCTGTGTCAAAATCAAGTGAGAAAGCTGAAGAAGAGGTAATGTACTAGAGGTTACACAAAGGTTAGTAAATCTTGTGAGACATCCATTAACTCAATGTGACAAGTCTCCTGCACACATAAAGGAGTATCCTTGCCCCTCAGAAAAAAGACTACTGGGAATTGTCTCTGTCTGACACTACCCCCTAAATCACACCCAAACATTGCTTGGGAAGGTAGGCTGGAGGCAATGACTGTACTGCCAAACTTTCTAGCAATCTGTAAGTTTGGATTTTCCCAGGGCACGTCACTTGCATATGCTTTGGTGTCCTTTGTCTTTAAATACAGCCCAAATGTCCTTGTACCTACATCACTTTACCTACCTCCTTGTTACGTGCAAAGCCAAAAATATCTCATGAGGTTAAAGCATAGAGAAAGCTTGTTCTCCCTCTGGATAAGGCAGGTCAAGGGTCCAAGGTGCTAAGCTGGATAAACTAATTTCTACCTAGGGAAGCAAGTGTCAGAAAGGGTCAGAGAGGCCAAGGGAAGATGTCATCCTCAGCCTCAGAAAGTCAATACCTGCATCTGCTATGTTGGGCCCAAATTCGTACACTATGGAAAGGTCCAGATGAAGAGTTTAACTGGGCCTTTATGAATAACATTTCATCAAACACCTGCACAATTTAAGGCTAATAAAGCAAGGGTACTAAAGACGGTAAAATGCACAAAGTCCCCACCCAGAACATACATGTCTGGCTTCCCCCAGCCTCTGAGCAACCTTGGGTCTCAGCAATTGTATCAGGCTCAGGACCACCCACCATCAATTTTATCCCAGGCATCCTCTGCTGTCAAGTGCCAAGCCCTCTTCCCCGTGCCCTCAGGGAGGGCCCTCAGCACACCCCACGGCACCACTGTGTAGGCTCTCACCAAACACCTTCGTTACCCCTCCCTGGTAGTCTGGCAATGCCCTACACAGGGGAACACCTCAGGTGCACTGCCACAGCCAGAAGCGAATACTGCCAGAAGGATTTAATTTCCTCTTCTCGCTGTTGGCAGAATTGCTTTGCAGATATACTCACCCGGGTACCTTTGAAGGCAAAGCACAGTTTGCCTGCAGGCCAACAGCTCGTGAGGCCAGCTAACAGCTCCTGTGCCTGCAGCAATGGGCACATTACACAAAACAATTTGCCTTTCAAGGTCAGTGTCCAGGATTAGAGAACCACTGGTGTGGTGAGAGAGGGAAGGAGGAAAGCCAGCATTACTGTCACCAGGAGAGCTGAACAGTCTATAGCTTTTCCATTCCACCATATGCTTGCTCAGTTATAAATGAGCAGTTATTAGAGCTGGAGAGAAATTCCCCATTGAAATGCCTTGATGAAAAAAATAAAGGAGATTAAATAGGAATTTTCCATTCAGGTACTTCATGAAAACCTTAGAAAAGGTCCAGCTAGGAGTCAAGAATAGGCATTGACACTAGAAACACAGTAAAGCACTTTATGATGCTGATTAAACTGCAATATTGTGACAAATGGTACATAAAGAACTGGTTTAAACTTGTGTTGGATAGAAAGGCTTTTAAACAGAAATAAAGAATACTGCAAATAAAGTGCTGCCTGAATTCTTAATGGAAGCTTTTGAGTGAAATATATAGGTTTTTTCCTTCTTTTATTGGACCTTCTCTAGGGTTATAAATAATTACTGTATTTTTGCATGCACTTACCATCTTTTTCTTACCAATTAACATCATTTTTCATGTCTTTTAAATGTCAGACTCAGAAATTTTAATAGCACATCACCACAGCCAGTTTGGTATCTCTACATCTCTTCGATCTAATACTAAAGACAGATTTCCATATCAGTTGTGCTATAACTGTACTTAAGGGGTGACAGCAGGGCACACCCCTGATGCCGTTTCCAGCACTTGTGCTGAATCTGTTCTAACTGTCCTTGCACAGTTTAAACTGCATCTCACAGGCTTTACCCAGATGCCACTGAAGACATAAGGTTCGTAGCTCATAGAATCATAGAGTGATAGAATACCCTGAGATGTAAGGGAACACCAAGGATCATTGAGTCTAACTCCTGGCCCTGCACAGAACAACCCAAAGGATCACCGTGTGCCCGAGAGTGGTGTCCAAATGCTTCCTGAGCTCTGTGTGGCTTGGTGCTGTGACAGCCTCAGCCACCCTCTGGGTTAAAAATCTTTTCATAATACCTAACCTAAACCTCTCCTAACACAACTCCATGCTGTTCCTATCGCTGGTCACCAGAGAGAAGAGATCAGTGCATCAGTGCCTGCTCCTCCACTTCCCCTTGTGAGGAAGCAGCAGATGGCCATAAGGTCTCACCTCAGTTCCTCAGTAACCACTGGTGCAGACCCCTGAAAAATGAGATGAATGGGTTTTGCCTCTGAAAGAGCCAAACAGAGGCTTCTTCTGAACCCTACACATTTTAGACATTGCTGGTTAATGATGCCTAAAGCTGTGAAGGTGTCTGATGCTTCCTCGCATCTCTCTGTCATTTTATGTGAAACCTTGAAAGACCTGTCTGCTCAGGACTTTGCTGATACGCACATTCCTGCACATACAAGTGCGTGTGGTGAAACAAAAGTGAATCTAAGATTATCCTGCACTTCAATAAATATTTTCCTACTAGCTTTTTCATTTTGTTTTTTTTTTTCCTCTGAACTTCGCTTTGATGCCAGACAATAATATCATCTAACTGAGAACTAAAGACCAAGCAATACAAGCACACTGTGCATGACGGTAATTTTCTTTGCTTCCCAGTGATAAACCATATGAAAGAAATTACAGCTTTCCCCTATTATTCATGGGGCTGATCCAAAGCCCATTAAAATCAATGGGGAACTTTTGCATTAGTAAGTGTTTCAAAACAGATTTTAGGTGATTTGAGATGCAAGGCCAGTATTTTCAAAGGTGTCAGAGGAGAAATTTAGGACGTGGACAGGCAATAAAAACCAACTAAATAATTATTTATCTAATGAGTTACCACTCAAGAGCAGAACCACAGTAAACTGACAGCATACAGAATCTTAGATTTTTATGAATTCACGAGAAAATGTTAATTTAATTACTTTTTAAGCCACTATTGACTCAGGAAGATCATTTATCCACAACACTTCATCTAGGGATTCACCTCGCCGACTCTAACGTTCTAAGAGGCTGAGATTCAAGCTGCAGGGTATCCTGTGCTGCCGAGGAGGCTTTGTCACAGTTTCTCCCATTACTATTTCTCTGCTTTCTTTGAAATGCTACATCATTCATCATTCACTGGAAAGAAGAAAAGAACAGGACTTGTCATGGTAAATTGCCTAAAAATCTCTGGCCTATTAAACCTGTGATTATTGTACACAATATAGAACTGATGCAGCTTCAACAGGAGAGATGGAGAAGCTGCCCAACTTTTATACTAGTACTTAGCAGGGTGGCATTCTGAGCAATAGTATCACCTAACTAAAGCCCTTCTTGTGAAGCTAAGCCCAATTGCTGCAGGTTTGAAGCAGTGGGAACTACAGGAACACAGCACACTAACGACCCAGCAGCATTTATTTGCGCACTTCAACACAGAATCAGGCTGAAGCAAATCACATTCCAAGTGCTGCTCAAATTGCTTTTATCCTAGAACAGCAAGCTCTGATGCAAGAGTGAGGAAGTGAGTTTTGATGGACCCCCTGTTACTGATAGGGTTTGGCAGCTTCTGAGAGGATACTGAGCTCGGAGTTGCAGCATCACACCATTCGTTAATTTTGTTATTTCTGTTAGCTTTGCATATATGTGAAAGCAACACAGTATCAAAATCACTGGATATTTTTATTCAGAAAATAACAGAGACTGGAACAACAGGGGCACTGCTATTCAGAGATTGAATGCATTGGCCAGACTGAGTGTTTTAAAAATTATGCAGCACTTCATCTTGACAGTATGCCTGGGCTTAGCCAGAAGCTACATTTTGTGATTAGTATATTCAGACACTTTCTTTTCTTTATGTTCAGAATCCAACTGTTCTGCAGATCTGAAAAACAGAACAGAAAGAGAAATGTGCTTTTAAAACCAGTCTGACAACTGCAATTAAATCAATCACCCACTCAATTTCAGATATTTGTAACATCAAGCAATTTAACAAACACCTTTCATCCATAACAGCTCGAGGCATGTTTGCTTTAAAAGCACTTCAGTAGAAAATTCCAGCATTCCTCCCCCACTAAGATCCTTTTATAAAGAATGCACTTCTAACTATAGAGACTAAAAAGTGTTGAATATTCACTAGTATATAATTTTCAACATGGGTCACAGACTCCTGGGGGAGCTATACCTAGATGAGGGCAAATCTACTACTTCTTGAGGGAATATATTTAAGAATAGCAAAGAAATCATTATAGAATCATCGTAGAATATCCTGAGTTGGAAGGGGCCCACAAGGATCATCGAAATCACACTCCTGGCCCTGCACAGGACAATCCTCAAAATCACCCCATGTGCCTCAGAGTGTTATCCAAACACTTCTTGAACTCTGTCAGGCTTGGTGCTGTGACCAATTCATAGTATGTTAAACTACAAAGAAGCAAGTGTAAGTAGTGACTTCCATTTCTGTTGTGCTTTTGTGCATTCCTATTCAGCTATGAAATCAAAACAGGTGCTTGGGTTCCATCCTTGACAAATTATCTTCCAGAAGAATTGCTGGAAACTTCAGTCTCTTACAGTTTGCAGCCCTGTTCTGCAGGAGGTCAGGAGGAGCTGAAACCTATACGGATATGTCCAACAGAGCGAACTGCTCCTGGGATACTTCTCTGAAGTATTTGTAATCAAACAGAACAGTTTTCTGATATATTCTTCATCTTTGTGCCAGGTGAAAATATACCCCAGGACATGGTTAAAGATTGCTCGAATTTTTGCTGACATGGCAAAACATGACATCACTTTCCACGGTCTTTTTACAATTCTGATGAATGTTTATCAGTTTAGTAGGCCTAGAAATTTATTTGGTCTTTCTTTTTTAAACAGTCACCTAAACTTTCTTCCCTATGGAGAATATAATCTAATACACTCCGCACTGCTGTTATGAGGATTCAAATCTTAGGCGGGGATGCATAGGCTATATGCTTAATCAATGAGATTAAATAATTGCAGCCTGATGAAAGATCTGTTTAATTCCAAAGCGCTCTGTTGGCTGCATTCCTGCCAGCACTGTTTCCTCTGGCAGACCTTGGCTGTCCCTTTGTGGCAGGAGCTGACCCAAGGACTATGCTGTGCAGCAAACGTGTGTAGGATCTGATGTAGGATGCACTGGGTCATTCCTTTCAGATCTGAGTGTGGGTTAACCTTTTAAAATATCTGATCAATAGTTTTGCTTTTTTTGTTTGGTTGGGTTTTTTTTTCAATTTATTTTATTTAAGCATTATGTTAGAACAGAAATATAAGGGGGTATGAATAAATGGCGATGGTTTTATATAGAAATAAAACCAAAGTCTAGAAAAATCAGTTAGAAAACACTGGTGAACACGAATGATGGCAAGAACTCTTACCTGAATATTATCAGTACTATGACTTCAGTAAAATTAAAGTAATAGCAAAAAGAAAATTATTGTCCTTTTGGTTCCCATGGTCTTTTAGAGAACATGGGATGCAGATTGGGACACTTTAATTTTATAGATAACTGGAATGGTGCATTTATTTTTTTTTTTAATTTCCTCAACAAAATAATGCACTTAATTGGAAGAAATATGTGGATCCTAGATAGATCTCTATAGAACTGTAGAAAACTAAGCAATGAATAAATATTTCAACAGTATGATGCTTTACCATTTAAAACTTTCTCCTTTTATTTCTATTTATCTCTCTGCATATTAAAATCTAATTTTTCTAATAAATAATTTCAAAGAGAACACGTTTATAGCAGATAAGGAACCTAGTTCACACAAGTGAACATTTTGCAGATTCCCTGAGTTGAGTTTCTAGGTCAATTATTAAAGAATATCCAAAGCAAAAAATGCTACTGCAAAATTCTCATTTCGAAAAAAAAATTAAGATGGGATCTTAGACTACAGCATGACTGAAAACCAGACCTCAAATCACTCCACTTTAATTTACTTCATAAATTATAATAAATAGAAGTTCTAGCTATATGAAATTGCAAGTCAAAATTACAAGTCAAAATTAATTTCTCTCAAAGATGAGAAAATAGTAATTACTGATATTAAAAAAATTCTCCAAGAACCAGACTCCTTAAGCATCACATAGCTAAGTAAACACAGTAAGAGGATATAAATGATATGACTGTACAACTTTTCTTAAAATCTTAGAACATCAGAATTAAAAATGAAATTAATAAAATTAAAGTTCTCATTACACATACAGAAACAATATTATTTCCCTGAGAGACACTACCAAAGAAAATCTATGATATTAATCAATGATATTTGGTATTAAATGGTGTTGTTTCCTACTCATATAGGTAAAGCTGGAATGATAGAACATAACATTAGAGAAATAAAACATAAGTGTTTTATTGTTTTCCAAATTTCTGCAGCAGTTAAAATCAAATAAAAGTAGTGACTACATCCTTTTCTGTCAATGTAAGGAATGTGTTTCATGGGAGAGGATACAGTGGGCTACAGGTGTGACAAGACACGCCTACACCCATCGTATCTGACCTGCAGCGCCAATTAAGTAAATTCTCAGAATTTTGTATTCCATTTAGGTATAATATGGCAACTCTGTCCATAAAGTTAAAACACTCTTTAAGAGTAAAGATATGCACAAAATTCTTAGAAGAAGCTGATTGCTCTCTACAGTATTTTACTAACCTCAGGCATCCACAGCATTGTTTCAGGCTCCTTAATATATTCTTAATATTATCTTTTTATAAATCAGAAAGTTTTATAGAAAAAAAAAGTTTATTCTACAAGCCTCTTTTGAGAAAAATGGGTTTTAAAAATTCAGAGTATAGGTAAAACACACAAAGCATGAAGCTATGCTTACCTAAAGAGCTGTTCTCTAAAAATAAGCAGTATGATACATGAAGGATGAATCACCCCCAACGGGTGGTGAATTTGGTCTACTGAGCAAAATCTTTTGCTCTACTGACTCTTCAGGAAACTTAATCACCAGCTTAGAAGGTAAAAGTTAAAATTATATAATAAGAACCTAACTCCAGTGTTAAAGCACTTTTTCATTCCTTCTTAGCACTGACCTATCTGCGTTTCTTTTCTTTGTAACTTAGAACATACCTATTCCAGGTTGTGGCTTAAAAATAACAGGCTTCAAGTGAAGAGGCAAATAGGAGAATCAAGATTCAGACACAAAACCTTTTCCAAACAATGGAAAAGAGCTTCCAGAGCTTCCCAGAGGGTTGTCCAGAGAGGTGGTAGATGCCCCATTGCTGGAAACATTCAAGGCCCTGTTGGACAGAGCTCTGAGCAGTCTGACCTAGTTGAAGATGTCCCCTGTCACTGCAGGGAGCTTGGACTGGGTGACCTTTTAAGATCCATTGCAACCCAAACTATTCCATGATTCTATGTTTAAATGATTATACTGAAACTAAATCAGTTTCACAAAGTTCTTCAAGCAGGACAGCCACACTTTCATCAGCAAAGAAATGACAATATATATCACAGCACTCTGATAAAATTTCATTGAGGGAAAGGAACAGCTGTGAGAATATAGTCAAAATATTATCATATACAGGAGTCAGCAAGACTCATGAAATTTCTCTATAAATGTTATACTCTCTCTTTTGCAGTTGCAATCAAGTCTTGGCTGTAGCAGAATGCTGTGCACTTGCTGCCAGTCTTGGTGCGGTCACCTTGAATCCTTCACTGCACTGACAGGGCCACAAGGCCTCGGTGAAAGTCAGTGCTGGGATGGAGCCACTGCAACGTGTCTTGACCCCTGGGTGCTCAGCCCTGCCTTCTGGGCCGATTTTGGAGCACATAAAGGAATAAAAGTACAACAATCAGGGAACAGCGAGAACTGGGTATCCCAAACTTCGGGGGTTTTTCCCCATTGTCTAATTTGGTTGCTTAGCCATGCATATATATTTATATATTTATATATTTATATCAATCTATACAAATTTCAAGTGGCAGCTCTGAGATAGCTGATAGTTGCCGTAAAATATTCACTGATTTTTGAAATTTTGAAGCAAATTTTTCCTGTCTCTCTGAAAGCATAGGCATGAGGATCGTTGATCCTTCAGACGTAGCAGTCGGGATCTGAAAGCTTGCCAGCCTGGCTTGGCAATTACTTTTGCTGCTGGAAAAAAACCATGGGACAGCCAGTTATTGTTTAACATATGAGACCTTGAAGAGTTTCCAACTGCACAAGATTTTGATTTAAAGCAATATGTAGGAAATAGCAGAGGGTTTTGAAGCAGTCTGGTGGAGCAGGAATGGCATTGATATTCCAGTGCTGCTTTTAGCTGCATGTATCAATACAGTAGGAAACACTTATTCCAAATTATGGAAGTGCTAGCAGATCCTAAGTATATTTATCCAACAAAGTCAATGGTGATGATGATGATGATGATGATGATGATGATGAAGAAGAAGAAGAAGAAGAAGAAGAAGAAGAAGTACTCAGACTACTTTGGCGAGGCTGTTTGCTTTGAAAGGGTCTTTTAATTCCCGTATCTATGAGAAAAACATTAGAACAGACTTGAACTTGAATCTCTCTACCACAGGCAAGGTTTGTTACTGAATTTCTGAGCCATTCCCTTCTCTTTGGAGGACGGTTGTTACACGAGATAAGTAGTCAGAAACGCAAATATTGCAAGACACCTCTGAATGATAACAGATTATTTTATACACTGTTCAACAACAAAAAAATCAATTTGTTAAGAGACAAGTTGTCCAGTTTTTAGTGAACTCAACAGATGTAAGAACCCTGTGTTCATATTCTGTCTCCATCGACCTCAGAGTATGGGATAAAATTCATGTCTCCTGTTTCTTGTTAAGAAGGGTTTGGGGAGAGAGGGAGGAAAGCAATGCAACTCTGAAGCCATTTTAAATTATATAAAACCGTTTGTTAAGATGAATATCACCCATCATAAAAAATGACTTGGTTTCCCCTGGGGTATGCAGGACACGTGAATCCTTCTCCCCACTCTGCCTGCCAGAGAATATGGAATAATACCCCATAATGTCTTAACAAAACACAGTCTTTTCTTTCATTTGCTTTAATCTGAAGTGGCTTATAACTGAACATAACAATTTGTTCTTCAAGAAGTTGAAAACACTTCATTCAACCAAAAAGAAAAAAAAATTATGATTGTCTGAAAATACCACAAAAATCAGTTTCAGTTGCCACTTGCATCTGAACCAAAAAACTTCAAGATATTATACATACAAATTTAGTCTTAGGCTTGCCCTAACATGGAATGGGAATTTTCTAAAGGCATTAACATTTTTGTGGACAGGAAAGCCATTTCTATCCAGCTAAAGAAGAATCATGAGAACATAATATAACTATTACATGTGACAACATGATTATGCAGATTGTCTGCAGATGTGAACCAGAAGAGCTCTAACGAATTCAGTGGGGTTGTGCTGATTTACATGAGCTGATGATCTCAATTTGCTGCATTTTGGATGAAAGATAGAAACAATTTGTCCTGATTCTTTTTTTCAGAGATCCTAGAATACTTTCTGAATTCTCTAGTCCACATGTTGTGATTAAGTTCTGTCTCAGAATGTCAGACTACTTACCCCTGCAGTACTGTCCAAAATAATTGCAGAGTATGTTTAAATAGCAAGAGACCGTGCCATTGATAAAGCAGAAATGCAGCACCACGGTAAATTTTTGAGTAGACAGCAGTAGATAAAAATGAGAGCTAGGTTGAATCAAATCCAGTTGGCTTCACCTTTATAAGTTCTCACAACACTGTAAGTTGTTGTATTCTACCCATTAGTGATTCACTGATAATGAATTTGCTGACATTGCACTTCATCAGCAACTGCATATTGGTTACATTGAGCTCAGGCGTGCTTCAAATGTAGACTGCTATTATTGTAGCTTTCTTGTCTTGCAAAAACTTGTCAGGTGGGGGTGATGAAGAAATGGAATTCAGAATGAAGAACACCTGCCTGAGATAGCTGGTACTGTGGAATTAGACTTTCCATTACAACTCTTTCTAGTGAGCAAACATGCTCTGCACTGTCCAAAAAGTTCTGGCTGTGAGGAATCTTATATCTAGATAACACTGTAAAATATGTTTCACATTTTCTGTACTTAATCTTATGTCATACTATGAACTCAACAACAGGTCTTCAGTTTTTGTGATTGTTATTTTTGATATAAATGGAACTGTTGCAACTCAATTTAAATTTTGCTTCAGTGGAAGGAAATTTCTCATCAGTTTTTATCTAGAATTAGAAGAAATAGAAGGAGATGACAAAACTTTTAGAAGATGGGTCTTAAATGTAGTAACAGTTCTACAAAACCTATTATTCTGGCTTTACCCTGAAGTCCCTTTCAGGAAAGATCAATGTGGGGACAGCTGTCCCGGGAAGAACTATTTACTCCGCTTCCTTGACTCTTGCACCTTCTTTGTCGTGCAAACTGATGCTTGTGAAATCGGTGTAGTTTTGGATGTATCTGTCTTCATGTTGTGAAGCTGTCTCTAAAGCAGAGAGTTCTGGGGGCACACACTTAGCAGAGACATGTTCAGTCTTATAATGCGGCAAAAACCTTGTCAGTAATCCAAGTATAGGTGGCTTTTCTGTCTTTTATAGCAAAGCCAAAGTACAGTTAGAGAAAAAACCAATTTTTTTAGCAAGCAGGAAAACCTCTAGAGAATACATCAAGAGAGAAACTTCATGGAGTTTGTGTCTTCTCCATGAGAATTCTATACAAGGGTTACGTTGGTTTTGTAACTGCCTAGTCTAATTAAGACTGTCTGTGTTAAGTTCACCAACAAAGATCTGTTATTTGTAAAACCCACATGCTTTTATTTTCTGCACTTATGCAGTTTTCTATTTCTCTGCTTTTAACTTCTTTTAAGAACAATGAGATCCAAATTCTACAAGGGTGAAGTATTAAGCCTTTATAGAAGCAGATGTTGCATGTGTGTTGACTGCATGAATTATCAGGTACATGGCTCTTAAAGAGACTGGCGTGCTTGCCTACAAACATTATGTGACTTAATAAAATGGTTTTTATGTACTATCAGACATGGGTGTTTGCAGTAGGGCTGTGCTGAATTATATCTGAAGGGCCTGAATAAATCAGAGATCAAACTGAAGTTGGCATTAAATTTTAGAAGTCAGAACATCTGCATTAAGGACATTGTAACTACTAAAAGGGCGCTGCAGTATCATGTCAAATAGTGTGGATTTGCTCATAGTGATTTACAAATTTTGTGTTGGGTCTGTGAGGTCAAATTCTATGAAACAATGAATTGATACTACTGACTTCAGAGATGTTCTGCCTTGGTGTTACCACCACAGTGTGTTTCTTAATTAGAAAATATATTATAAAAGTGTAGAAAAAAATTGTACAGTTTCTTATGTTTTCTATTACAAAAAAAATCTGTAAAGCTATGACTAAAGGTTTTCCATGAACCAAATAACATATCAGGAAGGAGAACGTAATAGAGTATATTGAAATGCTGAGTTCACTCAAGATGGAATTACTCAATCATGAGAGAGGATTATTTTATAGCATAAATCCAAATCCTAGAGAGTGCATTTGGAAAACATTTCAGGTTACTGAAATTGAGTTCTTCATGTGAAAAAGGAAGGGTAAACCAACATTCTCCTACAACAGTACCATACAGAGATTCCTCCACCAAAATCCTCTTGTGTTGAAAGTACCTGATGCTGAAGATTACAGGAGAAGGGTTTCTTAAGAGTTATTTACAAACTGCTTCAGATGTTAATCATTCTTTCATGGTACAATTTCAGATTTAAAACAGATTTATTGCTATCATTTGCTAGGTGACTATCAGAGACAGAACAATTCGCTGCAGAAAGCAGAGAGGTTATGCAAAAACCTATGAGAAGTTTGAGAAGAGTTTCAATGGCCCGGGAATTGACTTGAGCATCCAGAAGTTAGATGCTTATGTCCAAGCTAGGTATTATGTGCTTATTAAATGGTCAATGGAGAGAAAATAATTAACTTCAAAAAGGGAATTCTTCTGATCTGACATCTTTGAATTAGACTGTAAGGCACTCACTTCCCTCTACAGACTACAAAGAGACACTACTGTAACTTAGACTGCATGTGTTCAGCTATAGGCATTCACAGATGAGATGAGTTCCTCTTAGTTAGACTGGAAGATTTAGTTACTGATTTATGGAACTTAGGTGTCACATTTTTTTTCTTTTTTTTCCCCTCCTCTCATTCACACACCCCCATATCCCTCATGGTTTTGAATTAAGATATGTGGAGAGTTCCTGAGATCTTTGTAAACTGTTTCCATAGCCTTAGCCTAGGAAACAGCTTTTTAAATACATTTCTCTAACTATTTTGCAGTGTTCACAAATGTTTGAAATATCCAACTCATATGAGATAAAGCATTGAAATCCTTCAAACAAGGTTGGATGGAAGTACTTGGAGTTTTTCTTGGTTAGTAGTGATTCCTGTACACATTAAAAAAAATCCGTGTCCTTGTTTTGTTCTTCTTTGGTTCAGGTGGGAAAATTGTAAAACTGAAGATGTGCAGGCACTCCAAAAGTGGTGATGTGTCTCACGGATCCTAGGAGAGATGAGAGGCAGATACCGAAAATGCTCTTGTTTTAGAGAATACACCGTGTTGATGATATGTAGAATTAGATTCAATACTTCTAAATACAGCTTTGCCATTGCCCTCGAGTGGGACTGGATAAATATTCTCCATTCTCCCATCGCCACAGTGGAGAAATTAAAATATTACTATTGAATTTTGCTTTGCAAAGCTGTTTGGAGAATTTTCTAATTGTTACAATACATTTGAACATGAACTATTATATAACACTCTTAAATAGCACCTAGATATAAATTCAATTATAGCTCATAATAGTTTAGCTGAGAAAAGGATTTCTTAGGTTTTTCTTCTCTTTATGCAGCTGATGCCGTTTTTCATGCTTGTACTTGGAATTAAGGCTTTGAAGTACATGATTGCATAGGATTTATTAACATGTTTAATGACGGATATTTGATAGCCTCTTTTTTAGTTAATAGGGCAGCTAAAGTGTTTAAATTTAGGAATATTCTAAGCCTCTGCCTATGGGGAAAGAGTAATTATGTGCAAAGAGGTTTTAAAGAAAGGTTCACGATGCAAAAAAAATATTATCATACTACTAAACTTTCTGAAGTAGAGGAGACCAATATTTGTGTTGCCTCATTTCAAAGTTACTACAGGTTTTCCTGAGAAGCTTGGCATATGCCTAATAATTACTGTAGGACTGCAAGGAAATCAGCCATTCCAATTTGCTTAGATAAAGTTTCTTTGAACTGCCTTCCAACACTGGACTCCATTCATGGCACGTTTCATTCTAACAGAGTTTCCACTGTCTGCTATAGAGGTGCAGTTTGCGCAGGTTTTATGAAGCACAGCATATGGAATTCCAAATGCTATTTGTTACGACCAGTGCATAAATTACATGCACTTTAGCAAAGACCTTTATCCACAGTGATAAAAAGAGGTGTGTGCTTTCAACCAGGGCAGTTTCCTCTTGGTTTTTTATCAACATTAATGATGTTTTAAGACATTTTCTGAAGCTTATTGTATAGGTATACTTTGCAGTCCAACAGCTTACCATTTTTTAAAATATTCGTCTTCAAAAATTGGAAAAGTTAAGCAACCTACTACTTAAAATCCAGAGTAGATTACTGCAGGTGTCTAGCAGCCACAAAAACCCCCCAAAAAACCAAACCAAACCAAATCAAAATAAATGCAAAACACAAACAAACAAACCCACCAAGAAACTAACTCCTTTTATCATTTCTGGAAGAAAAAAAGGTTAAGTTTTCAAAATTAATGAAAACTGAATGACAGTCAGGGTTTAGAATTAGAGCTGGATCAATTGCTTCACCAGGTGGAAGAATTTATGTCTGTCTCTCCTTCACAGGAAACTAACCCTATGTTGCAAATTTAAATGAGCTTTTTAATACAAGATAGAATTTATCGTGTGCAAGTTAAACCATAGGTACTTTCAACCAGATATGTTCTATAGAGAATGTTGCATACGTGTTTATATACTAGCTCCCAACAATAAAACATCTAATATTTATGACTTTTCAATTAAAAAAAAACCTAAACCAAGATACACACTGTGCATATAAATATGCTTCTATTCTTGTTTCATATTGAGATTGTTTTTCATTTCTAATTTGGAAGAAATAGCAAAATTACGGGACCCAAATTGTGCAATGAATCATTGCTGATCGATCTGTTGAAGAGATTCCTGTGACAATGACAGATTACCCAGGTACAAGATGAGATAACTTAGAAGTCTTCTCTATCAACCATGGGTAGAAGCGAAGCTAATTTTATTTCAATGGAGAAATATCAGAAAAGTTATTAAGAAATAGGATTAAAAAAAAAAAATCTGCGAAAGTAAGGGGATTGTGCAATGGTTTGCATTCAGAAATTTCTAGAAACCCCAGGTAAATATAAATTAATGCTGTGAAACAGGATTTTAAAAATAACCCACTTTTGTTCTACTTTCTTTCAATGTGCGGAACCCCCTACTGTGAAAGGATTGCAATATGAAGTACTGAGCTTCAACCATTGAGTGCACTTTCAACCTGCGCTTACTTCTAGGTACCATATTGAATATGAAACGTAGACTGGACCCAGTTTCCTCCTCTGCCAAGGCCAGCCATTGGGAACCAACCATGACCCAGTTGTTGAGGAGCTCTGTGTCAGCAGAGGAATTGCTTTTAATGATAGAGCCATATTTTTCTCAGACTTAAAGTTGAATCCACTTCTGAAATCATCGTCACCTTTATTAGTGTGTGGATACTGGTTTTTTTTTGGTTTGCTTCTAGAGTTAAGCCAAAAGTTGAAGCCAAGCAGTTAATATTATTGTAAACTGGGGACAGCTTGAACTTTAGGACATTAAAAATAAGGGCATATGGCTTTTAGAAACACTGGATGCTTTATTATTCATTCTCTTCTTTAATATTTTAGTAAAGATTTTAAGCTGACTCAGATTTAAGATTTCTTACAGATATCGGATTGCAGGCACAGTGAAAAGCAAAACAATTATTGGGTGTTATCCATTAAGAAGAATTCATATAGCAACTGTTAACAATCTGTAACACCAGGGTAGCTGTGGGCTTTTCTCTATATCATAAAAGACCCTCAAAGTTACTGTAAAGCTTCATTCACTTTTAGTGTGATCGGTTACACATGTGATGGTTTATTTTACAAGCAAAATCTGCATGTAAGCTGCAAAGTGCCTGAATGCTTGGATTGCAAGATGAAAAAATAAACAACTGCAATTAAGGGATCAAGCATTCCAATATTGCTCCTATTATGTCATGTGATTTTATTTTCCTAAAAGCACTTCAGAGAAATATACTGCCAAATTAGGACCTTAATCTCTTCTGAGATGGTCGGTGATATGTGGATATTCTATTCAGAACAACCAGCATTAACATGTTGACTACAGAAAACATTTTCTGTGAAATCTCTCCTGAGCAATTTGAAAGCTTTAAATAAAAGCTTTTCTATTGAAATAATCTGGCCAGTTAAATTATAAATTATTTAATTTTAATAAAAATTTTATAATAGTTTTATAAATTATTTCACTCTAATTAAAATTTTTCTTCATCTGAAGGTGTGTTATACACATTGAAGTTTAGCCTAAAAGAGTTATTACAAATAAAAATAGGTATATTTTTAAAGTTTTTGTAGGTTTAGAAAGTACCCGTGAAACTGAGTGCTATAGAACTAATATTCTTTTTCAATTTATACTACATTGTGCACTGGTTGTGAAGTTCATGCAGTTCATTGCTATTTTCAATATTAAAAAGGTTTAATTGAATATATTACAAAAGAAAATTGCACAGTGGTGAAATAAAGAAGTTTACAAAAGGTGTTTCCAACTGTTTGGTTTGTAAGTCAAACTCTAATTCTGAATGCAAGTACCTGAAGGAGGCTTCACTAAGCAAAGTCTGCAGAACTGGAGCACATGGAATCCATCAGTGATGCATTCAAGTACATCATTCAAGTACCAGTTATTGACACTTACCCTACTTTCTTAGACACTTCATTTCTTGAAGTGCTTTGTGAGTATTAACTTTACATTAATGCTACATATTCAAAAATGTAAGAGATTATTCTATTTATGTTGATATGCATTAAAAAAATTGTGTTGCAAATATTTTTTTTTTCCCAAAAAATCTTACCAGGTGGTGTAAGACTTCCTAATGATTTATTTTTGTCTGACTTCAGAAGGGACTTTATTTTATAAATTTTATTGTCATTAACAAAAAAATGAAATATGAAGTTTTAATTGGAAAAAAGGTTCGTATTTTGCACCAAATTCAGGAAAAAATTGAATATCTTATGTACAAAAAGAAAAAAATTACATATTCTTTTTCCCCGACGTTGCTATCTACTCAGCAAGGCAATATCATGTGTATTTTTCTATAAGTACAGTGTCTTTAATCACCACAGAGACTGCATGAAGAATTTTGCACCACTTCAACAGAAAACTTTTACTACCTCAATGCCCGAAATATCTGTCAAGAAAAAGCTATATATTGATTTTGAGGGAATAGTGCCACCTGCTGAGCCAGTATCTTCCATTTCTGTGGAGTTCCCTAAATACAGATTTAATAGATTTAATACAGTGTGGTAAACTTGAAAAATCTTCCACTCCTTAATCTTTGAATATTATTCTTATGTTTATAACTACTTGTTTTTTGGTTTTTTGTTTTTTTTTTTTTTTTAAATTAAATTTATTCTACTAGCATTTAAATTAAATGCTAAACTGTTTGGATGTAGCCCATACCTACTAACAGGCTTGTGCTCTCTAGCACAGGAGGCTCAGAGCCTTTGTGATACTGCAGAGTGCTGTTGGAATATAAATAATGAACAATATGGGTCCAGGCTCTTATCTAAGGAAGGAAGTCCTCTCTTTCCAGTTGAATTACAATGGCAAACCTCAATTTTTTTACAAGTAACTAAGCTAGGGGAATTGTTTTAGCTTAACTTAAAATAAAATATATCCTATGCATAGCAAGGATATTTAGGTCAATGTAATGCTTTAAGTTGTTTTTTTTACTAGCCTCTCAAGAGACAACAGATGATCCAAGTAAAACAGAAATACAGAAGGTTTGTCTCATTTGAGAATATTTTATTTCGCAGCCTTAATTATGTGCTTTGATGGGATCAAATAACCTATGTCTTTGCTATAAGTTCAGTTAGGAAGCCTATAAATCAATAAAAAGGTATCCAAAATAAATGGACTAGAAAATCAACATTTCTCTGAAAACAGACATTTTTATCAAAACAATCAAGGCAAGACACGTGATGGCAAAGAGAATCAGTCTATTATTCAGTTATCCCATCAATTTAGGAGAAAGACAAAGGCCCAATGTGAATGCAGCTGTGGGGTTTGCATCCTTAAAAAATTGTGGAGGCATCAGTAGTTAAAAAGTAGCAGTTTGGTTTACACAGAAAGGAGATTTGAAAACCTCTCCTTACATTTTGTTGACTGAATTTAGTCTCCAAGATCATCATAATAACTCTTAATAGAAAATTTTATAAAATTATTTTTTTAGATCTTTAGTCACAAATCTTGTAGAGAAACATACTTGAATATTCTCATTTTTCAATCTTCTCGTATCTCTTTAAGTTTCTGTTTTGTACAGTCACTTTCCATTAGTCTTTCTATTGTATTTGCAGGAGAAATAATTGAGAATAACTCTAATGAACCTAGGACATCGCATGGTGTGAAATCCAGAGATTATTGGGCTGAAGAGGTCTAGATCTCTAGTATTCAATCATAGTTCTGATATGTTTTTGACCCATCTATAAATGTGTTTCCAATTAAAACATAGCCTGTGATTTAGGACTGTGACATTTGAGTTACAATTTGTTTCCATTTCTTCTGTAGTTAATGATGGATGAGAAAGACCAATGAGGGAAAACTTCTGCGTGAGCTCTGTACTTATCTGTAAAGAACGAATATCAGAACTCAGAATTAAGTGGAATTCTCGCTTGGTTTTCAAAATAAATTTCCTGAAGGGTAGGAGAAAAAAAAATCAAAAAAAGAAAGTATTTTTGTGGAATGAAAAGCTTAAAAAAATAATTGAAATATTACTTCATTTTGGACCAATTAACCACTAATTTGCATTTGTTCACTTTAATGCAATGCTGAATGGAAACTGCTTCTGTCATTTGTTGTTGTAGGGTAGTCTGACTTTTATGTAGAATATTGGTCTCAGAAGAAAAGTTTTGCATTTGAATGAATGAAACAATAGATTAAATAAGAGTAGCATCATATTCTAAATGACAGTTTGGCACTTTGGAATTCTTGGTTGAAAACTTATAAGGAACACAGTAATATAAACGGTACCTTATTTCAGAATGACCAGGCAATGCATTACTTGGCAAGAAAGCTTCCAACTGTGCAAGACACACACAGTGTGCATCCACAGGATTTTATATTTTAATGTAAAATGTACCATTACATTTCAACATAATTTTGCTATCCCTATCCACTCATTAAGATTTGTCATAAAGCAAATTCAGAGACATTTTGAAAACAAACAAATCAGATCTGGCTCAGCGGAACATTTTCCCTTAGATTTAAGAAGGTGAAATAGAACAGAATTCAGCTCCCTACTCTAGCACTAGCAGACAGCTTATTCTTGACATCATTCAGCTGAAGCCTCTGTTTAAGGATACATAGTAAGAATACAGCTAAAGCCACTACTTTAAACTGGGCATGACTCACATGCCCTGTTAAGTCAGGAAGTTTAGACTGGTTTTGTAGATGGATCAGAGGAAAAATGGAGATATAACGGTTAGAAAATCTATAGGAAAAGCAACTGTGCATATTGCACTTGGAAAAGTCTGTCCATGGCCTTGGAAAATCCAGGCAAAGCCATTGTGATCAATGAAAAAAATATGTAGACTCTAAAGGTAGTCTGCCAGTGAAACATTGAAGTACCTGCAGGTACATTGATGCACTACTTGGAATAACAAAATCTCTTACAGTGTCCATGCACATAAAATCACCTGTGAAGGGTTTATGCACTGAAATGACAGATGACTGTGTATTGATGCTCATCCAAAAGGGTATTTAGAAAAAGCAGGAATGACATTTTTTACGAGGAAGTCTGTAAGGCTGTTTTTGTTAAGATGGAATATAATAACTTTCTGTCTAATCTGTCCTGTGTCTTGGAGGAAACATCCTGCATTTTAAAGAAAACAACTTGAAAACAGTAGATCTCTCCCTCCTCTGACTGCCGTGAGAATGTAATTTTAATTCAACACAGTAAACAAGACACATGCACATATACAAGCACACTTACTCCTCTGCATTAAAAACAGAAAAAAAGAATTCACAAATTTCTCCCTAGAGCCTAAGCTGCAGCATTATTTCAAAATGCTTATTGTGTGATAGACACTATACACTTCAGGGAATGTAAAAAAGATTTAGGCCAGGAAAAAGATGCTTCCTAAAGGAATTGAAGGAACTTGAAGGTGTTTTGCGTATGNAATGAAATAAAATATTGAGTAAAAGGACAGATAAATTTCTGGCCTTCTGAGTCTGAAAGTCTATGCAGTGCACAGAGATTTATGTTTCAAAACCCTCTCAGGACCACGAGAAAAGTCATCACCAATTTAAGGAGATACATTTTTTTTCTTCTCTAGAACACATACATTGTCATATGTGTTCCAAAACTCTTCCTGCACATACTTTTCTTCTTGTACTTTTGTGTCTTTGCACTAGTTCCCTTGCCTATCATCTAGACAGAGCATAACCAAAATACTTCTCTTTACTGTTAAGGTATCTTTCCTCTTGGATTCAGCAGTAGCTCATCTAATTTGTATTAGGAAAAAATTATTACGAAATTTTTTTGTCATATATTGGAATGGAATGGAATGGAATGGAATAGAATACCGATCCTGCTTTTCTTAATATATAAAATAAAACCCTGTACCACTATTTGTCAGAGTGAGGACTAAAACCTTTCCATAAGATATAGAATTCCTTTTTTAGAAAAATCCAGAAAGTGTTTTCTGGGAGAGCAAGGGGGACACAAGTAAATAAAAGTATTAAGTATTCTAGTATGAATACTGTCTAGGTCGTGTTCCTGAAAGACCTGAACTTGATGTTGGAGACAAGAGTCTGTTATATACCAGAATAAAACAGATTTTGTGCAATCTTTACCAAAAAAGTCAGGAAGTGTTCAAGAAGAGGGGATTTGAGTAGGCACAAGTGGGGGGGGGGAAATCATAATCCAGTCTTCCCATTAGAAAGGGATGGCCCTGGTGATGTTTTTCAAATGCCAACAGCCTGGTAAGTGACTAGTACCCAGCAGACTCCTACAGCTCCCACAGGACATTCTTGAGAAGGTCACATTCTTTTGGAATAATTTAACACAGCTATAGTTCATGAAATTTCTCATACTTATTTAATCCTCATAATACTATAATGATATAGTTTACAGATTGTATCTAAACAGAAAACCCACACAAAATTTATAAAGCTACTGGGTTTTATCATAGTATATTTAGAATGATTTAAGTCCAGCTTTTTCCCAGCTCTGGTTGTGAACCAAAGAAGCGAGCACTTTATTTTTAATTGATCAGAGAGAAGATGAAAAATAACAACCTTGATCTACAGCAGAATTTCTAAAGTTACACTGATAGTATTTGGTAAACCACATTATAGAAGTCTTGTATTTCCACTGTGATTGCATGAGTAGAAATTTGGGTTCTAATGCAGACATTTACGTGCCTATTTTCATCTTCTGAAACTATTTTTTAGCATCTTCTGTTTCTAGATTTTTTTTTTTCAAAAATTTTGGCCTCTGCTAAGACAAAGGAGACTTAAAACTCTTGCAGGGAACTGACTGGAAATTAATCATAAAACAATAAACCCCAAGAAAATCAGTACAGAAGGAGAACTAGAATGCTGCCATTGTGTGATGATCTTTACCCAATCTATACATCATACATCTCCTCCTCTACTTAATATAAAGGATCATGGTACAAACAAATCAGAAATTACTGTAGATCTACATGAGTCACAATTGTGGTAAATTCTATCAACTAAGAATCAGTCTGACATAACAATTTTTCAAGGCATGAAATGAGTTCTATTTTTTAATACAATAGCAAAGAGGAAATTTAATAGGACAGAAATTTCTTTCCTTTTGCCACGCTCTCTTAACTCCCACTCATGAGTTGTTTTGCTTCATTCCAGAGAAGAGCTCCTTTTCAGACACGTGGCATGTTCCAGTTCCTTCTGAAGCCTGGTGGATTCGATGGGAATTAGGTCACGCTCTTAAAATGGGTTCTGAGCAGGCAGCGAAGAGCATAGATCAGCTCTTTATGAAGCAGCTTCATTGTAGTCTGGCACTTCTGAGCTAACACTTCTCCCCTCGCCTTCTCTCAGTCCAATGGCAAGTTGACCATCTGTCTATAAAGGAGAAAGCTTTGATATGTATGAGCCACTCAGCTTTTACTCAGCTTGGAAGCATTCTGCACATCAGTGTGAAATGCTCTTAGAAAACCTATCATGACAGTTTTATGAATGGAGTCCATTGTAAATTTCAGCTTTGAAATAGAATTTATGGACTATGCTTAATGCCTAAAAAGGGAGTCAGCTGGGGCAGGTGTCTTGGAAAGTCCCTGTGGTTCATGAAGATTGAGCTCCAAAGTGAGCCAGCTTTTGCTTTGCACTTCACAGAATGATTTTTTCATTTGAAGAGATTTGTTCCCCTTCATAGTGCTGATGAAATAAACTAAGGAAAAAAAATAAAATAAAAAAAAAAAGAAAAAAGAAAAACTAAAAAGAAAAAGTTTCTGCATCAAAATATGCACAATAAATTAAAGCAACAACAACAAAAATCAGTAAAGAATACTTAAAATACTTCCTTACTTATGGAGCAATTTTAATTTTCCAGGAAGTTTAAAGAGCTTGAAATTTGTATTGAACTATACATCATACTACCATGCAACATTACTTTTTCCTGATGGTGAAAAAGAATCTAGGAATGAAGCTTTCCTGTGTTCATGGTTCAAATGGAGATTTGCAGACTCTGACACCTTTTGTGGCCGGGTTTTCCTTTGAACTTTAAGGCTTATTAACATCATCCAACAAAAATTTATTTCTAGAAACAACTGATTGATTGCTGTTAATGGCATCTTGAAGCTTTTTTATACCTTAACTACTACTCTGCCTACTTGAGTTGTCGGATCCAAGAGCTTTCATCATTTAACTACACATTTTCAACTGATTTCCACACTTTGTTAACTCTTCTTTCCTTCATCCCTAAACCCTTCCATACTTTTCCTTTCCATTTCTTTCCAGCTGGCCAAATGATCCCCTTCCTCTACTCAGATACCATCCCCCCAAACCATCAAACCATTGTGTAACTGGTTATCCCCTGTTCATCCTTTCTGTGTGGGCATTTTGCCTATTTTTGCCATCGTCTGAGTTGCGTTTTTGATTTTGCACACTTACTAACAGACACAAGCTAAGAAAGGCGGTTTGGCAGAGTCAAGAGAATTAGTTTTGATTAGTAGCTTTGCATTACAGATTTTCTTTTATACAGTCTTTGATCTAAGCTTTTGATATGATTTATTCTGTGTTTATGGTAAAATGGTGGCTCAACTAGACCGTCCACTGCATACCTGCAATAGCTGACTAAAGTATCTCTGGGTCCGGCAGCTTCATTTTCTCTCATTCTCTGGGAATACTGTTTTTTTACAAACTCTTTCACTTTGCTGCTCCTCACATAAACACATTCATTCTGGGACCTAGAACAGGTCAGCTTCTGCCAAATGACCAAAGGGAGCACTGAGCCATCCTCCTGGAGACATATCTGGAATATGATGCAGGAAAAACAAAGTAATTTTTGTCCAATTTACTCTGAATCTTCTCTACTGTTAAACTAACTCCAGAAAATGTTATGTTCCAGATTATTTTAGTTTGAAAGAAACATTGTTATTGAAGTAAAATTTTTCTGTGTTTTCTGTAGTTAAATATTTTTACAAGACACTGGGCTTCAATAATATTTTTTACATCGGAACCTTTCAATTCCTCAAGCTATCATATTGCCTCCATCTTAGCTTTTCCCTCAGCTTCACATTACCTTGATAACTTATCATACTTCATTATAAATATAGACCCAGATTGTCTTTCTAAAGATGTTCTCTCAATTATCTTCAACTTTTATAGTGAATTTCTCTAATCTCAAACTCTTAACAACACTCTTGGAAGCACCAATGTGAAGAAAATAGGGAAAAGTGTTTATTAAAAGTGTAAATTGTTTCACATATAAAAACAAATTGGTGAAAGGAAACTAATTTATCAACTGCATAAAAAAAACCCCACTCATCTTTTTTTGTTTTTCAGCAAATTACATGTTGACAAAAAAAAAATTAATAAAAGAAATAAAGATAATTTGTCATATGTAAGGGCATTCCTTATCTATACCCCTAGTGGTGAGTTGGAAGGAATTCATAGCACTGAAGGCTCAGTGTTTTATACAGTGTAAAAGCCTGAATAGTGTATCTACTTAAATAATTTATTTTTTTTGTCAACAATAAAGGGCTGGAAGCTGGGCCAAGATGATCAGAACCAGTCTCAAAATGAATATGCATCTCAGCGTCTGCTGGTATGAGATTCTGGAATGGTTTCAGGATCTGGCTGTATGGTAACTAAATGTGCCACTTAGTAAACGAAATTAGTAATTTAATTCTGCAAAGGGACCAAAGAAACTAGTGAAGTTAAATCAATGCTGAATTTGAACTCTTTAGTCAAAACACAAACATTATTCGATTGAAGCATTCACATTAGCCAGAGTTTTCTGTGAGTGAATTAAATGTAGTATTTCTTTTACTATTAACCCTTCACCACACTAAAAAAGCCTAAGAAATTCAGAACAATTTTTCAAAATGTATGAGAAACATAGTTTTGACTACTGATTGCTTTTCCTAAATATATATTTGTTATATTTTTTTTTGCAATCCCAAACATCTGAAATAGTAAATTCTTCCCATAAATCTTAAGATTACCAGTCTCTCAACAAGCCAATCTCACTTGTTGAAAATGAGAGTGAATCAAGGTGAGTAGCACCCTGATCTTCCAGTCAAGTACTGATTCACACAAAGCATCCTATCTTAAAATCCAGCAATAAACATTATAGACACTTGAGCTCATAGAATTGCTTTCCAACTGCAAAGACCAAGGCCTGAAATTCAGCCTAAGGACAAGCTTTATTAGTTATAGCTGCTCCTTATTTCGTATATATTTCCTGTCCTAGAAAAGAGGTATTCAGACCAATGACATGCTATTCGACCCCTGTGTGAAGCTTCAGCCAATAAATTCATGTATATTTTTTTGCTCAGGTTTATCTTTTGTTGAAGATAAAGTCATGTCCCTCTCTAAAGCCATGACAGTACAGGTAAGCGTCACTTTTAAATGCTTGAGGGAATAACAAATAGGGCCATGGGTTTCTTTCAGTTTTAGAGATTGTCATCAAAAGGTGAAAGAGACTGTGAAAAAAGGTTTTGAATGTGAGGCAAGCTAAGGTAAGCTTCTCGCTGGAAAGCATGTGGTTGGTTAATTTATGGGTCTTTTTGGATTTACCTGGCCACACAACAAGCTAGGACGCACTTGAAAGAAATAAAAATAATCTTGCTTCAGTAATTCCTTTAGCCTGAGAGCTGAAAGTATTCTCATAATATTTGTAGCCAGAACAAAGCTAGATACAAATGGAACTTAAAAGGGTCTGGTTCAAACACACGGTACCGCTTCTGGAGGAAACACCATGATTTTCATGGCTCCTGAGCTGGTCATATCTTAAAACTTGAATTGGACTCAAAAGGAGAATGGTGCTTGATAAGATAACCTATGATTAATAAGGCATTCAAGTGTGTGAAAATATTCCTAAATTCCTGTGTGTCACCTTCCCATCAGATTGGCTTTGCCTTCTAAAAGCATTTGGTACAACAAGAGAACGAGGTCAATTAAACTAGAACAGTCTTTCTTCTTACTTTTCCAAAAGCTTATTTGAAAAGGAAAATAAGTTTACTGTAACATTTCTAAAGTTATTAAAGCCAGGAAACCATTACTAAAAAATGCAAAGTATTATACTATTAATTTGGCTTTATCTGCTGAAATTATGTTAGCTTTTCATTCTCCTACTTTGTTGTAGAGTAGTCTTTTCAACCCTACTCTGATTCTGGCATCATTTGGAATTTCAATTACTCCTTTTACTTTAATCATCAGGAATATAATCGGATGCCAGAGTCACATGCTGCCTTATTCTACTGGAAGTGTTCACGTATTTCTTGATTGCTGTAAGTGATGAGACCGCACACAAAGTGAAAGCAGACTAAGGACAAATTACAGAAAAAAACCCCACAACTCTATCCCTTATGCTTATCATGTGGTTTGGACTGAACAGAGCACAATGTGACTCTATCTCATAAATAAGCCTATCCTAAGCTGGCAAATTCTGTAGCTCTGAATGTGAATAGACTGGTGGCAGCAATCTGGTCTCAAATAACTCCATTCAGATCCTTAGGCAAGTATGTGAGTCTTGGATTTTTGAGCTGGGAATCTTAAACCTTCTCAGTAGATTTCCAACACTTTCTGGTTTCAGCCAGCATGGAAACAGCCTCTGAGAATTTAATTTACAGATGTGTTCATCAATCAGCTCAACCACCGGCATTTAAAAATATGTAAACTCTGCAGAATCATGGCATCCCTAAAGTTTTCTTTCCCTGCCCCTGCAAAAGTAATATTTAAACAAGCAGCAACTGTCGTTTGCAATGTAAACCAGTAGTCAACCAAAAGGATGGCTAAAATCTCCACTATTATTAAATGCTGATTAGACAAGCCTTGAGAAAATACTCTCCTGTTTGGCTTTTATTGTGTTGGGTTTTTTCGCTTTCTTTTTTTTTTAACTTTTGAAAGAAGTGGAAACTTTTGACATTTGCAGTAATATTAGTAAACTTCAATCGTCTTGATTTTCTATAACATGAAGATTACTCATTCATCTATGATATATATTGCACATTACTTTAAACATTGCAACAGTTTGCTTGGGTACTTCCTTGTCTCTGTAATGCCCTTCAGAAAATAAACCACGTAACCACTCAGTCCCTAAGGTGCCTTCAAGATATTTGCTCCTTTGGTGTGGTATGCACTGAAGTTAAGCTACTTTGAGCATCAAGCTGCTGAAGGTTGCACTTTCATGTATTAAAAACAACTTGTATCTAATTATTCTAACGATACCTTATGTGTCACCTCTAGTAGTCTGGATAAAATTAAAACTCAATAAAATTGCAATTACAAATTTAAATCAAACACAGTTTTTTTGAAAGGTGAAAACCACACTTTGGGGTGATTCATCTGCATAGTAAATTTGTCTTATTGTCAATTGGCAAACACAGCTGGCTCTGTGGCAGGTCTCAACTGGCTTGGTGTATTTAATCTATGATGGTTATTTAAAAAGTTTTGCTTCTGACAATATCATACGATGTTTTTTGGGTTACAGAAGGAATGTGGGAAGGTTTATATTTTGCCAGAAAAGGGGTAAATGTTCTGGAGAGGCCAGAGGGCACACATGAGCAGATAATTCAATATGAGTTTTTTTAAATGTTGAAGCACTACGTTGCAGGTCAGCAATACATATCACAATAAACCAAAGATGTGCTTTCATCTTGTCACTTACCATGTTATGACACCTCATCTTTCCAGTGCCTAACAGCCTTTTGGACATTCTATTTTCCTTTCCAAGTAACGGAGATAAACTGACCTTTATAGGTGTCCAAGAAATCTAAGAAACTTGCAGTGGTGGCTCAAGATAATGTTTCTAATAATCTATTGTTCTTTTATATTGTGTACTTAAAAAGAAGGTGTTTTTTTAAAAGGTTGAGTTGGACTCCTGTAGAAAAGTTTCCTGGTGTCGTTCTCTTTTCTTTTGTTGGTTTGGTTTTTTTTACTTCTTTAGAAACATGAAATTATTTACTATATTAGGAAATCTGATCCCATTTTTGCATATATATTGGGTCTGAACCCTTACTTACGCTGCTTGACATGGCTGAACACAGCAAGAGAAGCTCTGGATCTCTGTCCTTATTAGCTTTGGTGATTCTGGGTTTCATTTCATTAACTTCTGCTCCGCTGTGTGACCTTCTGACCTTTTACTTCAAACTGTCAGAAAGAGGTCATCCATGTATGCACTTGATTTCATTAGATTTTGAATTTTGTTTCTGGGCAGTTCTCCCATATTGGATCAAAAAGATTCACTTAGGTAAATGGACTGTTTAAGGAGAGATATTATCACTACCTCAATGTCTTTCTGTAAAAAACTGCATTTGTCTGCAAAGTCTCTCTTTTAATTTGTTACATTTTCCATCCTTCTTTGTAATTTATGCACTTGAAGGAGAAACAATCAATGAAAATATCTTTAAGTTTCTATAAAAAAGAGAAATCAGCTCAGGCGATCCAAAAAGGATGAAGTTATTTGTGGATTTTGTATTTACTGTGTAATTGTTGATAATGTTTCTATGCTTGTTTCACTTGGAACCCCTACAACATCTGTGCAACCCAACATCTCTATACACTTTAGAAACCATTCTGAGAAAATGTGCTAAAACTCGCTTTCTCAAGCCAAAAGTTACGTTTATACAAGTGTGTGAAACAACCCATTTGGGGAATCACACAATTTTGCCACAACCTTATATTTACACTGAGAAAAGAACCCTCACTTCCCTTCCTTTACTACAGCACAGTTATACTGACTAACACAGCTATCTTTCAAAATGGTTCCTTTCTCTTTATCTGAGCAAACCTAGCACATGACAGCCAGATAAAAACTGGAATTAAGCTGCTGGCTCTCTGGCTGGTTACTGATTGCCTTCAAGCTCTTGGCTTCTGACTGCTCTCACTCTTTTCCTAAATGCCTCAGTTAAAGTAATTTCACTTTGTTTTTCTTCTGATCATTCCAGTGTTCAGTTCTACCTAAAAAGTCTCCACAGACAGGCCACATACAGTCAATAGTAGGAGAAAGGAAAACACGTCATGTATGTGAAGCCTGGAGGCAGCTTTTCTCTCCACACAGAAAATGAAGAGACAACATGGTCCTCCACGCATATCTAAGAATCCTGTTTCTAAGTTGACCATAGTCCTTTTGCCTCTACCTCTGCTCTGGAAGCAGAGCTGAAATGCAGAAAACCCATCTTTTTCTATTTTATTATTTTATTTTATTTTATTTATTTTATTTTTTTTACCCACCGGTTGCTTCCCTGTTCCAAACAGTGTCTGTGTATCTAGAAGTGCCTTGGCTCCCCACCCAGCCATACAAGTGCTCGTGCTGGCACAAGGGAGGCAAAGGGGGGAATTTCCCTCTGGTTGAC
>VZTA01008770.1:115247-134302 GCA_013398855.1 Mohoua ochrocephala | reverse complement strand
GTCTTTCAAACCAAGACAGAGGTTGTCTGAGCAGTTACTCTATGGTAACAGTATTATTGTGCAGCTAGGTAAGTTCTCATGCATTGAGGAATAGCTCTAGTTTTCTTTTATGTACTAAACAATTCTTGTATGTGCTAAACAATTAAAAGAAAAAAAAAAACAAGGAGGAGAGACAGAATATGTTACCATCTTTTGGAATATAGAAGCACTTGACCATACATTGGAAATAAAGCTCTGCCCCACTTAAACTGACAGCACAGGTAAATTAAGACCACTGTGTTCAAAGAAATATTAAATTTCTAAGACAAACAATGAAACTAAAATGTATAAGTTAAGAACCTTTCTGAGATCTTGCTGTGGATGTGAGCAATCACATGTTGAAGGTAGAGTGTAAAGAGTACAGAAGAAGAAATTCTGAGGAGAATCTGCAGGCCACTAGAAGGTGTGGCAGTCCATGGATGACTGTAGAGGTTTTGATTGTAAACTGGGGTCAGATGAACAAGAAGCCATGCACCTTAACAAAAGATTGAAAGCAGAAACTCACTGGAATAAGTTCTTCATATTCTGTTCAGTGTCTGCAAGCTTTTCTCCTGTGAAAGTTAGTGTGTGTGGTCTGTTACATGGTAAAGACGGTACCAGTGTGGAAGAGGTGTGGCATCAGGTTAAGGAGGACTTTCTCATGCAATGTTCTGGCTCACTCCTCTATGAGGTGACAGCTCCTTCTGGATAAGGATGTGGAATGGGAGCTGCTGTTTGTTTGGAATCAGCTGAGCACTCAGGTTTTTCCTTTGTGTCAGGAAGTGGCTCCTGCTAATCTTAAAAGTGCAACTATTTCATTTACTAGAGATGGTGAAAGAATAACATTGGTAGTAAAGATCAGATCATGTGGCATATTGGCATGTGCTGCTTTCCTGAGAGGCACAGAGCCCCCTCCTCTTGGAGAGCACTCAGGCTTCAGAGCACCGCTTGCTTGTTTGCCAATATGTAATTCTCAGCAGTAAATGAGTAGACACTGAATTTACATTACAAAGTGTGGGAGTTGGGAATGATCTCCCTGGCTGCTAGTAGTCTGAGCAGGCTTCATTTGGTTTCTTTAGTGAAGGTGTAATAATATATTGAGGTGCTGTTCTGGGCAAAGAAAACCAAAATAACATTTCCTTGTTTAGCTAAGACTGAAGCTAAGACTGTCTTCAGATAGATAATAGAGACTTTTCCTCTTTTCCTTCCCAACCTCTGCTGTCTTGGCCATCAAAGTTACAGTGAAAGCAATTGCACGTTTATTACTACTCTGACCACTGTGCTTCTCTATGGGGATTTGTACTACTCTGTCACTGTAGTCTATTTTTCAGCCTTGCTGCACTGCATGTGTGTGAAAGCTACCTGGCATGTCTGACAGTGCAGGAGAAGCCAAAGGTCTTGTGGTTTACAGGTGACATTTTGTTTGGCTTCTGTGTAGTGAGTACTTACTTGACTGAGGCATGTTAAACCAGAAATACTGGTGAGGCAGCATTATTATTATTACTACTACTATTACTATTATTATTATAATAAATGTCTTGAGATTAATGAAAAAAAATTTAACTTCTGTTCTAAATCACCATAAATCAATCTTGTTGAGTTGTTTAACTGAAGCATCAGTTTTAAACAGGAAAGCAAGGCACTGGTTGCCATTCATAACTCTTCGTTAATGCATTCAGATCTCTTGGCAAACAGTACATTTTGCTAAAGACTACAGCTCTTCATAGGAAGGTATGTATCTCAAGTGCTCCTCAGAAGATACTGGGGAGCAGAATGAAGCCCCCATAATGCAGGGGGAAATGGTCAGTGACCTGCTACATCAGTTTGATACTCACGAGACTGTGGGGCTGGATGAGATTCAGACAAGGGTACTGGGGGAGCTGCAGAGGTGCTCGCTGAACCACTTACCATCATTTATCATCAGCCCTGGTTAACTGGGGAGGTCCCAGGTGCCTGGAAGAGAGCAAATGTGATGCCCAGCTACAAGAAGGCAGAAGGAGGATCTGGGGAATTACAGGCCTATGACACTTGGCCATCCTAAAGGTCTTCTCCAACCTTAATAATTCTATGATTCTATAAACCCATTATCTCTTGCTAAAATTGTGTAGGCATCTTTCACTTGGAAAAAAATTTGTGTTATTTAAAAGAACAAGCTTAAGTGAATCATATCCATACATGAAAGTAAAGGTTTCTCTAGAAGTCCCAAGCAGACATTGACTGGAATATGACTAATTTTATCCAAGAGAAAATGAACAAAATGAGAGAGAGACATTTTTATATCCCAGGTCTCTCTAATACCCACTTTCAGGCATCACTTAGGTTGTCTTCTAAACTGAATAAACAAATTTGCTCTACTAACCAGAGCAGCACAATAGGCTCAAAAGCTCATTCAAATGCATCCAGGTAAGAAAGGGAAAGAAATTATAACTAGATATAAATAATATAAACATAAGCATAATATCACATTTCCTAATCACATGTCTAATGTGATGTTGAGTAAAGTTACAGACAGTAGTTTGAACACTGAACCAATACTCATTGGTGTTTTGTTGGTTTAAGTTACATGGCTTACTCCACAGATAAATTTTAACATGCAGATTAGGAACAACTGTTTTAGGAGAATGATGAATGTGTAAATAACTAACATCTTGAACATGCACTTAGATGTCACTGTCCTGAGCAAATAAGAATTTCTGGCTAGACATAAAAGATCAGATTAGCAAGCTCAGAAGATCCACCTCTTTCTGAGAGAAGCCTCCATCAGGCTGTTGGAAAATGAGAGAAGGTAATTCTTTATTATTTGAAAAATGAGCCAGGTTCCTTCATTGGGTAGAATGAAACTGCAAGTTTTGGGCAATTTGAGCACGGTTTCAATGCAGTCGGGTCTTGCATCCACAGACGGATGCACAGAAATGTAGCCACTATGTTTCCAGTGGCTGAGGCTGCTGTTAATAGGTGCCAAGCACAGGCAGGCACTATCTGTTTCCAGGAAAAGAAGTGCAGTAATTGGAAACGATTAAGAGAGTGTACACTGAATACAAAATACGTTGAATAGTTAGACTCCTTCTGCTGTTTGATCAGTTTAATATTGCTGTGAGAGCTGGAGAGAGCATATTCAGCCCAACAAAATTCTCCTTGGGTGCTCGGGAGTTAGAGCTACATCACTTGATATTTTTAGTTTGCTTCCTCCTTCTGGCCCTAAAATGCAGCCAGGACTAAATATGGGGAAATTAGGAAGCTAGCTTCTCTCCTGTTGCCCCAGTGTAGATAAATAATATTTTCCCCTCATGGCCCTGTTTTTCACCAGACACAGGATGAGTGAGGAGCTGAGGCTACTTCTGTCCTGTGATCAGAATCCAGCAAACTAATTGAACTTGAAGACATCTATTCCTTGGCCTCAGAGGGGAGCTGAGAGAAGACCTCAGCTGAGTGCAGTGTTAGCAATTTCAATTAACAGCATTTAAGTAAAAAAATAGGTTCAAATAGGAGATAAGGATTTAAAAGAAAATCTTGAGTTCTGTAAACAAGCATGCTAAATAAAAAAAGTTAATGTGTAAAAGCTGTATAGCTACATTTTTGGAATTAATCAACACTTTCGAGTACACCTCTTGATCAAAAAGGCATCATGCAGCACCATTTAGAGACTTATTCCTCTTGTTTGTTGTGTTTTTAGGTTTATGTTGCCTTTTCCCTGGTCTTAAAATTGAGAGCCAGACGCGGTTAAAGGGAAAGGGGTTTTTTACCTCGGTATTTATTTAGGATCCTTGGTGCACCACACCGTCCGAGTGGAGTGCGTCGAAGTGCCCCCGGAATGCACACCCCGGGATGCCCCCACTGGAATGCACACACCCCATAGATCGTGTGTACAACTTATAGGCCTTGCAAATGAGCACATCTATCAAAGGTTCCCCAATGAGAGACTTGAATGAATCCCCCATTCTGAGGAATCTCTCCCCTGGATAGGCCTGTCTTAGTTTACAGGATGTGTTCTAGAGAGGACCTTGGTGTCTGAGGCTTTCTGGCCCTTAGACGTGAGGCTTCCAGGATGTTTGGTCTCCTGGCTGAACGGGACATGGGGTATCAGACTTAGGGAGTTACAAGTGTGTGGGCTAAAAGTACTAAGGATATATAAAAGCTGTATAAAAGGCTATATAAAGGGGTATATAAAAGGGGTATATAAAAAAGGCAAAAAACCATCATGGCATCGTTTACAGTCCTTTAGCTCAATAGGTAATTTTTTTTCCCATTTTCAATTGTGCCAGATTTATGTAACTATGGGAAAGAGCTGGACTCTTTCTAATGTATGTTATTATTTCATTACAATTCTGGTAGCAGTTATTTGTCAATTTTACTCTGAAAAATGACCAGGAGAAATAGTTTCCAGGTCATTTATTAACTGTTGATAAACCACTCTATAATCACATATCTTTGCTATTCCTAACACATCTGTATCAAAGACTGATTTCCAGATTGTTGTCTAAGGATAATTGGCAGTATGAAGACACAGCCTATTGGATGCGTTGTTTGGTTTAGTTTGGTTGGTTGAGGTTTGGTTTGGTTCTTTAAGTTATTTGTTTATTTGGTGGAGTGAATCACAGAATGGGTCAGGTTGGAAGGGACCACAGCGGCTCGTCTGGTCCAACCTCCCTGCTCAAGCAGGGCCATCCTAGAACACATGGCATCGGATCATAACCAGATGATTCTTGAATATCTCCAGTGAGGGAGACTCCACAACCTCTCTGGGCAATCGGTTCCAGTGCTCAGTCACCCACACAGTAAAGAATTTCTTCATGGTATTCAGATGAAACTTCCTGTGCATCAGTTTCTGCCCATTGCCTCTTGTCCTATGGGTCGACACCACTGAGGAGAGCCTGGCTCCATCCTCCTGACACCCTCCCTACAGTGAAACTGTATCTGAATATGTTTCAGGATTGTCAATAATACATATCATTCACTGAAGGCAACAGTTACTGTGAATGAAAAGCTTTTTGTGACCAAAGGCATGTTATAACCACTTCTCTATTTAAATAAGTTGAATGAGACTTCATAATTGTGACTTTGACAAGAGATTTTATAATAATAATTTCATATTACTTAGACAATGGGAAAAAAATCCAGCTGTCCTCTTTTTTAAAACAAAATGGAGAATAACCAGAGAAAATTCAGTTGTCATCAGCAAAACATAAGGCAAAAAACTTGGTGTCTAATGATATGGTTTTCAGAATGAGGCTTGCTACTCAGACCAGTAATGGGAGGGAAAACCAGGATGAGAATAAGTGTGTGTTTGTGACAGGGCATGTTCTAGCCTGATCCATTATAAGCAGTATAAGCAATTATAAGAAATAGCAATTCTTTTACCTTAGGATTCTTATGCTCTTCAGCAGGTGCTTTTGGTGGTGGGTGAATAATTAAGTGTAATTGTTTTGAAAGTCTCTGTCTGGAGACTCCGTCTGTCATGTCTTCTCTGTAATTCATTCTCCCTCTTCCTTTCTGTTCTTATCTTGCATTATTTTGAACTGCCATGGTATTGCTTGCTTGTGATGTACTCAGCATGGGTTCCACAATGCAGAATGGTGTACTGAACTTCAACATATATGTGTATATATATATGATTTATACCAGAAATTTAATTGTATATATGCCACACATACTCTGTGACAGAAGTCTTGAGGCTTAACAAGGAATGGTATTGTATCTCCCTGATACTTGGAAATTATTTCAGAACAATTTTAATGAAGTGAGGAAGCTTCGCTGGAGCATCTCATCATTGTCTCCAAGTTCCTTTGGCTTTGATACATTCCAAGGATTGAAGTTAGCAGTTTTTCTATTGAGTCTGTTCAGTTCTTATTTTGTGTTTTCACTTGTAAAGTGAATAAAGCACCTATATATTTATAGGCTACACTACTGTGGCCTTCAGCAAACATTGCAGTTGATTAAAACACTGGTCGGAGCAGATTTATCTGATTCCATCAGCATCCAGAGGATATGAACCTCAGCTTATTAGGGCTGTATTAACGATATGATTCATGATATAATACTTCTTCCTTCCAGTTTTGCTCTGGAGGTTGACTTCTATAGCAACAGGTCATCATCAGGGAAAATTCTGGGGTAAAGTGTGTTAATGATCCCATCTTACAGCTGAAAACTTTGGATCATGTTGGAGATTCACACTTAGCAGTTAGAACCAAACCCTTACTAGAAAACATACTATTAGACAGGGAAAAATGGTTGGGGGATAAGTTTAATTTTGCTAAAAGATCAAAATTGAAATGTGTCGCCTGGTTTGTTTTATTTTTAGGGTTGGGGTTTTTTTTTCCCTACTTTTGCTTTCAAAGATGCCAACAGTGTTTTCTCATATTTGGGACCAGCACATCCATAAACTCATTTTGAACAAGAAATGTTGCATCAGTGTATGTTGTACAACAAATTGTGTTTATACAAGGGAAATTCAGATGTGTGATAGGATGTCCTTAAGATAGGAGATAGTTGTTTATTGTTTTGGAAAACTGCCTTGGAAGAGACTTGGAGAAGCTATCCATGTGTCCCAGGCAGAATCAGATTGTCAGTTCTGTTTTGTAGATCATCAGTGATGGAAAACCCATAGCTACCCTTGAAAATCTATTCCAGTATTTCATTATTATTCTCAATTGAGTGATTTTCCTAAAATCTATCCTGGATCTTTCTGGTTGGTATTTGAGCCCATTATTGCTTGTTCTGTCCATCACTGGTATGGAGAAGAGATTATTTTCTTTCTGTTTTTCCTCTTTTGTGCCTTGCGTTTTCTACCGCTGATAGTTCCTGTTGATCTTCTTTTGAACATCTTCTGTCTGTGCATTTCTTTAAATATCCAAAATCATTGTGTAGTGCTATGATTGTGATTCACAGATCAGAAATAGCCCCCAGGTGTCACCCCCCACTTCTTTTAGTTAGTAACAGAACTTTTACTAACTAAGTTGGGGTTTTTTATGTCATCTTGAGTAAGCACTGTTTCTTCAGCTTGTTAAAACCTACTTGAATCTTCCACCAGTCCTCCAACATACTTGCAATCCCTACTACTGTCAGGAATGTTTTCTTCTATCTATCATCTAGATTGTTAAGAGAAATGCTGAAAAAAGGCTAGACCCTGGACAGACCCTCTGAAGCACCATACAATGCATCTTTCTGTTTGACAGTGAAACATTGGTCCTCTGTGGGTACAGTTATCTAATTTCTGTTTTCAGATTTTGTTGTGACTTACTGAAGTCAAGGTGAATAACAATCACTCCTCTTCTTCTAAAAAGACCTTTTAGCCACAACACAGGAAGAAATTGGATTGTTTTGTCAGTTTGTTCTTAACAAATTCATATTGATTGCCACTTATGTCTGTGTTACCATATAGCTGCACACAATTGCTTCATCCAGAAATGTTCTTGAATGTGACGTTCAGTTTGACTTGTCTGTGGTTTCTCAGCTCCTCTTTCCCGCTGTTCTAAGCACGGGCATGAGACATCACAGAGCTGCTAACAGTTCTCATGTCAGTTCAACTATTTTTTTTATATGTCCTCACTGATACTTGTCAGGCCAATTAAATTTGAAAAATGAAATTAGTAATCTGTGTTCTCATTTGAGCTCTGACTGTTGTTGCTATTAATTCAGCTACACACCAATAGATCTCCTTCATATAGACTAATGCAAGAAGAGCTCTCTGGCTCTCTCTGCATCTTCTCTACGTTCTCTCTCAACACTTGGCTAATGTAGTCTTTCTATTTGTAGAATCTGATTAATGTGTTCACAGCTTACTGCCTAGCTGCTTTGTGTTTAATAGCTTCCATAGTTCTTGGGGTTGCTTGAACTTGTAATTATATGGAAATTTCTGGAGAGGGATATTGGTCCTTTCCTAAGAGCATTCGTAGGAGGGACGTATTTTTAGAAGGTAGACTGTGGCATCTTCGTTTTGAAACAGGTCAAATGAGGAGAGAGAAGCTTAGGAGACAGGCAGGTGATAGGCACAGGGGTCAGAAGGAGGCTGGAGTATTCATACGCTTAGGAAGGGCAAAGTGGCTGCTGGATTAGAACAAGACTGAAGGGGAAAAATGTAAAGATGTAGTAGGGAGAAAGGAACTTCGTTTTCAAAGCTTTTTTGTATCTATCTTATTTGACCAGTCTGAGACTTTCCTCTTAAAAAAAAAAAAAATACTGTTCTACTTCATGTTTAGATATTGTAAGTTCTTTGGTGTCTTGGAGCACTCACTTTAAGGGCAGACTATTGGCAGATCAGCTTCAGAAGTTTGCCTGACCTGATCTCTGCTCAGCTGTGATCATAGGGTTCCTTTGTTTCTTATTGTCATGTTCTGTGTCTTGACCTCTTTGCTTGTGCTCCAGCTGCTTGTGCCATTCTTTTATGCTCTTCTTTAGTGATCTGACCTAGTTGGTAAGCTCCTTTCCTGTGTTTGAGGTCAATGAGGAAGTCATGATTTAGCAAGGCTAATCTCTTACAACACTTCTGTCCTTTTACATGGAAATGGGCAGAATTTTTGTCCTCAGTTATTAGTTCTTTCTCATGCTGTCAACTCTATTTTACTTTTTTTTGTGCATTGAGAAAGGCATTAATGCCTGATTTCAAGGGTGAAAGGTCAGATATGTCCATGGGGTTCAGTCCCAGCTTTCTGTAGGATAGAGTACTTGCTCTTAAACTCATGGCTTCTGGTTGTAACATTGCCTGGCCTTCACATAATGGTAGCAACGAGCTTCTTCCCTGTGAGTTGTTGGGTTAATCTTTACGCATGGGTGCTGTTCTGTATAGCTGTTCAAGTGATTTCTTAGAGTGGCCTTTGTGTCCTTTGGCACCCTCCTCATCACAGATATATCTCTGACTTATTTTTCAGCCTTCCTTCCTGCTTTATACCAAAGCAAGAATCGAAATCAAACCTCTCCTTCCCAGCCTTTACCGGAGCACAAATGTGGATGTCTCTTCTTTCAAGTACAGCTCAGGACTCTGTGCAAGGTATTGGTATTCCTACCTGAGCGTGGCTCACAGCTGCAGGTAGACACAGAACAAACAGATGGCTAGAGTGGTCACTGCTCCTCTGTGTATTATAACATTTAATGACTGCTCCTTATATCCCCTTTAGGCATTCTTCCATTTTTTGCTCAAACACATCACACTATGGAAACTATTAATAAGTTAGTGTTAGTTGCAAACTAATGAATTTCCCATTTTCTCCTCCTCCAAACACGTAGAAAGTTATATTGAACCCTACCGGTGTGTATTTTCAAGAATTTGGAAAAGAAGATCTGACTGTATCAGTGAAGGACATAGAAGACTTCTACTTAAAATGATGTATAATTAGACTATTATCTTCTAAATGTTCATGTATGATCTTGGAGGAGATCTTCCAAGCATAAAAGAACATATTTAGACCTAGAACTGGGTTATGTGATAAGGAACTTTACCTTAGTTACTACAAGACGCTCAAGCAACACTTAAAAGGCTTTTACTGTGCAAATTCTTTTCTATTTGAAAATACTTTGGTTTCACTGTTGTGATGAAGATTATTTGGTAAATTACCAGGAATTTAGAGAGTACTCAAGGTAATCTGAAGCAAATTTAGAAAAAGAAGGTAAAATATTCTACTGCTGTGATTTAATTACTTGTGATATATTTATTTTCGTAATGTAACTCATTGCAGGAGGATATTGAAATGGGGGTCAGAAGTGTATTGCTTTTCTGTAGGAACACTGGGAACATTTTCACTGAATATATTCTTTTTCTTATGTCTGGACACAAACAACTAAAACATGTATTTATAAGGTACAGATTTGTTCTGTTGTTCTCTGAATGTCTGATGCCCGCTCATGTCCAGAACAAAACATTCAATTAGATGAACACTGTTTGTTGTCTGGAATGACAGTCTGTATAATTTGTTTGATATTTCCATGAATGAGTAGAGGAATTGGAAATTATAAAAGTTTTGTCCCAATGTAAAGTTTTACACAAATATGTTTTTCTGGCTGCTTTTTTTTCCTTTTATAAAATATAGCAGTTCATATGAAATCCAAAGTAGGAAATTAGCAGAGGTGAACAGAAGTCAGAAAAGTTGAACATTTCCCTGATAAAATTTTATGTGGCCATGAAAATGATGGATTTCATGATATTTTTTTTCAGTGTAGTAACAGTACTAATTGTAGTTTGCCATCAATGTTAAGCTGGGATTTTGAATTTAGCCTGTGGCAGTATAACAAGAACTTATGCCAACTTGCAGAGCTGTGCAGCTGATGAAAATCCCCACTTTAAGAAGAGCCTTTAAAATGTGTGAATGCAGAACTCCATCTCTGTCGATCTTTGAAAAACATTGGAGCAGTTTCTACTCTGGTGTGTGCCAGTACAAACCTCAAATTATTTCGGTGATGACTGTTGAGTAGTTTTCATCAATGCACATGAAATAGTGGTTTTTCTTCATTTAAATGAGCCTGGATTTATGGGCAGGGAGGGGCTAAGAAAGCTAAAATGTCCTTTTAGCATCAGGCAGCCTGGCATACTGCTTTTACCTTGGGGCTAGATCTGTCCCTGTGTGGCAGTAACCAGTGCAGCAAGACTGTAGTAAAGCAGATGATATAACACTGCCAAAATAAGAGGGTCTTCATTTATGTTGGTAGATGCAGAGATTTATGCAACACCTACACTGCCTATGTTGTTTTTTAAAAGCACCAAAGTAAATTAAGAAACAAAACTAATTTTTTTTTTCCTGGAGCTTCAATCTATAAATTGCTTAGAAACATTTTCAAAGTCCATTCTAAGCCACTGTAATTCAGTTTTCCATTAAATCGTTGGGATAAAAAAATTCATTGGTAATATAATTGATAAACATAATGCAGCTAGCCTATCTCGGATGTAATTCTTCTGAAGAAAACTGAAATTAAGTAAAACAAGGACTAATAGTCTAAAGAGGTATTAAAGGTGCACGTGGGGTTGCCTCTATTAGAATCTGTGGTGAATTTAACCCTGGAAATAATTTTCAGGGCAGATAAGAGAGATGTGCATGTTGTAGCTATGAATAGTTTGGCCTTGTAATGTTCTCACTGTTAACACTTCACGAGTTAAACCCACAGCAGCCATGTTTCTTCCTTCTACCTGTAAATAATGACTAGTTATGGCTCTTGGGTGGGGCTTATGTTTCTCTGCCACCTTCAGAGCCGTGTAAAGGAGAGGGATGGAAACTCTTTTTCCAGTGAGTAGTTACCGGTTCTTCCCTGGCCAGTAACTTACGGGATTTCTGTCGCTGAGTTTGGTCTGTCTAGAAGCCAGACTTCTGGACTGAAGTAGTTATCTCTACCTTCTGTTGGCATTGGAGGGGATGGGCCAGCTGGACAGAGCAAGTCATCCCATCTATCAGAGGATGTTGATGAATTGCCCTGTGAAAGTACTTGTTCATAGAGGAAATTTAGGCAATGATCTCAGCCTATTAAAAAGGGATGAAAGGATTCTTACTGTAATGGGAAGCTGTTAGTAATCAAGGAATAGTCCCACCTGCCTCTATGCATTGTGCCCAGTATTGCTATGCCTATTTCTCATAAATCATTTAAAATGATGTGTGACTAGATCTAAAGCAACACTTTGATAAGACTTAAGTATTGTTGTAACTAGAAGTACTTTCCTGTTTGGAGGCCTCAGTCTTTGGTACCTTTTAGGATATGCTCCCCAGCAGGAAGCTCGAGAGATCATCTAGCCTAACTTGCCCAGAAGAGATCTGACTTTAAAGGTAGATGAGATTGTTTAGGTCCAGTGCTGTGCAGAACATCTCTAAAATAAGCCAGAAAAGTTGTCATGGGTGGGACGTACAAGTCAGCAATCCCAATCTTCATTATTTCCTCGTCTTTTTTCTTCCTATCCTATGACAGTAAATCAGCTTCTTCAGAGTTCCCATTTTGGAATTACCATCTGAGCTGATTGCAAACTCCCAAAGGATATGATTCCAGTAGCCTAATCATATAGCAGTGGATCATATAGCAGTGATGGAGGGATGCCCTCCAAAGGCCCTGCCAGCCAAGTATGTTTTGCTTTCATGTGAAAGATTGCTTTTTGTTGTTTTTAATTCCATTTGGATTTAAACAGTTCTGTAAAATGTATAAAGGTGCAGAGTGTAAGTTTTCTCTATTTAGTTTCTGTTTCCAAGGAAGATCGTTATCTTGGAGAACAGTGGCAGGCATTTGGATAAAGCCAAAAGCAATCCTTCATATGTGTCCGTTGGATAAGACAGATGGCAAATAACAGAGAACTTAAATGTTGTATTCCTTCAACCCATGTCATTTTAGTCTTTAAAAGGCAATGCTTTCGTTTCAGATACTCAGCTAAATCTGGGGATACAAATATGCTTTCTACAAAAAATACACAGAACCATTCTTTTGTCATCTCCAGGTCAAAGTCAAAGGCTGTTTCTTGCTATGCCATCTTATGGCTAACAGGTATTACTTGTAGGTATTTCAGTGGCATTCCATGGCTTACCTTGCAGTTTTGGCAAATTTGGTTTGAGGAGAATTTTTGTATTAGCTTCAGTCAATTCCAAACCCAGATATTAGGGTTTTTTTATAGTAGGAGAATTCCTGACTTTCATTCTGTTTTGAGAACTGTTGATTCTCAAGCATTACAGACTTCTAAGAGTCCTGAGTACTTTATGTTTCTCAGGATTAAATTTCGGAAAAGTGTCTACTGTGATGACTTTTTTCCCCCTTGATGTTAAAGCTACTCTATTCTGCCTCTGCTGTGGAACATTATAAATTGCTTTCATATGACCTGTGTTTCCCACTGAGTTGCAGATACTTTGGATTTAAGAACAGCCCTGTAGAGATGAAGCTTTCCTAAGAATTTTCATTTCTATTAAAGCTTACAATGCTAATATTTTTAGCAAGGCTTTTCAACTTCTGTTACAGAAGGTATGCTTTCCCAAGTAGATGAGGCATGTTACCTCTCTGTGGGAATCCTTCTCATGTCATAGCCAAAAAATGGCAGTTTAAAAATCTTCTATTTGGACTTTATTACTTTCGGCAGAACCTTTCAGTGCAAAAACCCAGATGTTTTAATGCATAAAAAAAAGACACTTCATTGCATACACCTCGCCAAATCAATTATTCGGTAAAATGTTTGTGGTGAAGCAGCAGTTAATGGAAGAGTGGCAGATGTCAGACACAGAAGTGTCCATTTCACTATGGTGCTCCATGGTCTGTTGTGACAGCTAAATGAAGCAGCTCAACAGCTGTCAGCATGTTAATGTTTTGGATCAAATAAACACGCTTGGAAGAACTTTCCTCTGATTTTTAAGACTTAATGACTTTGAAGGCAGCCGTGCTTCTTTGTGGATGAAGTTTGAAGTGTTTTGTAAGTGAGGCCAGATGCAATGAGGAATAATATTGGACTGCAAGCTAGACTAGTGTATTTTGATTTCATTGGAGCTGTGTAACTGAACCACAGTGGGGCTTAGAAATTCCTACTCAGTGTAAACATCAGAATTAAATCAAGGTTACAGTGAGGTAGATAGTTTTCTTCCTTTGCTTCAGTAACCATGGAGAAACCATAGAGAAAGGAGCATGAGAGAAGCTTTTAACTTGTGAAGAGTGAGGAGACAAATCAATCAAAAAAGCTGGACACATATAAACATAAATCCAATACAACATCTGTCCGTTTCAGTCAAATACAATGCAGAACGCTCAGGGATGAATGTTTGATCATTTAAAAATATTTGTTTGGGGTTTTTTCAGTTGGTCAGTGATTGCTTTATAACACAGTCAGCTGATTCTCCATGAAAGCTTCTGTTGTGCCTGAGGGTTTTTGTGATTACCTTTCTGACCTCAACTGTTGTGGAGTTGCTGTGCCTGATAGAGATGTAATACAGGGACAGATTCTGCTACATGTAGCTGGCCCATTCTTTTTCATTTCAAGATTTGTTTTCAAGTAGCTTATCCATTTCATAGGATCTGAGAGGGCATCTGTTATTGTTATAAAAAAAATACAGCTGGTGAGAGCCTCTTTGCCATGATACTTTTCATGGTTGACTGTCAGACTAAGTAGGGGCATATCTTTCAGTTCTTCAGGCTGCTGAAGAACTATGTTGATAATTTATCTCATTGATTTCTCCTCTTTATCTTGAGTTCTGCTGCCTTTTTTCTCCAAGTGTCTGCTTCTGACTGTGGTTGACTGGCTTGTGTAACAAAACAAGAAACACACAGGAAACCAAAGTTCTAGATCATTCAGCCAGGCTTGAAGGAATGAGTGAAGATTCAGCATCATCAGAGTGTCTTAAAAATTAGAAGGAAGCATTTGTGGTGGCATCTGAGGTAACCACAAGGGTGCTACATCTTTAACTGTCTCTGTGGATGGAGCAACGATCACTTATTTCCTGACACTCCCTCCCATTTCCAGTATCTATTGAAGAGTGCAAGCATGAGCAATTATTGAATATCATATCCTTCTGCTCTGTCATTTGTCCAGCAAATGAGAGTGGAAGCTTAGTGAGATCACTTGAGGAATGCACCAGGGCTATGGAAGATGAGAGAAAGGGTTTGCCTGGGAGTTCTACCAAAAAAATAACTTTTTCTCCGTTAACCCTGGGAGCTTTATGACATAGCTTTCATTAAGAAAAGTGAAACCAGAAACAGTTAGATACTAACTCACTCTTCTAATATTTGTCTTTTTTTTTAATGCCAATGTGTGTATGACAAGCAATTATTAATGATCATTGTAATGATAAATATTACAAACATTTGTATGAAGTAAGTGAAAGTAAAGTGTAATGCTGTTGAAAAATAAGGGTTGCTGCAACTTAAGTATAGAAATTTGCAGACTTTTGTTGCTTGGGTTTTTCATTTGGTCACTGTTCCAGAAATCTTGGGGTTGAAATTTTGTAGCAGCCACCCCACATTTAGACCAGAGGGATCAGAAGGGAGGTCTTAATAGCCATTGCTTCAGGGCCCCATGGGAACAGGTCTGGCAGACTTTTTTTTTAGTGAGTCTTCTGCAGGGGAAAGGTCTTGGCAATTCTCTGTATTCAGTTATTTTCTCTGTGGAATTATTGCAGTACCCTCATCAGTTAGCAGACAGGCACCATGCCTTGCTCGAGCTTCCAGCACACCTTTCTCTTCTCTTCTGTTTCTGGGACCAGAGGTGCCCCTTCCAGTTCTCACAAATCTGTCCTTTCTTCTTTGTCTGAGCAGGTGTGACTGTGGTGTTTTGGTGGAGTTTGGTTTGTGGATTTTATTACATTTTCTTAGCAAGCGTGGACAATCGTAGCCATAAGTGTAATTGTAAAAATATGTGGAGAACTGGAACATCTGAAAATCGGATCCTTAATTCATGGTTATGACTGTCAAATTCTGAACTGGTTTTCATACCATAACAGAGTAAGTACGTGCCATTAGTTGGTTTTGGTCTTGGAAGCAGCTCTGATCACAGTAATTTTTTACTAGCTTCTCTTTCATGCTCACCCTCAAATTCTCATGTAAGAGATTTAGCACACAGAAATTATAATTTCCATTTTTGAAACCTCTAAAAATTTACAGCTGCTTTTTTCTAGTGAAATAGGAAGTTTTTCCCTAGAAAATATTTTTTTACCTTTACTTTTCACCCATATGACAAATGAGTGAGTTTTAATCACTGTTTTTGTAGGGATTGAGTCTCTTTCAGGTTTTGATTTCCGAGTTGAAATTGGGTAAATAAAATAAGTGCAATCTCCATGTCAATGGAAAGCAAGGACAGTTATAAAGTAAGACTCTACATGTGTAGCTTTGCAACAATAGAATAAAAAGTGGAATAATGAACTGTAAATGTATCTAATTACATTAATAATGCATTTGTGTAATTGTCTAGTAGGGGTGTGCTAATGAATCAATTACTTTTAATTGTAGGATGCTTGATTGTTTCAGAAATATAATTGATTGTAATCAAGAATCAATTAAATGCTGGTAGTAATTGTATTTATCAAATTTAATATATTATTATAGTTTAGAAACATTTTCAAAAAAGGAAGTATTAGAGGACTATATTGGTGTTATGTGTTCATACCACTGGGTTGATGGGGTGACGCTTGCTATAATAGTGCACAACAAAAAAGAAACATGTATTTTCTTCCCATCTTTGTTTCTGATCTCATCAGATCTGTGAGGATAAACAAAGGTTTAGACTTGCTCAGTATTCATGACTCTTAGCTTGCTGTGTGAAGTGGGCTTTTATGGAAACCAAGTACCCTCGTGTGAGACTCCTTCAGTGGTGCGATGCTTTGCAGTCCTGACCAGATGAGAGCAGTGCTCTGCACAGCAGGGTGGTGATGTGCGGGGAAGCCAGACCTGCCTGCCTTCTCCAGGTGCCCTCTCGAGCAGTCAGCCCTAGATACGCCTTCTCTTCTGGACTATTTTTGGCTTGTAGTGTGCCTTATGGAACTGTTAGCTTTTACCTCAAACTAGTTTATTATTCTTTTTGTAAATAAGACTTCATCTAGTTGTTTCGGTTTGAAGGATCTTTATGTACATGATGTGCACAGAAGAGGCATTGGGTCTGCCTTCCCATGGCTCTGCTGGCTTTACAAATATGAAAGACAAACAATTAAATGAAGTCAGTATGACTCTAAATGGGTAGTGACCCAACTAGCTAAATGGAGAGGGCTCTGTTCTAACATAGACATCATTTTGCTGTCATATGCAGATGCTTTGTTAATGCTGAACCATTTTTGGCCTTTGTAGAAAGGGCCAATTTTGAGGCCCGTTACACTGTAGATGGGAGAGTGGATTGTCCATTAACTGCATAAAGCACAGACCATGTGTGCAATTCATGTTTCCATGGGTTTACAGGTCCTGATCAACAAACTTGACCGGATTGTGTGCCATGGGAAAACTCAAATCTGCACTAAGGAGTAGGTAAAGCGCAGAGCTCCCTTCTAAGGGAAGCTGTCTAAGGACCTGTGATCTACTACTGCAGTTCCAGGAGAAGCAGCATTTCCTTGACAAGTGTGCAAAACACGTAGATAGTAAATATAGAGAGTGCCATCTACTGACCTGTAAGGGAGAATATATGTATATGTGCAGCATTGTCCAGAATGAGTCAATAAAGTTGTTGTTGTTGTGCTCCAAATGGCTTCCTGACTGCAGATGTGTGAGTCTAGTTTGGGCTTGACTTTCCCCATTAGCATCATAAAGGGATCAGTCAATCCACCTGATGTAATCTTGGTGTTTCTAAAAAACTTGTCCTCGTAACCAAAACCCCAAGACTGATGGGCAAAATTTCAATGGGGAGGAGGGGTTGGTTGTTTTTTTTTTAAATATTGTTTTTAAATCAGTTTGGGAAGTATCTAAACTGGGTAGTTTCTGAAGTTTTTAGACCTGGCGTCACTGGAAATGTGGTGGAATCTGTATCTTGACCTTGGGTCTTTTGTTGAATGACCTGTGGAGTAGCTGCAGAAGTAGAAGCTGGGTCACTTCCCCCTGGTTTTTTTTCTCAGAAAATTGAATGTTGAGTTTTCATTTTACTACAGAAAAGTGCTCTATCAGATAATATCTGACTATCACTATAAATCGCTCCTTAGTTTGACGAAGAGAAATTATCAGAATTATTTGCTTTCCTGCCTGTGTGGGCTATTATTTGAGTAGTGAGCTTTTGAATTTGAGGATGAAGAGAATATTTGACCTTTTGGGTTTTTCTTTTTGTTCTAGCACTGTTTTCTGAACATAAAGGGAGGGGGGGTGTGGAAAAGAGAGTACAGAAAAGGGAATTTTGGGCTTCCCCCGTCACACCAAGAACTGAGCTTACTGCTCAGAAAAGTTTAAAAAGACAGAAGCTTAAAAATGCAAATGTTAGGAAATATTTATCTGTGAATGAAGAGCAAACCAAAAAACCTTATTATTTCACTGTATAAATCTGCAGCGCATCATGTCTGGAATGCTGCACTCAGCTTTGGTCTCCCTGCTTCAACAGAGATGTTACATAAACCAGGGAAGGGTAATAGAGATGATCAAGAGTTAAGGAGCTGCTACTGCTCTCAAGAGGGTCCTACAAAAAAAACATGGAGGAAAAAAAGGGAGGAAACGGTTACTCTCCACTACTCACATTGGAAGAATTGGGAGGCAACCAAATTTTAAAAAATGTTACTGTGCACAGATGAAATTGTGAAATTTGGTCATATATTATGGTCTGAGAGCCAAAATAATGGAATTAATGAATTAATGAAGAGTACTTTGGCTGTTAAAAGTTGCCATGGTTGCAGCCTTTGACTCAGAAAGCCCTTTCCCTTCTAACTTGGGGCAATCAACATTTATATAATGCCAGGAAGGATCAGTTTTTTCTTGTCCCATTTCATATAGTCTCCTCAAATTATGGCCTATGGAACGTAGCAGGAAATAGATTATTAAACCAGGTAGATTTTTATTCTAATCCAAAGCAGCAGGAGCTAGAATATATGACCTTGCCCCCTACCCTGTGCTTGCAGAGTCATGCCCTGTTTTCTGGCTGCTCTGTTTGTGGCCCAAAGAGATGAATAATTTTTGCACAGGTACCACTAGGTGTCATTTGGGATGACTGGTAGGCTCTGCTCAGAGTATCGTTCAAGAAGGGAGAGAGGTGTGCCCAGAGAAAGGTTCCCAACTCTGCTGTGTAACACAGATGCCTAAAATAACTCTGGACTGTGGTGCCAGTCTTTCAAACTCCAAAGGCACTTATTGGCTCTATCCCTTAATTACAAACCAAAGACAATATTCTTCAGTTCATCTGTACATATATCTTCGGGTTACTTGTCAAGAGAATTTCTTCTGGCTTTTCAAACTCAAGTGAATTATTTTGATTGATTATAAGATAGTGTAACATAAGCACGTCACTAGTCAAGTGAATATGTTTGTATGTAAGTACACCACATCATTCCTATTAGCTGTTTTAAGAGGAAAATAATGTACAAAAATGGCAAATTTCTACAACTGCGTCTTGGGCTGACTTTATGATGTGTATCCCCTATAGCCTGCTCTATGCCCAGACATGATTCCTGTGCCTTTCTGTGTCTTTAAAATTGGGTGCGAGAGAAAGAAAAAAA
>VZTA01008770.1:97460-114862 GCA_013398855.1 Mohoua ochrocephala | reverse complement strand
TAACCTGCCTTCTGTGGAGGGGACGTTCCTCCCAGAGCGTTCCTCTGAATTTTGTCTCAAACCAGGACAAACTGGAACTCCTCTCGGTGTCCTCAGTTTCTTCCCAGGTACATGCCTGCCTTTCTGACATGGTATGCTAGTTCCCACTTTTCCATAAAAGCTTTGGTTGTCAAAGCAATTTTCCTTGTCTATAATTTTCCCATGTAATTTTCCTCACATTGAATGTCACTCTTGGTCCATATCAACAAAAAACTTTCAAGGATTAAGTAACTCTTTCTTTCTGTCTCCTTTGTTTCTTGATTTTCTTAAGTAATTCTTTACCACTGAGGTGGTGACAAAGTGCCCTAAGGAACAATATGTGTCATCTTCAAGTATACGGAAAAAACCCCAACAAAATGACAAAACCAGCGAAAGATGTTCATATACAGTTGGTTAGCAAACCTAGCAATCGTGCCAGCTTCCCAAATCAGTTGCCAGTTATGTTCTGTAATCTCTTTGCTTCCTGTAATATAAAAGTTCTTGTTGCTCACTTTGTTAATAGGGTTTCTTCTCTGCTCTTAATGCTCACATTTAATTTCTGGGTTGGTTCTTCCAAATTTTTATCCTGCTGGCATGCAAGCTAGTGTGAGAATGTCTGTATAGGATGGTTTCACTGAAGGAGGCTGTCTGGAAGGTCATTAATGTCCTGATGCAGGTGAGTCTTGGGACCCTGCACCTGAAGATGGGAATGTTGCACTGATATCCTTTTGGGTTGTTTAATTTTTAAGTCACAGTGCATGTTTAGTGTGAAAAAATGTTATTAAGCAAAAGTTAATTCTGTGTGATTTAAATAATTTGTGTGACAGTGGTAGCTGGATTAAAAATCTCAGTCCTTGCAGTGCTACAGTGCTACACCACTAGTCCAGGAGGTCACACTTTGGCAAACACAGAGTTCATGCATTTCCTTCAGTGATAATACTGTCAACTCCAATTTACAACAGGCTGGTTTAATGCAGAGCTTACCAATAATTTGTAGTGATCGGAAGATCAGTAGATTTAGTGTTCATGTTCTGAATGTTGAGTGGCCTCCTGGGGGTTCCTTTCTTGTCTTTGGCTGCGACAGCTCAGAGTCCTCAAAGTTGAAGCTGTAATTAATTGATGTAATTTTAATTTTAGAATGTAAAAACGTGAACACTTGATGTTTTTTACAGTCAGAAACTCGTGAAAGTTAAATCAGGGTGCTGTGTCAGTGATTGAATTTTATCCCCTTGGTTTTTAGCCATACTAATGTAAGCAAACCCTGACTCATGGCCTCTGTTAGCAGCAGCATGCTCTGACACAGCAGTGCCGTTGTGTAACAATCTTTCTTAAGGGCTTTCTTTCCCCCATGGGATGACCTCTTTCCTGTCTCATTGAGGTAAATTCTCCAAGATTCTTGACCTGATCTGATGGAGGTGGAAAACCGAATGGCAGTTTTAAAATCACTAGTCTCCCCATGAACAATGTCTAGCACATATTGCACATTTAAAAAACGAAATAAATAAATGCGCTCCCTGCGCCCCAAATGCAGCCATGGCTTTAGCATCTTCAGGCAATCTGTGGAATCAAAGGGATTTTTCCCTCACTCTTCATATCTAATTTTTATGTGTACAACACTGAACTTGTTGCAAAAAAACGCAGTAAGGCAATAAGAATAAATTACTGAGAGCTCCAGTGAGAAATGTGTCATGCAAAATCATGGAGGAAAGAGCCAGCAGCTGTTACTGTGTTCCTGGGAGAAATAACCCCTTCACAGTGAAACACAAGGATAAGACAGAGGAAAACATATTTTAGCTCTCCTAAGCTCTAGAACTTGATGTAAAGCCAGTTCTGATTTAGAGGGGGTAAAAGAAGGGTATTGGTTTCTCAGAATATGCAAATTACTTGTCATACTTGTTGCTAGTTGTAGTCCTGTAGATTGGTCCGTGTATATAAATTTTTTTCCCACTAAATTACAAGATCAATTTAGATTTTGGCATATTTGCAAATAATCATTATGTTTATTCTTGATGCACATCAGATACATGTATGTTAATGTTTGTACTTTTAAAAGAAATCGTACATCAACTATAATTTCTAGTCTAAGAGTGATACAAGGACATTCTTATCCTTAAGTTTTTGTGCTCAAGACTAGTTAAGAAAGCCAAAACAAATTCACAGTTTAAAATAGCACATTTCTAAGATTTAGGGGTTTGTCAAGAGTTGACAAGTTATTTTTGCCCCACATGAATGACACTAGGTGCAGAATAGTTATGGTAAATTTGGGAGGTTATTGCTCAGAATCCAGTATCTCCTAAACTCTAATCAGTTCAGGCTCTGGATGTGTGGATTTTATTAATATTCCTGAACTGAGTCATATAGACATGAGTTATTTGAGGTGGCATTGCAATTTTTCCCTAGCTACTCAATAATTGCTCTGGAAAAACTGTTCAGATTCTGTTCGTGCTGCTGGAGGAAGCTGGTGTGTTAACCCACTTCGCTTACCTTGCAGTTATTTAAATGTATCACTTTGGGGAGGTTTTTTTCAGAATCTTGTCCTCAAATTGCTAAAAGCTCATCTCTGGAGGAACTTTTATCATTGTTTCATCTGCAAAGGAAGGGGTAGTGTAAAGGATCCTTCTGCTTCCAGGCTTCATTTTAAGATTCCGATAGCGAGTGGCCTGAGAGGAGCAGGATTGTCTCAGACACTGTGACCAGAATTCACTGCTTACCTATTGAGGGCTCTCTGCATTCAGTATTTCTGAGTCTTTCCCTGTCTCTGCCATTTGTTGTGCTGACTGTTTTCAAGTGCCTAACTCTTCCCTGTAGCCTGTAATTGCAAGGTCAGTCTAAGGTGAAGCTGTGCCTTGTCTTCTCCTAAACATGAACAGTCTGTTTAGGCCATATGTTGTTGCCTTGTCCTTTTCTCGAAGCCTTTGGGTAGCTCAGGGTGTTATGTACAGTGATTAGGAGCACCGAAATCTTTCAGAGTGTACAGCTGGGGCCACCTGAGCTCCAGTATGCCTGGCAGCTTTGTGGGGTCCCTGCTTGGGTCTTAGATGGGTAGAGTAAGAAAGTTGTTCTGGTCTGATATTTGATTTTGAGAGTTAGGTGCTACATATTCCCTGGTTTTTCTTGCTATCGTCTGCATTTTTATTGCAGGGAACAAAGCCCACTAGGTATCTATTTTCCCCATTTTTTTTCAAAAGCATAATTTTTCCCACGTCCATGGGCATGACTGCTCTATATCAGCCAGCAGCCAGTGTCTGGAGGAAATTTTTTTCAAATCTTTTTTTGGTTTTTTTTTTAAGAATTGAGACTTTCTTTGCCATGACTGAAAAAATGAAGAAAAGGTCAAACTATATAAGGGTGCTTCTTTGACAAGTATCTTGCTCGCAGCCTTCCATTGATGTTCAGTCTAGGTGTTTGCTCCAGCTATTAATTTGGTAAGAAGCACGTAAGGACAGAGATCTATTATTTCCTTGCTGAAAAAAAGCACAGGCTACAGCTTTGTTTTAAAACAGATTATGGTTGCTAAGTAACAGGCCCCTAAATTGAGTGTCTTCCCCGAAAACTAATCCCAAAGTCTTAAAAAGTGAGAAATTAAAGACGCGATAAATCTTACTCTGTCCGTGTGATTAACAGATGTTCCGAGTTAAACCTTGGTCCCACTGTTGTTGGTGAAGAAAGCTTCCACTGGCTCAAGGACATGAGTATTTCTGCCCTGATTCTCATCCGGAGTAGTGAAATTTGTAGTATAACATACTTATTTGACTAATTTTCTTCTTGTTAATGAACTAATTACTAGATTTTTCCACATTGTCTCCACCTTCTCACATCTGCAGTGCTGGGGCGGTTTTTTGGTTTTTGAGGCAAATAAAGAAATATTGACACATAGGAGTGAAATTGGACATTTTCATTACTTCAAAAGGAAGAATATTTCAGATGCAGCTAATGATGGCTGCTTCCATCGGTGCACGTGTTTTGTTTCCCAGTGGATTCTGTTAGTTACATGGGTGTGACACAGCTCTGCTTTTTCTTGCAACGCTCACAAAAAGACAGGAAAGCAGATCTAGGGTTTAGGTTGAGGACTAGAAGCACATCCTTCTCCTTCACAGCCAGTGCTTAATAATGTAAGTCACAACACCTCTGATCAAGTCCATAAATCTCCCACAGTGCAGAGACCCCCCAGGTAATGTCTGAGATAGTACCGGGGTTGGAAGTGAAATAGGCATGGAAGTGGGCTCTGCACCTGCACTACTGAGCTCTGCCAGAGGAGGTTTATTAGCTGAAGAGAGGTGCTGCACTGACACTTTTGGACCAGGGTTAGTTCACCTGGGTGTTGCTGTGCAAAGTAAATAAACGAGCATGATCAGGTACTCGCTTAGATGCTTAAGCCCTATCCACCCATGCTGTAGACATGCCTTCCAGTAATTTTATTTGTGAACTTGGTTGTGTTATATGGTTTCTGTCTATTTCTTACTCATTTGAAGATTTCAAACTGTTGACAGCTTACAGAAGTTGCCAAATATTATTGCAGTTAATACTACTACTTTTATGTTTGCCAAATTTAGGGACCTTGTAAACTGACTTAGAATGTGAATTTCTCTTTAAAATATGTAGAAAGCCACTTTTTCCAGTCTCTCAGCATAAACTTCTCCGCTTTGCAGATATATTTATAAGAGCAGTACTGATGCCAGCATGAACAAGATGATTATTTGATGTCTTTGCAATTAACTGGACAGTACATTAAAGTGAAATTCTAAGTTTTTTGTTTCCCGCTCACCTGGTACTTCAGGTGTCTGGGCCTAGTGCACTGCAGGGGGGGTGGTTTGCCCTTGACATTGAGCATCCCTGCCCGTGGTAGGGGGGTTGGAACTGTTATGATCTTAAACATCCTTTCTAAACAAAGACAGTTCTATGATTCTATGACTGAGCTTTTGTGTTGGGCCTCCACACATTGTTCATCCTGCCCTTGCTGTGGTGTGCTTTTAGCAGTGGTGGGCTCTTGTGCACTCACCTTGAACTGCTCTGAACTTGTGTCTCAGGCTGAGCCATGGCTGGTTGGAGCACGAGTCATTGAACGGGATGTCTGTGCAGAGTTGTGTTCTCAGCTGAACATCTCCTGGCTCTTCTGTGGCTGACAAAAACACAGGAATAGGTAACTGAAGTTTTAGGAGAAAAATCCCCATTTACCACCTCCTCACTCTCCCCCAAAAAAAGGTATCCAGAACATCACCAGACTCAGGGAAAATGGGAAGCTCAGGAGACTGCACTCTAGAACAGGGCTATTCTTCCTCTCCCTTCAGATTTAAGCCACTGAGGGTGGTTTTGTCCTTGTCTGTCTAAATGTAATCTCCCTGCAAGCAGCTTGGTTTTTAAAATGAGAAAAAATGCACCCTGTAAAACCAGATCCTTTCTGTCTTCTCCTCAGTAAAAGGAACGAACTGAGAAAATCCCACCCATTAACTGTAACCTGTAACTGTAACATTAACTGTAACTGTAACCCTTAACTGTTGTTTCTTCACAGAGGAATTCTGTGTGTGTGTGTTGGGATCTATTTAAAGCATTTTCATGAGTTGTGTCCATTTAAGCAAGTGATTCAGATTGTTTGTAGCAGTAAGCAGCTCCCTCATTACTTCACTCCATGAATCTCTGTCAACTAATGTATTTAACTGCCCAAGATTTTCTATTCTCATTCATCAAAAATATCCTCAAATAATTGATTAAAAATATTGATGATAATTAGACCAAAAAAGATCTTTGAGGAACCTCACTGTTTAGTTGTCCAATTTATCAATGTTTTCCCAGTCACTTTATTTTCAGATGTGCGGGTAGTTTTTGATACCCTCAGTTCACGTTGGATGTTGCTACTTCTGTGTACTGTCATTTTTAAAACAGTGAGATTTTAAAGTCAAGATGTCATGTAGTAGTAAGTAATTTTATTTTTTTTAATCTTAAGTATTTTATCAACAGAAATGTTATTAACATCTAAACTCATATCCTGTCAGAAAAGGTTAGCGATTCAATTGGGAAGACCTAGTTACCATGGAACTTGTTGACTGAAATAGTTTTATTTTTTAACATCTATTTTTTTTTTGTTGATAGTCTCTATTTTTGAATGATCTATTTAGATATCTTAGGAGCCATATCAGCACCATCTTCCCAACTTTTTTTTTTTTTACTTTTTACAGACTTCTAACAATGGAACCAATTTTTACATTTTTGTAATCATGTACAAATCACCTTATTTATCCAAGAGATTTATCAATAATTAACAACATTTTGGAAAACCCTGTATCCTTTAAAAAATAGTAGATCTTACTGTCATTACTTTATCATTATTTACACATTTGTGGCTTTCATCAGTCCTTTCAAAGCAATTTTAATAATAACAATAACAATAATAATTGTTATTCCAGTATCATGATCATAGTCATGACTGAAACATTAACTTATACAAGTTCTTCCCTGTATTTAGTATTTTCTGTACCACATGCTGCTTGAAGGAAATAAACACAACACAATAACTATTTTTCAAACCAGACACTAACTTTTAAAGTCAGTTTTTAACTCTTTTGTCAGTGGAACTCAGTATTGCATTATCTCTGTTGCTGCTGCATATGCTCACTAAGCAAATTGTGTGCTTTTTTGAAAATCTAAGTGTAACTGTTTACCAGAATGACATTCAATGTAAGAATATTTTTATCCAATCTTGTGCAACATGGGCAGCCATTAAAGAAAGCTTTTACCTGTTTTTCTGGTGATAGTTGCTTGAAAGGAGTGGATGACCTGCAGTATCCCACGTTTGGGTTTGTGTGCTGGAGTTCTTAAATTCCACATTGTTTGCTGAAAGGTGGATGTAGACACAGTGATGTAACATGTCACTGGTAAACCTGAATTCCATTGTCTTAATATTACAATTCATTCCACTGGGTTTCAGTTATATTTCCAATACTTCAGGGTTTTTTCCTCTATATATGAATGCCTTCAATTTGTGTCACCTGCTGCTTATGCAAATAGTGTCCATTGTTGGGCAATTTTTTTAAAGTATGTTCTTTGAAAAGTTCAGTGGAGCGGATTTATGTTGTTGTGAGAGCAGCTTACATGGCACGAGTGTTTGTGCCATAATTATTCTATTGAATGAAAAACGTTTCTGGGTACCCAGTCGAGTTTATGACTTTGGAGGGTGAGATTTGACAAAGATGGGGCCAACTGAAGCATGAAACTCCCTCTATTAGGATAGACTTTTCAATACTTCTCAACCCAAACGCTCCCTCTCAGTTCCATGGTGACATTTTAGCTCACCCACAGCTAGCCTTACAAATTGAGCAAATTCCTTGTTCTTGAGGAAAAAGGGACATTTATGACATAGCTTTCCAGATATACCCTTCCAATATCCTAAGGTCTTCCAGGGTCAGTGGAACATCAGTTAGTAAAGTGTCAGAGGCTACCAAAGGAAGCTGCTGCCAGAGAAACCCCTCTTTATCACCTTTTTCAGTACTGGAAGGAAGAAAACTGTCCTGCCTGTGAAATGTCCTGCCTGTTCAGCTGCTCTGTAGCCTCCTCTCCCCAAGCAGGCTTTCGTGACCTTGTGGTAGGTCAGTGTATTTGGAGCTGGACAGTAGCTGAGTTCTATCCTCCAGCTGCTTTTTCCTCTCTTCAGATGACTCATTCTGCCTATTGACGTACCTTGGGTCCATCTGAGAAGATAAACTCTCAGTCAGGCAGCTTGCAAATCGACATTGCATCTTGGTACATTAGTGAAATACATAACTTTAAGATGTATATTCAGTCTTTGGCAGGTGACAATTGCAATGATGTCTACATTGTCAACAAAATATGAACATTAGAACACCTTGACCAATTTTAAAAATTATTGAAGTAATAAATACCTTCATTATATTTTTTAAAACTCATTTCTCACAAATGAATGATTTGTCTTTAGAAGTAAAATTGCATTGCACTTATTTCTGCATGAATTCCAGAATTACCCTGAGAAGGTATAATTTTATAAGATTGACAAGAACAAAAAAAAGTTTACAAGAATGAAATAGTCCATCAGATACAAATTATATTGTGTTTTGTTACCTTAGACTTGCAATTTAGATACCTGGTGAATTTAAAACAAAATGCTAAGTAATTTCAGTTGGGCTTTTCCCATTATTTTCCCAGATTTTTGCTTTCCTTTCTTTTCTACTGTCACTTACCTTTAAACATCCATTTTTTATGTCTTGATCAAAGCCAGAAAGATCACTGAGTTTTTTTGAGAAGAACTAGTACAACATGAATCTCTCCTCTCTTTTTATGATATGCTTATTTGTGATCTACTGTAATAATTTACAAAGATGCTTATGAGAACCTGTACTCATGAGGATAAAACTGGCTAAATAGAAATCCCTGGAAATGTGAGAAATAACTTTCTTTCACTTAATTTAAGTGCAGTGTTGAAACGAAACATTTGTACAAAGAGATTTTAGAGATCAAGTTATTGTGCTATTATGGTAATTATAACACATTTTCATAGGTCATCAAACTTACAAAGGAAAGAATTGATCAAGTTAGGGAATCTATATAGAAAACTAAGGCTATTTAAAGTATTCATGATAGATCCCTGAAAATAACAAGTGCCTTATTAAGAAGAAGTTCTGTTGCTAGGAGACAGTAACCACAGTGTCAGAATAACATGTTTTTATTTCATATGAGAAATACTGGTTAACACACCTAGTTAGATAATGAGCAAGGATAGCTAGGTGGTGTAAAAGACTGGGTGAAATACTTAGTTTGTGAGCTATGAAGCCAATAAAACTGCAGGTCTCTAAAGGCTGCCTTAGAGTAGTTTCCCCAAGAATAGACTAGTGACCAAGACCCGTTGAAGCTTGACTGATTTCATATTGTATCAAAACTTACCAGGACATCTGTGACAAATTATGCTTGATTGCCATAAGTGGCTGACACAATGGCTCCTTCCCTCGCAAATAAGGGAATGTGGGTGAACAGCATGAAAATGCTTTCAGATGTTTACTTGCATTCCTTGTTTGTGTCCCTCCATCTACTTTGGACGTTCTTTTGTGAAAAGCTTTGCCGGCAGAATTTTTCATAGGAACACTAAGTGTTAAATACATGCAAGTAAGTATTTGCAGAAATAGTTTTGGGGGGTTTTATCTCTTTCAAATGTAAAATTATCCTACTATGTTTAACCATTCAGATAACACAGAAAAAACCCCAGTAAGTGAATTTTTGAACTTGCTCAGAATCAGACTATATGTCTGATTTGTTATTTATATGAAAACATAGAAATTTTAAGTTGCTCCTGATTAATTCACAAAGGAGGGGAAAAACAACAAAATACAAAGCTTGATTAATTTGAAAAAATTATTCCCCTACAAAGTCAGCTGTTCAACTTGAGATGTATTTTCATCCTATTCCTCAGAGGATACAGGAGTAGCCAGAGAGGGGGGCATGTTTTGCACGTAATCGCGTCATCTTGGGACAAATCCTAGTTTGACTGGACTCTTACCTGAGGGCTACACCGAGCACATCCTGCACTTTTTCTCTGGACATGCTTGCAGCAGAAACTGAAGAAAATGCCTGTGAATCCTTAGGAAACATTTCTTATGATTTCAGTATGCTTCAGATAATTCCTCAGAATGGGTTCTTGCTACAATGATATTACAATGTATAATAATATTATATTTAAAAAAATCCAACTTTTGACCTAATTTAATGTCTGGAGCTGTTTATAGGCCTAGCAGTAGCAGACAACTGCTAAGCAGATAAGAAAAATGCCCTTAATTTTTATCCGTGTTCCTAGATAAGCTCTTGTCCTAGAAGTCCGTAAGTTTTCCCAATCCTTTATAAAATTCATGTACATATATAATTCATACTGAAACAAGGAAATAGTTATGAGTCGTAAATTCAGATGTTTTCTTACATAGGTGTGAGATTATGCCATGATACTGTTGCCTTGGCCTGTTCCCATTAAAGCTTATCTCATGTACAGTTATCTTTTTAGTCCTCATTGCAAAGAATACATAGCTGTTTCCTGTCAGCGTCTGATTTTCTGACCCTCCTTTGCTCGTGTGCTTTCTGTTCTTCTCAGAGACTCCCTTGTTAAACTCCATGTTTTCTTCTGTCCTCCAATTGCTGCAATGTGAGGAATGTCTCAGGCTTTCTATTTGCAGACTGTTTTCATGGTCACAGCTTCTGCTCAGACCTTCTTGCCATGGCTGTATGTTCCTGAAGCCATCAGTGCAGGTTCACATCCTCCTTCAGGTTCTTCCAAAACTAGATGGGAAGATTTGTTCTTTCCATTGTTTCAGATATCCTTAAATATGAGAGAGCATAGTTACGACCCTTCACAGGTGCCCTTGATGGCTGAATTGGGGTGGTTAGGGGTGTTTCAAAAACACCCATCCATTCTCAGCTGTTCCAGGGCAAGAATGGCATGGGGGGGATTTATGTTTTCCCTAACATGTGAATAGGGTTTTCAATCAGTACTAAGACTATATTGTACTGAATGAGCAGTTATACTCGGTGAATAATTTAAGTCAGGTTTGGGAAATAAATCTAATGCATCAAACAGCGTGGTTTTATTTCACTAAGGTTTTAAAAAAAATTGTGCATTGACTCTGCCTTTCACCAAAACATAGGTACATAATGCAAGAAACAAGAATGGATTAACTAGGAGACCAGAGGACCCTACATCTAAGTGGAATAGATAAGCAATGAAAACATAGTTTGGAAAGCAACAATTAACTGCAAAAGCAGATGTATAGATGTTGCTGGTTTTTGCAAGGTTGTTTCTTTATTATAATTAACATTTTCTTTAAAATTTTGATATTTGCTGTTGCTTCATCTAGATTTATGGTTAAAAATATACAATGACCCAAATGTGTTGTCTTAGGATTCTCTTTTCGGCTAAGGTCAAGTTCACTTTGTATCATAGGGCCTGTTTTTTCATAGTACCTCTGCCAAATGACGTTGCAATCTTAATCACATTCTTTTAATCTAGTTCTGCATTTTTAATTTCACAGTCAGGAAAAGTCATAATTAAGGTTGCCTGTGCAGTTTTAACTTGGCTCCTGTGTGTATGTCCATCCTGATAAGAGTGTTTGATTACACAGGCATGGCCATTTTTTGCCCAGTCTGTGAGCACCCCCAGTACCGTATGCATGCGAAGCAGCTCTTGAAAACTTTTCCTGTTACATGCTCTTAGGTCCCACTTGTTGCTGGCTAGCCAAGTCTTGTTATGGAGAGACAATTATTAATTCCATTGGGTCTCTCCAGTGGTGTTTATCACTGTTGTTTCACGTGTCTTTCAAATAAGAATTAATGTCTTTTCACATGTGAGAGGTTTGTACTCTTATCTTTCTATAAAGAGAAATAGAGATAAATTGTCATTGAAGTTTGCTAATTCTGAGCATCCAATCTGAATTGGCTTCAACTTGGGGTTTGAGTCAACCACAGTACTACTAAATCCAGCAGCTTCTGCGCAATTCTTCCTTTGGACAGCTTCTCCTTCTTGGCTGGAGTCAGCAAGGAGGAGACAGAGAAACAAGGTCTCTGCTCTGTGACCTGTGCTTGAGATGTCCGATAATGGCCTAGAACTGCAATTACCGGAGAAACATAAACCCCATATGGACTTTTGTTATTCTGAACCTTGAATTATCTTCTGAAAACATAGATAGAGTGTACACCTTCTGCAGGTGACAGATACCACCTTTCCAATGGGAGGAATAACTACTCCTGTTTTCTTCTATCCAGTATACTATAGGTTACAATTCCCACCTAGGCTGAGACATGGGCTTCTATTTTTGTTCGTCCTGAGGATCTGCAAACCCATGTGATGTATCGGGGATATATCAGCAGATTATGTTGGAGATGGAGCCTTTTGCTAACTCCTATTAAAATGGTTACATTTTTATGTATAAGTGCGGGTTTTTTGGTTTGGAGTGGTTTTTTTGAGGGTTGGGGGTTAAACTAATTTCAGAGTGGGAGAGGATGGCATGTGGATCTTTCACTTAAAAATCAGAACATTCATGTGCTCACATTAATATTTCACTATATTGTAGCTCCTGTGTAATGGAAGTTCTTTAACTGGAACAAAATATCTGACCAATGCTCTTGACTGAATCTCCCCATGCCCTGTCTTCTCCAACACCACAGAAGAACTCAATTTCAAGTCCAAATACCCAAGTATGGACAGATAAAAGCAGCATGAAGCAGAAATACAACAGTGAAACTTCAGAGGGTTTTGCTAAATCACCAAACATGAAAACAATTTTGTGGTGCAACCTTTTGGTGATCATTTTGTTGTCTCCTGTTTTAACTTGTTTTAAATTGCTGCAACAAAACTGAGACGTAAAGGGGGAAAGTTTCTGAATGTTTGTTTTCCTTATAATGAAGTAATTTAAATGTCTCCAATAAGAACCATGATATTTTTGGTATTGCTTTTCTTTGTGTACAGGTAATCGGCTCATACGTATTCTTCCCCCTTTAAACAGGAGTTTTAGCATAAGGTCACCATAGCTGTGAACAAATTTATAAATAAGGAAATGGACTAACAGGTCTTTGAGTCTCATTTTAAAGGTTTTTGTTTTTTTTTTTTTTTTTAATTTAGCCAAATTAAGAATTTATAATTTAAATTAATTATGAAAAATGAAAGAGCATGCAACATTAGCAAGAGCTTAACCAGAAGGAAGGAATAAAGAAAATGTGTACTCATATTCCTGAATTAGGGTTTTTTTGTGGAACTTTCATTGATCTTCTAGATGGGAACCTTTTGAAGCTCAATCAGGAAAAAAGCAAAGCCCTGTAGGTACCTGGAAAGGAAGAACAACTCCAGCACGGGGTGGGGAACAGCTCTGGTCAGGAGACTTAAGGGTCTTGGTGGACCATAAGCTGAACAAGCTTGAATAAAAGCAGAGTTGCAAGATTAAAAGTGTAGCACACTTGTGTATCTGGCAGCATTTAGGACTTAGACTTATGCAGGGAAGGAAACGTGCAAAGGAAGTACTAAGTGTGGACCATAGTTTTAAAGCATGCCCTATGAGCTTTGAGTAAAGCCTTCTGCAGCTTTGGTGACTGTAAACTTTAGCCTGGGCTGAACTGTCAAAAGAACAGATTCCCATGGTATAGTCAGTAAGTTTGATCACATGTTCCATGTATCACATCTGCGAGCCTGCCTGTAAAAGGAAAAAATAAACAACAAACAAACTAGTTTTCGTACTGCAGAACTTCAAAAATGTCTGGATCAGAAGAATATCAGCAAAAATACTGTAGATTGAGAATTAATTTTTAGGGTTTTGCGTAGTTTAATCCAGTATCTGGCTGTCACATCCCAATGAAACAGTAGCTGAGTATCTAATTTCTCTAGCCTTCATCATATTGGCTGTATCCTTTAAAGGATACTTCGGAAGACATGACCAGTGGAAAAAAACCAGTGTTTGCAATACAAGGTTTACTGGGCATAATGTGATGCTGACAACGAGGCTGACAGTTTCTGTACTCAGGCTGGTTTGTATCCTACCAGATTGGTACATACAGAATGGTTGTTTCTACCTGTCAGGATCTGCAGTTCTGTGCCTGCAAGTACCATATCGGACAAGGAATAAGCTGTGATTATAATATATGTGATGTGGGGGGTCTTGAAATAAGCTCTCTTCTCAGTGATTGGCAGGAGACCCTGAATGGCTTTAGCACAGAGAGCTGAAAGTGTATTTCTGAATTGGTTTCACCCTTATTTCAGAGAAACCAGAAGGGTGGTAATTTCATAGTTTCTTAAAAGTGCTATCAAGATCTAGAGAAGAATACTGTCATTTGAATTTGGAAGAGAATCCATCTGAGTGCTTTGCATCAGTAAACTTCAGAGGGCTCTATGAATTTGTCATGCTCGACAGGAAGAAAAGCAAATTGAAGGAAGTGCGTGTGTAGTGCTCTTAGCACAGTTTTGGATTTAGTTGAACTTCACTCTTCAGTTCACTGGCTCGCGTGACATTAAGAAGACAAGAAAGGTCAGTCAAATGGCAACTTCAAAAAGGTTCTTTAATTCCAAGGATGGCTCTTGACTTTGGCCAGGCTGGTGAATCCTTAGCTAACTGTCATAGTAGACCAGTAGACAAGAACTCTACTCTAGATGTTCTTTTGCATTCTTTTGATTTTCAAATATCATGCAGTAATATAGCAAAATTCCCAAGTTCCCACCACAATGAAACAAAATAGATTTTGTGAATTTGTTACTTAAAGTTTTTAACAGGTTAAAAGAGGGAGACTTCGATTTGTGCAAAGCTGTTTATGGTGTTATTTAGGATTTGACCTCTCCCTCGACATGATCAAAAGTGGGAACATAATTAATATTTCTTCCTGACACTAGGGCCAGCAGGTCAGTAGTTGCCGAAGAAAGGAAAGATGTTATTTCTAGGAGCCAAATAGGAGCTCTACTTTTTGAAGTTCTTCTTGTACCAAATGGGGTTTCAGTTTGGTGGATAAGGGAGCTGTAAGCAAAATCTCGAAAGTGAGGAAATGAAGGACTCTTTGAACTACTTACAATTGACCTACAAGTTTCTTTAATCTCTGTGGACCTCCTGCATAGAACTGTAGCCAGTTTGGCATACATTTATTCACTGTACCCAACTCTTCTTCACATGAACAGTGCTGAAAATTGTAGTAAGGCTGGCAAGCTTCCAAAGTTAGCAAACCATTGTAGAAGCACCTTCGCTCTTTGAAAACAGTAAAGAATAAAGGAGTGTTTCTCAAATGTCCACAGATGGAAATTAGCCCTGATCATTTATGGATGGATGTTAGCAGAATAGTGGCATAAATTAGAAATACCAATGAAATACTATTCAAGTGATTTAATCAAAGACATCAAGGCCAACTAGTTCAAGAAAGAAAGTGAAAAGGAATAATTCCAGCAATGATTGCTGATTTAACTTGTTTCAATTAATACACTTCAGTGCCCTTGAAATGCCTCCAGTTGATGAATGCAATAGTAATGACTACTGAATCCATCAAAAATAAACATGTTCATTGCGGGTGACTTTTGAATTTAGAACAACCAGAACAGAAAGTTAAGCCATTGGGCTAATTTGAGGCACCTCACCATTGCAGTAGATAGCACTCTCCTTTCTTAGGTAACAAATGCCTGGGTGCACTGAGTAAGAGGAAGCTGGAGTGGATGGGCAAGACCTACAGAGGTCACAAAACCCATCATGTAGCAGAGAGTTTTCTTTGAGTTCCTAAGAGATATTTGTATATCAGTTCACTTTCCAGGCTAGACATATTTTGCAACTGTGGGTGTGCTTTACCACTGAGATAAACTCTTCTGTCAATCAGTACAAGCTGATTGTTTCTGGGTACTGCTCCACAAGCATTTTCACTTGTTCTCCCAAGACAAAAAGCCAAGTTACTCCTTGGTAGTAGTTTTTGGATTCTGTTGACTAGCAGTTTCCTCTGCATTGTAACAATTCAAGCAGCCAAATAGTCTGATCCTGACCAGACTAGGTTGTGCCCTTTAAAAATTCTGTGTGAACACTAGGCTTAATTTTTGTTATGCAGCAGATTTATAATTTTCAATGCCTATAGAACACCTGTGAGTAGATGCAACCCACATCTTAAAGCTGATATCCCAGAATTCCAGATAAAGGATCAATAGCAGTTTTACTGCTGACTTCCACTGGGATGTAAATACATATATAATGATAATAACAGCACTGCAATAGCTTGTCTAATAAAAATTATAAAAAAAATAAAAGAAAGGTAGATGTAGGGTAGGATATTTCAGTGGGAAGGGATGCACAAAGATCATTTAGTCCAACGGACTGACAGTTAAACATGTAGTTAAGGGCATTGTCCAAATGCCTCTGAAATAGTGACAGGCTTGGGGCATCAGCCACCTTTCTGTGACTGAAGTGCAATACAGAATCCAAAAGAATCCCCTATAGTAGCTAACTGCCCCAAAGAATTGCACCTTAATCACATGGTTTCGTTTTATTAGGGAAGACTCTAGTAACTTTCACTACCTTGCTGTAGTCGGTATTTATAGCACGGTTACTGTTTTTTATTTGTCGTGAGAGATACCTAGGGTTGTTTTTGGGGAGTTTTCTGGGAGGAAACTGTGGGGAAGATCCCTTTTTGTCTATATAGTTCCAACCATCTTAATTTAAGTTATAATGGGCAAATTCCCAACTTTCTGGTATTCTCTGTTAGAAGCCAATCCCAAGCCTGTCACCATGATGGCAAGGAACAGAGTCTTTGGAGAGGCAGCATCTCATTTGCAGTGAATTCCTGGATGATTTTTCTTAAATTGGCTCTTCCCCAGGAGTAGCTTAAATGTGGTTATCCATTTAAATAGTTTACTACTGGGAAAACAAAGCTCTATAAAGTACAAGATCTCATTTGCAAAGGGGGTCCTGGGGATCGAAAGTGGATATACACGTGCCATGTGTTGCAGTCTCCATCTTCTGCTTTTCCTGCTGTTAGGAAATAATTTGAAAATTATCTAAAATAAGAGCAATATATTCCATGGCTGAACAATAGGCTCAGATCTGTCTCCACAGCAGAACCTGGAGTGGCAGCCTTCAGCAATAGCTCCTGTAGTCCACAGAAAAAAAACGAAGCGAGCAGTTATTGGGAGGAACAGCACAAACTCTTCCCAGGAGGGATGTCTCAAAGGAAAGGCTTGGCTGGGGTGTGTGGGAGCCTCTGGCCGTGGTTGTACTACTAAAAGGGAAGTTCCCAGGACTGTTCTTTGGTCATAAGAGCATCCTCATATAGCAGCTTGTGTCCACGATGATTAAAAAAAAAAAAAAGGAAGAAGTGTCTCATGCTCCGAAACAGAGAGGCTGCCTCAAAAATTTCTGGCTGGCCGATGGTGCCTTGAATCCTGCCTATGCCCAGACTATGCCAAGGATTGGTCTAACAACAAGAAAAGTTACTGGCTTTCAGTGCAACATCTCTTCTCAGAGATCCTTTGGAATTACATAATGAAAAGTGTTTCTTTCCCCCTGTATTGGGTTTGCGTAGCCTGTTTTTGGTAGCGTGGGGGTGGCCACAGAGATGGCTTCTGAGAGAAGCTGCTGGAAGGTTCCACAAGGCCTGGCAGAGCCAATCCCTGGTAGCTCCAAAGACAGACATGCTGCTGGCCAAGGCTGGGTCACTCAGAAATGGTGGTAATGCCTCTGTGATAACATAGCTAAGAAGAAATCAAAACAAAGGTTGTTGCACAGTCGTACTTGCACCCAGAGAAGAGTGGAGTGAGAACATGCGAGCAGAACAACTCTGCAGACACCAAGGTCGGTGCAGAAGGAGGGGGAGGAGGTGCTCCAGGTAGCGGAGCCAAGATTCCCCTGTAGCCCATGGTGCGGCCCATGGTGAGGCAGCTGCGCCCCTGCAGCCCATGGGGA